>OZ010595.1:50468377-50513377 GCA_963932145.1 Acanthosepion lycidas | reverse complement strand
TGTTAGAATAGGCACTGATTGTTAGAATAGGCACCGATCTCAATCGCTCACCGCACACGCTTGGTCATTATTAAGGAACTAAATCTGGCGTCGCATGTTATTAGTAAAAGTTTTCGCAATAACTCATATGTCGCTCCTGTGGCATGACATTGTACTGGAAATTGCGTCGAAACCCAAACTGTGTGCCAAATTTAAATATTTCTCATTCTCTTTTTTTAACAACTCTATATCTCTCACTAATATATATATATATTTTTTCATTTCTGTAGTTTACTGTTACCAGCAAGCAGAAATATTTCTTCTCCCGATGATGGCCATTTTGGCCGAAACTAGTCGAGGAATCTAAATGAAATGATAATAAAAAAAACAAAAGTATATTAATCTACAACCCAGTGTGTCTGAAGATTTTAATTTTTTAATATTTTTTTATTGTTCAATATGTGTGTGTGTGTGTGTGTGAAAAATATATAGAAAATAGGAAAGAACTCGTTAGGTAAATAATCCAAAGTTCTTTAGTAATTTTGTTATTATTTAAAAAAAATAGTGCTCGATACAATAGTAGAGCATATATATATATATATATATATATATATATATATATATATATATATATATATATATATATATATACGAGTCTCCTGTCGAATTCGACATATGAGGGTCAAGCAGATCAGTTCCTAGGAAACTAACAACCCAGACACCAGGACATGAGATTTGATTATAGTGGTGAGGGTTTTGTTCGGAAACATTCACACTGAAGGACCTTATACAGAGATTTGGTGCACTACGTGACACAGGGTTCCAAAACGACCCTCCGTAGCTTTTTCTTTCTCCTAGACCAGTTTCCATCCAAGGATATAGAAACGAGTCTGTCTTGCTATATACCCATAGCTGGAGGGAGAAAAAGATAATTCATACCTTTACCAAGGGTATTAGCACGTAAGTGAATGTAATGGCTTCGACAGAAATTCGAACTCGGCACACACACACATATATATATATATATATATATATATATATATATATATATATATATATATATATATATATATATATATGTCTATATATATATATATATGTCTTTCAAGACGCTGAAGATCATAGCTCACCATAACCTCCTTTGTTCATTTCCTCAAAATTCATTTTTTATGTGTTTCACGCTCGTTAAACGTCTCATTTTTTGTAAACCCTTGTGGTCTAAGGTCACTCCTGACTTGCTTGGGATGATTTACTTAACAGAAAAAAACTAATCTTTTTCTAATTTTTTTAATTATTATTTTTTTCTAATTTCTCAGCTAGTTAGATTTAGTGTACCTTCTCCATTTTGTTACTGAGGATACATCTCCTTTACTGATAAACATACATTTTGTTTTGAAGTTAACATTTAACTTACAGTTGGTATTCATCGACTGACTTGTTTAGTAGTACTTTTTTTTTCTGTTTATTTCTGACCTGTTCATCAACAGTATACGAGTAGCAACCGTATCCCATAAACACCATTAATATTTCAGATTACTTCTGCAGCCTTGTTGCCTTTACTAAGCGTATAGAATATAACATGTATTATATACTAAGTAGGTACGTGCATCTTTAAAAGGGTCACACTTTTGGGGTTGTGCTTTTGTCTGTTCTCTTCGTCTAACCCACTGTCTGCGTCAGTTTGTAAAATTCACTTTTCCATCGGCTGTCATTAACCTGTTGAAAAATCTAAAATGCTTTTCTAGAAATGCTGGGATTAAATAAATGTAAATGTTTGTACTGATAACATAGTTTCTGATAAACCGTAGAATAGTCATTTCTTGAGTATAATCACTTGTCAAAGTTCTTGAATATGACGGTAAAATATTGAATAGCATGTTTTCCTTATTTTGTGGCCATTCTTCATCCGCAGCCGCCTTAATTCTATAAATACCTGAAAGAAATCAGTGGATTACATCACGAAGCTCAGCAGGACGCCATGTTCATATCGTATTTCTTAATCTGAAGTCACCTTTTCTAAACCTAACAACAAATTGTTCAATATTTTTGTCTTACCAAACAATAGTCACTTTGAATAAAACGTCCCTACGTGAAATTGGGGATGAGTTCAATCCTTGGGCCGGTTAAACAGACTTAGACTTTACTGAAGCAGAACGAGCAATAACTGAGACGAGATATTTCTATTACGTTGGTGCAAAAATGATGTCGTTTTATCACATAGTAACATATGTGAGAAAACGACATTATTTTTGCACCAACTTAATAGACACGGGGACCTGAAAGATCTTACACTTTTATGTGCCGTGTTCCTTTAGGGCGTGGGCGATCATGGTCCTCCACTTGTTCCTGTCCCTTGTAGCTCTTCATAAATTTTATCTTTTTTTTATTTCTCCCAAACCCTGTTCTACCATCCAACTACTCAAGCTCATCAAGTAATTTATGCTGTGTTTTTCCCTCTTATCTTTAATCTATCCTGTGAGTATCAAATTTTCTAAGCCTTCACCTTCCTCATTAAGTGACCCTAAAATTTCCACTGCCCCTTGCGGATTTTTAGTATTAGTTTCCTTTTTGTTTCCTTATTCTCCAAAAACCACGTCTATGTTTACGTGTTCTGTCCACGGTATCCTCAGTATCTTTCTGTAGAATTACATTTCTGATGCTTCAAGTCTCTTCTTCATCTTTGAGGAAATATTCCAGCTTTCACTGGCATATAGGACAGATATCACGCATGAGTTAATTACTATTTTCTTTGTTTCTATTGAAGTTTTTCTGTCTCTTAATACTCTGTTTAGCTTTTGAAATGCATTTTTCGCTATCCCAACGCGTCTTCGGATTTCAGTGTCACACTTTCCGTCCTCTGTTAGAACACTTCCAGATATTTAACATTGATTGATTTTGATATCTCCGATTTGTAATTTTTTCTCATGCTTCTGCTAACAACCATGTATGCTGTCTTCTTGATTTTTATGTTTAGTCCTTTCTTCTCGTTTTCCTTCACTAACTTAGGGGCTTTTGTAGTTTTCTTTCTCCGTGTCTGCTAGTCTCAAGACTGTGTCCGCATTAGTTTTATAAAAACCATCATTTGTAACACTGTTCTCAAAATGGAAACTTTTGTTTCTTTAGACTTTTTTTTTTTTGGTTTTGTTGTTTTTTTTTTTTTGTTTTTTTAGAGGAGGTTGAAATAATAAAAAAAAAAGCCATTTATATATATGACGACAGATATGTAACAGTTCAGTAATCTTTTCTACACACTTAGATTAAAAAAGGTTTTAGTTCTAGACTCCCTGACATTTACTGGTATCGCCACATATCTGAAGAAGGTCGAAGTATACTACGGTCAAAGTCTTGTAATAATGCAAACAAAAATGAAGAAAATAGGGTTTTATTTACAGTGAGGTTCACTCCCTACAAAGCGTTAGAGGATCCCAGAGTAAGAGGCAGTGTTTGTGCGGATATTTGAGGAAGATAACGTTTAACCCTAGACTTTAACAGGTTAAGATTTTAGAGATCTGGAAAACATTTCTAGGGATTCTATCAGTAGTTCGCGGGAAGAAGCTTCTAGAATGGAGCTTATATCTCAGCAGTGGAACACAGAAGGAATAAAGGGTTGTTCCTTACGATATATGCATCATTGCGGTTCCTGGCCGTGAATGTTAGAACTAAGGGATGTAGCTCGCCTGAACACATTCCATGGAAGTAGCGATACGGCATTAAGATTCTTGCGACGTTTCGTCTGTCAAAGAGCGGTTATAGAATGGAAAATATTTTGTCACCCAAAAGTTTTAATCTAAATGATACTTAAGAGAGATTTTCAAATTTCATACATTGGATTTTTTTTCTTCTGACAGGGTAATTTCAAAGCAAATCCCCCACACACTGTCCAACAGACAAATCTGTTTTCTCATTTCAAATTAGGTTAACGGTTAATGACGGATAGGGCTAAGAGTTAAATAAGGCTATTATAAATATTGATGGATATCTGCCCAAATCGAATATTGTAAACGACGACGAGAGGACTTTTTCTCCGTTCTACTCGTAATTGAATTGGACACTTGGTCGTAGTCCTAATCGACAAAATTATTCTGTTTGTTATTTTTTATTATCTTTGTTCCACTTGTGTATTTTTCGTTTATTATTAAATGTTTTTTAAAAAAAAATTAACTCCTTGAGACCCATGTAAGTCTGTTCAAATTTAGTCTATTTACACGGCAATAAGAATTTACTTTAGGCATTTAAGAATTCACTTTTGATATTTAATAATTCACTTTAGATATTTAAGATTTAACTTTTACTTAGAATCTCTACTAATTATTTTTTTCAAATTGAAAGGCTCAAAACCATAACTAATTTAACTCTTCTCCATACATTCCTGTAATATTAGTTTTCAAGGAAAATGACAGTGACATTAAATTAGATTTTAAAAGAAGGGGTATAGCCAACTTCATGTGACTTACTAATAAATAATATTTTATAACCAGATTAATCTATAGCCTAATGCGGAAAATTATTTATTCTATAGAACAGTTATGTTTTCGGGGTTTACGGTCAAATCACGTTGAAACACCAGTACCCATAAGTTTACTGAAGTTAAGCAACATCCAACCTGATCAGTACCCAGATGAATGACCACTTCGGAATACCGGGTACTGTAAGCTTGATTGTGCGGGTGGTGTAATGGATGACATTACACCAAACGAACGACTCGGAATTAGAAACCGAAGCTGCAACCTGGTTCGTTATATTCACTTACGAGCAAATATCTTTGGGTAAGGCATGAACCCACCTTTTTCCTCAAGCTATCGGTTTTATTAATAAGACTTTTATCATTAAAATAATATTAGGTGCTACTGTAGTACGGTATCTACCGAAGGGTTTGTGACCTGACGTAAATGACGATGCGCTCTACCAAACAACCCACTTACGGCCTACAGCAGTTAATTCGTCAAACTACATACAGTGGTATTTTAAACTTAAGAGTCGAGTATTCAATCTAATTTGCATTCATAAAGGAGACATTTATGTAAGTTCGTTACAAGATAAACAATTTTTCCATTAGACAGAATAATTCTAGACGATTTAGTTTATCATACTAGCACCATGTTAATTAGAGACTTTAACCATAGAACACTAACCATGGGTATATAGTACCCAGCGCAAATATTCCTATTTTAATTACAATTTTCTGCACCTGATTTTCTTACCTAAATAATATGTTTTTCAGTTCCTATTAATGTTAACTCAATGTACAAAGTTTGAAGTATCTGCATGTAAAATATTTCAAATAAAGATTTATATTTAATTTTTTTATATATATTTTCAAAATCGGGTATGATATACCCATGGTTAATAGTGGTGTAACTTTAATTGATGGTTAGTGTTCTAGGGTTAAGAAAATAATCTCAATTGAACATGAAGCGGGGTCCTTTTTAAGAATTAGGTTTAGGGTTTTAATATATTTCATACGCCCAGCAGTTGGTAAATATCATACTATAGTAGAAAATGAATAGTTGATATCATACCATAGCAGAAAATGAATAGTTGATATCATACTATAGTAGAAAATGAATAGTTGATATCATACTATAGAAGAAAATGAATAGTTGATATCATACTATAGAAGAAAATGAATAGTTGATATCATACTATAGTAGAAAATGAATAGTTGATATCATACTATAGTAGAAAATGAATAGTTGATATCATACTATAGAAGAAAATGAATAGTTGATATCATACTATAGCAGAAAATGAATAGTTGATATCATACTATAGTAGAAATTGGATTGTCGATACAGTGTAACCCGGATATAAGAGAGTTGTCGGGACCGGAGAAGTATTTTATATCCGGGTTTCTCTTATATCCGGGTTTGGTCTATTTTGTTTAGGTAAGTATGGCTCTAATTTGGGACCAGAGAAAATCTCTCTTATATCTGGGTTTCTCTTATATCCGGGTTACACTGTATATTATATTAGCACCCAAAATTATGTCAAATCCCTGAAGAAGTCTTATCAATTGAAAAGAATTATGCCTTTAAATAATCATGCAAAGTTTTGATCAACTGTAGAAAACGAATCAATTGATTAATCAATTGATGGATATCTGCCCAAACTGAATATTATAAATAACAAAAATTTTACTCATAATTGACAAATCTGTTTTCTCATTTCAAATTAGGTTAACAGTTAATGGCGGATAGGGCTAAGAGTTAAATAAGGCTATGATAAATATTGATGGATATCTGCCCAAATCGAATATTGTAAACGACGACGAGAGGACTTTTTCCCGTTCTACTCATAATTGAATTGGACACTTGGTCGTAGTCCTAATCGACAAAATTATTCTGTTTGCTATTTTTTTATCTTTGTTCCACTTGTTTTCTTTCTTTATTACTAAATGTTTTTAAAAGAAATTAACTCCTTGAGACCCATGTCTGTCTATTCAAATCTAAATCATTTACCTGGTAATTAGAAGTCAATTTAGTAAAGTATTCAAAAAGTATACTTTTGACTATTAATCTTCGCTATTTTTTTTTCAACTTGAGATGCTCCAAAACATGATTCAGCTAACTGCTGTCCATTCATCTATGTAATACTTGTCTCAGGGAAAATAAAAATGGTATCAGTTCTTTAAAAGGAGAGGTAAATCAGAGTTACTTAATATAAACTCCATGGTCTACATATTTTGGATTTTATTTGCGAATTAACCCGTAGCCTAATGTTGATAATTAGAAGGTGCATTGGAATATCGAATTATTCCGACTAAAATCTAACTAAAGTATTAAGAAACAGAAAATTTCTTACAAAGAAAAAGACGTCGAACTACTAAATATAAAAACACCGTATATACAATGGAATGCTGCACAAGCTGCTTACGGATGAAGAGCAGATTTTAGGCAACACATATTTGTCTCTGGAGAATGATAATTAAAATACAATGGAGGAAACATATACGCAACGAGGAAGTTTTAAGTCGAAACAAAAAGAACACATACCCAGTGTAACGGCAAAACTGTCCAAATCGTTTAACAGCATAATTGTACATCTCACAATATGTTTACTATGTAAAAAAGTACTAAACTAATTGAGTTTCTTTTTTCCAGATATTCAGATAAGATGTTTAGCCATCTTGACGCTATTTATTGTGAGAATCACTGAAAAAACCCTTTGAGATATTCAGCTAGAAAGAGAACAGGTTAAAATCGTTTTGTGTCAGCTCCATTATGTCTTCCCAATGGTGAGAGGAGAAAGATCATTCAGGCCTTCATTAACAGTACCAAAGTCCATACTCTTCTTTCCATATTCAAATCCATTCAAGAACCATCCAGAGAACGGTGAATAAGTTTTAAAAATAGGGAACAGTAGAGAAGAAAAATAGATCAAAGATTAAAACAGGAAGTGGGATCAACTTAGAGATAAAGGGATCAAGTAGAAAAGATCCATATGACGTTTGCTACGTGAGGGAGAAGTTTAATCTGTGAAAGAGGAGTGAAAAATGATTGAAAATGAAATCGTATATGGAACCTGCGAAGCACGTTGTTAGTCCAGGACATAAAAGTTAGAAAGTTAGAGAGGACGAAGATCATCTTGAATAAGTTAGAAAATCTTCTGGGAATAATTTCAGTCATTAATGAACTTCCGATCCTTAGCTATGATTGATTAATGATGAACATATCATTTTCCTTTATGATCGTTTTCAGCAAGTCTTTTGTTTAACTTGGAGAGTAATTATACATTCTGCTGAAAGTAGAGTCTAATAGTGTTATAAAAGATTACAGAATTCCAGTAAGATATCTTTAATCATTTCTAAGACACAACGGTTCAAAGCTTAATCTAACAAATGGACAATTATTATTTTTATTTTATACGATTTGAACAATTTTACTGTTACACCCGATATACATAGAACCAGAAAGAGATAGCTGAATTTTGTAGAACGTATTTTGAAGAAACAAGATTTGGGGAGTTTGAAAATTACAGAGCATAGTAAAGGCAAGAAGGACAAATATAACCAGTGCTTAACATATTGAAATCATTTTTAATAAGTGTATGGCAGAACAGAAAGTGAAAGGTATAGCAACATTATTATCTGTCAAACATAGAAAGTCGTTCACCCAGACCCTGAAGGTACACAGCACATTAAAAAAGTCAGCGAGTCTGAAACCTGCCTAGAATGCATTTAAATATTTTAATGCATCTAGTACCAGCTGCAGAGTTGTTATAATGTGGAACTAATCAGAGAGATCATTAATGTTTGAACAGACACACTCACCAGTGGTTACTCAGTCTGTGTCATAGAGAAAGTATATTATTAAGATATCATGCATAGATATTTGGTAAATTTGAATCGTGGATAGAACAGATTTCGTGCTTTACGGCCAGATCGCATTGAAATACCGATTCCTGTACGATCACTGAAGTTAAGCAAATTCGATCCTGGTCAATACCGACATGATTGACAGCTTGAATGTGCTGGTGGCGAATTGGATAATGGCACGGAATTGTTACTGGAAGAGCTTAGTTCAAATTCCTATCAGGTTCGTTATATTCGCATACGCACAAATTCCTTTTGAAATGTAATAATTTAGCTCTTGTCCTCCAGCTATGGGTTGATTAATAAGACATCTAGCACTAAATCCTTATTATCTCCAAAAGAGTCTTGCAATCTACAAATATTTTATGGCTTTAAATAATACGAAAAAAGGTTTATTATACATAAAATTAATTTTATTAATTTTAATAATTTTATTACTATTATTTTTTCAAATTATAATTTTTTATTAAAAAATAATAATAATTTTTTAAAAATAATAATATTTTTTAGTTTTTAAAAAATAATAATTTAAAAAAATAATAATTTTAATAAAGATTTTATTTAAATAATAAAAATAATCATATTAAAGTTTAATT
Organism: Acanthosepion lycidas; assembly: GCA_963932145.1. Classification (NCBI taxonomy): domain Eukaryota; kingdom Metazoa; phylum Mollusca; class Cephalopoda; order Sepiida; family Sepiidae; genus Acanthosepion; species Acanthosepion lycidas. The sequence continues at coordinate 50,504,491 of OZ010595.1, read as the reverse complement.
AATTTTAATATTTTAATATTTTTAAGATATTAAAAACTTGATATATATTAATTTAAATTTAACATATATTATAAATAGTTTAAATTAGGTTAATATTTTAAATAGTTTAAAATCATATTTTAAATTTAATATATATTTTTAAGATAATTAAATGTATTTTAAATATATTTTAAGGTATTTAAAAATAATTTATTATTTTTAATAATATTTTAAATTGTTTTAAAATAATAGTAATTTAAAACAAAATAATTGTAATAATAATTTTATTTAAAAATAATACTAATTTCAAAAAATAATCATAATTTTTTAAAAACAATAATAATTTTTAATAAAAATATATATTTTTTCAAATGGTTTGATTCAAAAAACGAATAAATGAAACAATCAATAATTATGTTTTCGACATAATTTCATTTCCTTAATGTATGTCCTGTGTAATCGTGAGGGTATATTCTTCACTTATCATACAATATTTACCTCTAATCAGGTATGTTAATAATCTCTTTATACTCAAGATTATTCTTGCTTGGTATCATTATGACAAAATTGTTCTTTCGCGATTGATTTCATGTGCACCAAGAAAATAGGTTAATCTTTATTATCATATATTAATATTTCATGGATGATATGTACTTTATTGCAATATAACCATCCGACCGCTTTCCCGGCAAATGACAGTCCGTTTTGAATACCTCGCGATTATCTAGCCAATTTCCCGGGCGGCCAAAGTGTCGTTGTAGTTGGTAATATTTTGATATATGTTTCGAACAGTCGATGACGCTGTAAAGATAAGTGCTTATTAATGTGTCAGAAGTTTACTATTCAATAGTTCTTATGTGAATTGTTTGTCCAGAAAAACGGATAATCCGACAAAGTTCTGCAAAGATGACGGTAAATCGATGGTGTATCAGTAGATTAAAAACTAATTTAAGACGGAACAATTGAAGAAGCATTATTTTACAAGTCCTTTTAAAGGAGATTCGGAAAGAGAACTTGAGTGACTGATTTGAAAAGAGAGAGAGAGACAGGGATATAAGAGTGTGAAATAACAAAAAGTCTACTTTGAAGTGGACTAAGACGTTGTTTCTCTAGGGAAGCTATTTCCTTGATAAATTCCAAAAAACGTCACGAACATTCCTAAAAATTTTTTTAGAAGTTGTCCCTTATTTATTTCAACACACTCATAAAACATTCATACCTCATTATATCAAACAGTTTGGGCCCTCGAGGCTAGCAAGCTTGTCTCGCTAGGACAATTACGAGTGAGTTCGGTCCCCACTGGGTGCTCCATACTTCCGGCCTTGTGCCACATCTAAGCAGCGCTTAGAAAATCACTATCAATTTACCATTTTGGGTACTTCTAAGTGGTGTAATGGTTATCAAGCTTGTCTCGCTCAGAACTATTGCGATTGAGTAGTGAGTTCGATCCCCTCTGGGTACCCCATACTTTCGAGCTTGTGCCACATCTGAGCTACGCTTGGACAATCATTATATCAAACAGATTCGTCGAAAACGTATTCCACTACAAACCAACCAAAGTGACTCTTATGCCGGAAGTGCTTAAAATATTCAGCGACATCTATATCTCTTTTAGTAATTGATGATGAAGAATTTTAACTTGGGTTTTAAAAATTGAACGGGAAAATAATTTTAAATTGTATTTAAAATGAAAATAAATAAAATTCTGTGTTAAATCTGGGTATTGCTATTTTTAATATTACCTGCCTTCATAACAATAAAAATATTTACTGGCAAAATAGCCTGGGGATCTATTTTACTAAGACCGGTGAAATAGTGATTTTCTAAGCGTAGCTTAGATGTGGCACAAGGCCGAAAGTAGGGGTCACCCAGTGAGGATTGAATTCACTACTCAGTCGTAATTGACCGGCGAAATAAGGTTAAAGCATGTGTGTCAATTTTAGCGGCCTCTTACTTTCCATTCACATGCTTTAGAACAATTATATCCAATCAAACGCTTGATCTACTTCTAGATGAGTTGGTTCAGTGTGCCGTGCGAAATCATAGTCATTTAACATGATATGAAACAGGTTGCAAATTATATAGCTTCGAAAGTAAGAATTCGAAACTGATAGCTGTGAATCTTATTACTTTTGTTCTGTGAAAGCAAGCTGTTTAGTACTGGACATTCAGCAAATCATACAAATCAAAGAAAACAGTTTCTGTGAAAAGCAACGTAAAGAATTAAAACTGAGTAAATCCGACTCTTCCCTAAAACATTTGATCACATTGATTCCTGTTTTTTACGATTTATCAACATTTTACAAGATCATTTAAAGCCAGGACATATTTTTTTTATTTTAATAATTTTGTGGGGATACCAATGATTTTCTAATACAAGTCCTTGCTCTGAACTGGTGAAACACACAACGTCTGGATATTTGCCATGAAGAAGAGACTCGGGGCGGCGGAGACGTGGTTCTGCAGAAGGATGCTGAGGATATCATGGACCTAGCGTGTGAGCAACGATGAGGTCTTAGAAAGGATGCAAACAAGGAGGAGGTTTATAAGTAACATCGGGAAGAGGCAGGTGAAATTTCTGGGACATAATGAGGAAGGAAGGCCTGGAGAATCTGATACTCATTGGTCGAATACAGGAAACGAGAGACAACGGGAAAATTCGCGTGAAATAGCTGGCGGGCTTAAGCAAGTGAATGACAGAACGTGGTCTAGGGGAGGAAGCAGAGGGAAGGAACTTGTTGAGTGCTGCAAGAGATAGAGGGTGGACGAGAGCCATAATCGCTTACGTCCTGAAAGGATTTCCTCAAAGATGAAGAAAAGACTCAAAGCACAGAGATGTGGTTCTACAGAAGAATACTAACGATATCATGGACTGAGCGTGTGAGCAACGATGTAGCCTTAGGGAGGATGCAAAGAAGTGGGAGGCTTATACTCAATATAAGTAAGAGGGAGCTGAAGTTTCTGGGACACATAATTATGAAGGAGGACCTGGAGAATCTGATACTCACAGGTCAAGTAGAGGGAAAGAGAGACAAGGGAAAGAAGCGCGTGACATACCCGACAAGCTTGAGCAGGTGGATGACAGAACGTGGTGTGGGGAAGGAATCAGAGGGAAGGAGCTTGATGAGAGCTGTAAGGGATAGAGGGAGGTGGAGAGAAATGATCGCCTACATCCTGAAAGGACATCGCACATGAACAGAAAGATGATGTTAGAAATGTAACGAATGTGGGATGGAGGTTGTAATTAAGTAAATGGGAGGTGATTATGCCGAAAACATAATTATTGATTGTTTCATTGATTTGTTTTTGTTACGATCAATAAACCTTTTTGCGGGTTATATAAATCTAGAAAATATGTATAGATTGCAAGGTTTTTTTGGGTGATAATAAGGACTTACTGATATAAGTCCTATAATTTCACACATAGCGAGGGGGAACTGGTGGATTCATACCTTTCCTAAGAATATTTCCGCGTAACGAACCCGATTGCAGAATCGAACATGGTCCTCCCAATTGCTCATTCTGAATCGTTATTATTGCACCACCTGTATATCCAAGCTAACAGCATCTGGTATTCGCAAGTGATCACCTGTCCAAGTATTGAACAAGATTGAGGAATTCGTGTCTAAAGTCTGGATTGAATGAAGTTGAAGTTGAGAAGTTTGCAGAAGGAATAAATTTCAAGCTCTGTAGATTTTGGTCTCTTTAGTATACATTAGGTACCTCCACTAGGTCACGTAAAAAAGCAGCATATCACGATTAAAAAAACGATCGATTGTGACGAGGTGATGACAGATTACTATAGATGATCAAAATTGACAATTTTTGCAAAGTAAGCGAACGCAGTTTTTCTTTTTTAACTAGTACTTTTTAAATATTAACATTTTTATTCAGTAATTATGTCCTTTCTTAATTAGGTAATTATTTAAAGTTTTTTATTAATTAGATAATTGTTTAATTTTTTTTAAGGATTATGTCGTGTATACATTTCCATACGTAGAAATTATGAACGTTTTTTTTCAATCAAATTTTTTTTAAATTATTTTAAAAATATTTGTTGTCAAACGACTGTTATGTGCTTTTCAAATTTCGATTCTTAAATTTACTTTTTCATTAACGTTATCATTGCATTACGTGCTTGAAAGCAATAAAGAATTTTAAATTATTTTTTAATTATTAAGAAGTTAATGACGAAATTTGTTAAAATTTGTAAAAAATACATCATTCATCGAAAAAAATTTATTTCTTCACAAAATAATGTCCTTAGTATAACGTATTTATACAAACAGATGAAAGCTTTTCTAATTAATTAATGTCATAGTTTTTTACATTTTTTTTTTTTTATAATTCAAAGGAGATTTTCTATGATAGGGGGTACTGTTTTACAAAAAAAAAAAAAAAACTGGTGATTTACTTTCTACAAAGAGTCCTGTTTATAACTAATAAAACAAATCCCGTGCTTGAAGATTTAATTTCTCGAAATTTCATGAAAATATGTAAGTGGGTGGAAACATGTTAAAAAAAGTCTCTTTTTAACAAGATTTTCTAAAAATAACATTTGAAAAATAATTTAATTCATTTGTGAATAAGTCCTGAAAGTTTCATTAAAATCCGACAATTATTTGATTTTTGCCAGAATTTTAAAACTTAGGTATCGAAAATTTATGCCGAAAAAGTGGAGGTTTCCTAGTATACATTAAACTTTCAGATATTTTAATACCTCTTGTGAAGTTTGTGAGTGACTCTGTAGTGCGCTGTAGAGAGTCTGAATCAGACTTCTTCTGGGTTTTAATTTTTACAATGTATTTGTAGACGATTCTTTGTGGATTTCTGCTGAATATTAAAGAAATTGTACTTCGTAATTCGCGTTTTCTGTAACGATTTTAGTCATTCAAAACGTTTGTCAGAAAAAAGTTGGTATATGTCTGGTATTGAACAGAAAGGAGATATTTTTAGATATATTTATATAATGAATCAGATAAATCAGAAAAAAAAAGAGAAAATATACTTGTCTGCAGAGATAACAGATAAAGAGAAGATAAACGTTTCGGTCTTGGCTGCCAGAAAATGCGTGTGGGCCTGTCTGGTTTTGATTTTATCAGCCAACCCTCCGGGGTAAAGATCTTTTTTTCTCCGACCGCTGCAATATGTAAAACTCAGCTCCAAGCACTCTGGTTCGAGTGTAATGCTTTATTATAGTCTCCTTTCGCGATATTATTCTATAAACATCTGAATATTACTCGACAAATATATAATAATCTTTTTTTTTAAATAAATAACATTGCCAAAACCTGTAACAAACAGTTTTTTATTTAATTTAAATATACCAAATAAAAGTCTCAAGATCAACTCAAAGTAGACGATTACTGAGTGAGATTCCATGGGAAGAGGAAGAAAAGAACATTACGAAGAAAAATACGATAGACATCGGTTGATCCTGGACATAAAAGAGCAAAACTGTAGTTGCCAGGAAAGCATTCTCTCGGGAATTTATACACTGTGTACGGTGGAGTAATAGCGGCTCGGATTGAGGAATCGCAGAGCCGAGTTCGAATTCCAGTCAAATCCATTACATTCACTTACGTGCTTATAATCTTGGAAAAGGTATAAATCCTCTTCCCCCCCATCCACCTATGCGTAAATAGCAGGGCTGACCGGGTTCTCTAGACTTGGATAGTAACTTGTCTATATCAGAAAGAAATGGCAACCTACTGCGGAAAAAACTGCCTTGTCAGTGATGTATCGAAAGATACATGATCGGCTATGCGTGTATCACACATGGCACATAACTAACTAAAAAATCCTGGGGAAGAGTGCTACCTGCTTTTTTTTCTCAAAGGAATACGAAAGCGAGGGATATGGTTTATAACTTTGAACATCGTATGGAGGGTCCTAGCTGTGAAGGTCTGAACTGGGGAGAACTAAGGAATTTCATTCGTCCGTAAGACTGCCATAGCAATAGTGATATTGTAGTCAAAATACTGCGACGTTTAAAATGGCAATTACATAATTATTTTCTTTGGTTGTTTTACTTGTGTCTTCATCTTTTATCGGCAAATTTAAAACACATCGGATATAACGAGGGTATCGCCTGCCAAGTGAGAAACAGATTTGGATCCTGCCGAAAAATGCTTAATTTTTTAATAAGATTTCTCGAATATTATATATATCCGTAGACGAATATAAATATACTGTTTAATAAATAAACAGGGCGTCTACTCAAATACGAATATTCACCAAAATAACTTTTAAGTAATAAAATATATATCCTCTTGTTTCTAATCCGGAATATTTTTTTTTTCATTTCATTTGTAATTTGTTTGGAGGTCTTGAAGATTGAGAGCTGCATTTTTAAAAATCCCTCATGAAATAAAAATTATTACTTATAGGATTTTAAGTGTTTGATAAGCTTTAATTATTAGGTTGGTGCAAAAATAATGACGTAATAATGTCGTTTTTTGACGTTAAAAAATGCGTCAAAAAACGACATTATTACGTCATTATTTTTGCACCAACCTAATAATATATATATATAAAATAAAAAATGAAAATAGCACACATATATATATATATATATATATATATATATATATATATATATATATATATATATATGTGCTATTTTCATTTTTTATTTTTGCTTAATCTTATTTATGCAATTTTATGTATTTATTTTTAGCTTTTGATCATTGGTAGATTGTTTTCGATTTGAGAATCTATTCTTTATACATCGATTCAACAGATTTTAAGTTTTTTTTTTTCTCTTCTTCAAACTTAATGGACGCGTCTGGGACTCGGTTGTAAACTTTCGTCCAGCGTGGTTCTCAAAAACCTAACCTAGCCACCAACAAACCTGAACCTAGAATCAAATCTATCTTTACATTATTGTAAAGCGTAAGCCTGATTTTCTTGACATTACTATCATTTTTTTTTCATTTTTTTTTTTTTTTTTTTTTCATACATTACGGTTGAGCTGATGTAAAAGCCAGTGACTGGAATATTCTGATGATAGTGGAATGACGGGTCGGTTAGCGGTAAGTGCACTGTATACAAGTAAAACCCTATAAAACAGCGGTTGTCTTCCAAGTTTAGAATTTTATTTATGATTTATGGCGGTCTTAAATGACAAAAAGGAAATAGACGACATTAAAATCTCTAGCAGTATGTGACGGCCGGAGTCGTTACGCTATTTTTTGATGGTCGACACAGCGGCGTTTTCATTTCAATGGTCGAGCCATTAAAGGGGATTAATGAAGCAGACGACGAGCCGATCTTCACGGAGAATAATTTGGCAAGGACCAAGGTGGAGAAGAGAAGGTTCTTACTTTGCGAAGTAAAGGGAACAAAAGGGTGTTACAAAAATAAATTCTCTATCAGCGCCTTCCCAATAGTTCTATATATTGTTTGACAAGAGTTCTATCTTTATTTAGGTGATATAATAGTTATTGTCCGATATGTCTCGTAGGTAGATTTCAGGGGTTTATTTAAAATACCTGTAGCCCAAAATAACCATGATGGATACTAGCAGGCATAGCTAAACGGTAAGGATTCCGTACATTGGAGTGCTAATATGAGACTTTCTCATGCTCATATACAATTAATGCAAAAATAAACAAATTACCACCGTCAGCGGGCAACAACATTTTTATTTAGTTTACTTTAGACGGTATATGCAGTTAGAGTATTTTGAAATCGGCGAGGTAAGTTCAAATTCCTGTTCAGCCTGTTTGTTTTCACTTTCGTCACAATGCCGCTACCAAAAACAGAAATCCAACTATACCCTCACCAATAATGGGTTTGTAGCAAGAGCGTAGGAAAGAAATATGTATATACCCTAATACGTTTCTCTAGTTACGGACATTGCATATAACTACACCGATATTTCCCGGATGGAATAGCTGAATTGAAAAAGAACAACACGCATGCTTAGTTCACAGAGGTGTTCATAATGCTACGTCGTACAAACAGAGAAATTGTAACGTACACTTCAGCAAATAGTGTTTAAGAAATGGGAACCTTACTTGTTATATTTCCCAAACGGAAAACAGTTTAAGTCAATTTTCCTATGAAATGGACTAGGCCATGTGCTTTTTCTTGGAAGACCTACCGCTGTGGCCTAAGGACGTCCTTCGTCTCTGGGCTCTACATGCTCTCGTCGATGCCTCTCCTGACGTCATTCCCCGGCCGTCACGTGATTCATGTGACTATCTCAGTCAAAAGGAGATAATCGCTACTTGTAATCCAACAGGTTACACTGCAATGTAGACTATGGTTTCTAGTATGTATTGGCAACGATTCCAAATATCTTAATTAAAATCAGTGGAGTAGTTAACTAGAAAACACTACTCCATATTTCTCAAGGTATAGCAAATTGCAGTTAACAAAGAAAAACAATGTGTAAGGAGAAGCAACCACTACATAGATGGAACATTTTACTAGGGTAGGCCGAAAAGAAAGAAATATAGATGCTACAAATACAAAATAGCACCACGTTAAAATCGGTATTGGTACACAGCAAGGACGGAGGATAAAATGAAGTCAGAGCGCGAAATGCCTTAAGTTGAAATTGAGATAATTAATGTCCTTGGGTGCTTAAGGCATGAAATAATGACAATTTATTTAGTTTTTATTTTCCGGATTAAAAACAGTTGTCCAAGCTATAGAGACTTACATATAAAACTGTATGGAATTTATAAATTTTTGATGAAGTATTAGAAGATTGAAAATGTATTTATTAACTCTTTACAACAACAATACAAGTGATATGTATTTCTTCATTCATAGCACAATTCTAGTACAGCTTTACTTACCGTTTGGTGGGAATGAATATATCGTTCATTGCCCCAACCGCTTTCGCGCACATCGTTATAACTTTTACTATATATATATATATATATATATATATATATATATATATATATATATATATATATATGTGTGTGTGTGTGTGTGTGTGTGTGTGTGTGTGTGTGTGTGTGTGCAGGCGCGCGTTTGTATATATTTTAGGAGGCATATCTCATTGAAAAAATTACAAATATCATGTCTGCTTATTTTCATCATAATCCTTTCCTATTCACGAATATTTTTCCGTATACTAAAATTAAATAAAGCAAGATATGTACTGTAACGGCGAAAATCACTTTTATATCCCAAGTACGTTCCATCTCTTTCTGAGATCATCATTAGAGATGCATTTGGTAGCAGGACAGTATAGAAAGATACTGATTAATAACACTACTATCCTACACCAAGAAAATAACAAATCAAAACTACAGATCCTCGAAGATATCTTCATTAAAAATATATTGAAGCCGACACTGTATAGAATCAGCTACAAATACTATAATAATGTTCTAAACTACCTATAAAACGAATAGTTTTCTCGCTTTAATGTACACTTGATCGTGACATTCTAACAAAATGTTATATAATGGATAACCATTAAGGTTCTAATGAACGCTAAAGCAAGCTGTCAGTCATAGTATTTAAAGGCAAAAGAAAAATTTAACTATGGATAGCTACATACAATTTTGCCTTACCAAATGCACCACTGATGATGATCTCAGAAAGAGATGAAAAGTACTTCGGAAATAAATGTGATTCTCGCTATTATAGTATCTGTTGTATCTTAAAAAATGATTAAAGATATCTTACTGGAATTCTATAAGGTTTTTATATCACTATTAGACTCTACATTGAACAAAAAGAGTTCATAATTACTCTTCTAAATTAGAAGAAGAATCGTTGTGAAATCATTTATAAATGAAATTGACATGATCGCTATTAAGTAAACATAATCCAAGTATCGGAAGTTCATGAAGGATTGAAATCAACTTTATACACACACACACACACACACACACACACACACACACACACATATATATATATATATATATATATATATATATATCAGAAAATCCTCCCTGACGTACCAGACGTCTTATGGATTGAGTTGGATCTTTTCTAATTGATCTCTTTAACTCTTGATGTCTCTCGAATAGACTTTGATGATGGAAGGCAGTGTATGAAATTTGCAATTATTTCTGAAGGCCTGAATGATTTTTTTTCTCTCACCATTTCTTAGTTGAGAAGATCTTAACCTTTTCTCTTTTTAGAAGAATAACTGAAAGACTTTGCAGTGATTCATATGACAACATTTGCCTTATCTGCAAGCCTGGAAGAAAGTGTTTTTTGGGGTTGTTTTTTTTTGGGGGGGGCGGGGGGTTAGATATTAAAGATTTTGAGGGATGGACAATTTTTAAGTTACACAATTTGAACAATGTTGCTGCTATACCCGCTATATATCGTGAATAAGTTTAATTTTATTCGCCAATAACCTTTACAAATTATACACACAACATATAATTTCGGTAAGAGCGAGTGGCAGATTGCGTTGCTTTTCGACTATTATGATACCTAGGGATCAAATCTCACCATGTTTGTTTTGACAGGAATGAAGCTTATTGAAATCATTGGCCATCCCAGCGTGTGAAATCAAGTAATTGTGTAGCATCAGAAAAAAAAAAAAAAACTTTTAGACCGACCAACGATCAATCCGATAAAACTCCGCAATTTTGACAGATGACCACGTTACACACACCTAATTTTTGGCACCGCTTACTATTGTCTTTACGGTTTTCACCCTGTGACCAGAATAGTCAACCAAGAGGAAATTGTCAAACTGATTATTTCCGCACCTTAAAACACTTAGATAGCACATTTCTTGTACGCTCGACGCATATATGAAGATTCTGCAAAAATATCCAAGTGTTCCATCTCTTGAAACTTATATATCTGTCTCGATTTTCTTAACTTTCTTGGGTTACTTGGAAAGCGAGAAAGGAAAATCTTGGTCTTCTCTATTCCCCATTATTTATATATGCGGGTCAGTGATACATTGTGGGTAACCTATTCTGACGGTTATTTCGGCGCGAGTCCTTTGTTAATTGGTATATTATTTAATTTATTTATTCATTTAAAATTATTTATTTTAGTTGTTTTTGTTTATTCAGTTTTTATTTTAGATATTCTTTTCGATTTTGATGTAACATAGTAAAAGTTTGTTTTCGTGCCTGCATTTTGAAATGAGTTCTATCGTTCATTTATTCTTTGGTTTGGGAAGGTAATTATAGCTATTATTTTCTTCAGGGAGAGTTTTTAGATTTTGGATTGATTGTTGTAGGCTATTGATCTTTTCCTTATTTTCCATGATAATTTTGTTGTGATTTGCTATTTGTTTTTTTGTTTTTTTATTTTCTATGTACACTTGGGAAGTACTGTGGTGTTTGAGTATTTACTGTTTGTGAAATGTTTTGTGTGCGTAGTTCATTTGTTTCCAGGGTGCTTCGGTTACTCCCATGGATATCTTCTCTCACTTTATTTAATAATTTTACCGCGGCCTGGTATATTACATTGTTTTGTAATAAAGTTTCGTCTATTCCTTCTTTCTTTTTATATGGTGCTTGTTATCGTTCTAAGAATCTACTTTCAACAGTTCTTTATGCAGATAAGTGACTGAACCATAGTGAAACAGCAGCTGCGTCTCTCCTGGAAGCTTTCAAAAAAGTTTTAGAAAGTGTCGAAAAAATATATGACATGTTCACCCAAGCCTTGTGAGTCAAATTGCGTAACTGAATTGTTGGTCGATTGTTGTGCTGGCATCAGTCATTACTCATCTTACCCGAAGGTTTGAGCGCACTGGCCTTTTTCAAAATGTTGATCACACCAGATGATACATTCTCTCCAAATAATGTAATTATGATCAGATCAGCGTAGTTCTAGTCAGAACCACAGATATGCTCTGTGGTGGATTTTCTTTAGGCGCATATCAACCTCTATTGGTTATTTACTTCTGAAATCTAAATATTTTGTACATATTGTTTTGTTGTTTTTTTTTTAATTTCAGGTAAAAGTATGTTTAGATATATAATGTGTAGATAATATTTTTTATACATTTTTAGCGTTGCACTGATTGTCATCTTGCTATAAAATTGTATTCTTGGTCCTTTTACCATAAAAATAACCTGTTATTTTTTGTTTGGTGGGAGTTTACTATTTTCCCATATCTGGGACCCTAACAGATGTTATCAAGCCGACCCAAAGCGGACCTGAGAACAACAGCCATTAAAAGGTTGTTCCACGCTCCTGAAAACCTCATATCTCCCAATCAGTGGTCTTGATAACGGATGTAGTTTACTTCATAACCAGTGTGCTTGAGAAGACTTCTGCAAAAAGGAGTGACTAACCGCCACAACAAGCAAACAAACTCGGATACGAGAGAACAGCCATTATTATTAATCTATGCACATATCATTTTATTGTTATATTCTATTGTAACATTTCTATAAATATTTCGTTTAAAAGAAGAAAGCGTATTCCCTTATTTATCGTCTCTCGCGATGCAAACGAACATGTTTCTCAACAAATTCCTATGTTTTATTCTTTAATCGCAAGTATACGGATCGGCTGAAAAGCAACTCGTGTTCTTTATTGCAGCAGATTTGGTTGAATTTGCCATATGTAAATCCTTGTTAGGCTACTTAGTATCAAGTCAAGTGCGGATCGAAGTCACTACTCATTATTAAGGGTTAATTAGAGAAATCTTGTCGCAAAATATATTGACACAAGCGTTATAAAAGGAAATTTCGTGTAACCTACCTATGGAAAAACACTTGTATCTAGAACGTGAAAGAGACCGCTGAAATTACTAAGCGACATAATGAAGAAATAATTTGATATTCATCAGCTAATGCCATGGTGCCATCGACACTAGAAGCAGCTACAGAATATCAAATGGAGGCAAATGCGTCGGAATTCCAAATCCGTTGTCAAAATTATCATTTTCTGTCTGAATCAACCCAACCTTTAAATAAGGACTCTTATACCAACTTCGCAAGAATCTTTTGGATGATTTCCTAGCGATGCGCTAGTTACCTCCTTGCCTTCGTCATAATTGGAGAACTAATGACCCCTGAATGCTAACCGGATTGTGTAGCATCAGCAAAAAGAACAAACTTGGGTGTCTATTCCTTTTTTCTTTTTATATGGTGCTTGTTATCTTTCTAAGAATCTATTTTCAACAGTTCTTTAAGCAGATAAGTGACTGCACCATAGGGAAACAGCAGCTGTGTCACTCCTGGAAGATTTCCAAAAAGTTTTACATTATTGATTATTATTTACGCCTGTAGAGGACCGGGTGGTTTGTGAGTGGTTGAATTAGGGACACGTGATATTTATTTCCTGCTAGAAGAAGGTCCAACTACAAGAACAATGCTGGACTCAAAAAAAGTCCAACCGAAGATGTAAAGAAAACAAACAAGACCGATATATATATATATATATATATATATATATATATATATATATATATATATATATATACACACACATACACACACACACACACATATCTATATCTATATATATATATATATATATATATATATATATATATATAAACATATGTATCAAACAACACAATTTTACAATGGCTATAGACATTGACATTTGTGTGCGTGTGAACATTTGTGGTTGTTCTTTGGTGAATGTTCGTACGTACGTGTATGTGTGTATAATGTTCATGGCGTCTCCCCCAACTGGGAAACGCTATCTTTTGCGAGAGTTCACATTGTAGAGGTGTTCGCTGAAATGAAGAAATGAAAACGAGAAAGGGGCAAGAAGTTGCCCAGTATTTATAGTGTAGGGAGAACAAGCCCAGTTAGGGAATTAATGGGGAGCCAACGCCGATAAGACTTAACCCATTTTGCTCTGACCACTGCTATACCGGTGGTAGAGAATAATGACGTAATAATCAGCCATTGGTTGAACAATGCTAGAGAAAAATGACAATGCGCAACCACCGGTTGAATGGTAGATAAACACTTCTAACTATTTTTTATATCTACCGTAAAACATTACATACCAATTATTTGCGAATTTTGAGTCAGGAGTTCAGGCAGAAGGGATAAAATTGTTCAGAAACGCAAAGCTCAAAGGGTTAATGAAGCCATCAATGTATTTGACTTCTCTTTCAGAGTTACAGTATATAATACCACGTGAAGAAAGCCATTTTCTAGAGATGATGCAAGTTTTACTTTGTCCGGCTTATTGGATTTACTACTAAGATAGGACTACATAATTGTATCACCAGGATAGATCTTTATTTAGGTACTGATGACATCAGGAAGGTCGTTGATAAAGATACAAAACAACGTAGGTCCAAGGTTAGAGCTCTGTGGGACCACCACATCAATATGAATTGATCCAGAAGCCGTTCGGTCCGGCCTTCATTGCATGAATTATTAAGAACAATTAAATGGAGCTCAATATTCGTCCAGAGACACCACTGAGCTTGAGTTTGCGGAAAAGAACCAGCTTGTGAAACTTTGTCAAACGCCTTTAATATATCTAAAGCCACGTCGCATCCTCGATTTTTTTTTTATCTATCAACTGAAGAACAAGTTCATTAATAACCGTAAACAGATCGGCGTTAGATCAAGAGTAACGAGAGCCATACTGATTGTCGGAAAGGATGTCGTTAGCAGTGATATTTTTAACCAATGTCACGTTGCTTTGAATTTTACCAAACAGAGTTAAAAGATTATTAGGGCTATAATTCGAAGGGTCAGAATAATGAATTTAATCTAGTGTTTCGAGTGAACAGGAGCCAATACAATATGGACATTGCAGGCATAGAGTAAAATCCATCGATCACGACAATTTTCAAGTCTCGGGTCAACCATCATAAATCGTACATATCATCATAATATTCACTTATTTCTTCTTCCGTCAATACAACAATCTTATTCCGTAACCCACTGCGTTGAGTGGCACTTGGGCTTTATATCATGTTATATCATAGAAGGCAATCAAATCACTGTTCTTTGTGATTTTGTTAATCTTGATACACTTATAAAATCTAATAGAACCAATAAAGTAATTAAAGAATATAAGCAAACAGAACCTTGTTAGTGGTAGAGTCGTCAGATAAAAGTATATCTGCTAAAGTAAATAAGTTATAAGGATCCTGAAATTGAAATTAAAGAATGTTTTACCTTAAAATTAATCTTATACTTCTTGTAATTGGAATCTAGATTAGGACCAAGAAGAATAAGCACATTAACAATATCCTTGGGCTTATCTCTAATCAATCGCTTAAAAAATGAATTATCCTTGTGAGGCTGCTTATTTAACAATCTAAAGAAAATGTATATTGGATGCTGGGCATGTTAAATATCGCTTAACATCAACATTTGTGTAAGTAGAATGCATATTTACTATCTTGCCTTAATCTATGCCTCAGTTAAAGACCCGGTAAGACTTTGTACTGAACGGAAGAAGAAGAAGAAGAAGAAGAAGAAGAAGAAGAAGAAGAAGAAGAAGAAGAAGAAGAAATGGAGGAGGAGAAGGAAGAGTAAAAAATGAATATGCGGAGTAAAATGAGAAAAATGAGAAGAAGAAGAAGAAGAAGAAGAAGAAGAAGAAATGGAGGAGGAGAAGGAAGAGTAAAAAATGAATATGCGGAGTAAAACGAGAAAAATGAGAAGAAGAAGAAGAAGAAGAAGAAGAAGAAGAAGAAGAAGAAGAAGAAGAAGAAGAAGAAGAAGGTATGGGGGAAAGCGGAGGAAGAGGAAGACAAGGAGGAGGTGGAGCAGGATGAGTAAAAGAAAAGGCATAAGTAAGTGGAGGAGGCAGAGGAAGAGAGGAAGACAAGGAAGGAAGAAGAATAGGAGAAACAGGAGGAGCTAAAGATGAAGAAGAAGAAGGGGGAGGCGGAAGAAAAGAAAACGAAGAAGACTAAGAAGAAGGAGGAACAGCAAGAAGAGTTGGAGTAAAAGAAGAATGACGTAAAAGAAGGAGAAAGAAGGATGAGAAGAAGAAAGTGGAAAAATAAGGCGGGTAAAAATATGATAATAATGAGTAGGAGAAAAAGTAGAAGGGTAGGAAGGAGGAAGAGAAGGAGGAGGAGTAATAGGGGTAAACGAATAATAATAAAGTGCTGGAATAATAATAATAATAATAATAATAATAATAATAATAATAATATTATATCACCTTTTTAATTTTATACATATGTACTATATAAATCTATTCCAAGTCATTTTGAGTCTGGCGACTAATTGTTTCTTTCAATAGAGATTAATTCCGAAAAATATTCTAAATAATTTGCGTTGAGTTGCCCTACATCTAGTTTTGTAAGATAAATTGATGTTGAGAAATCTAGCTTAATGAAATGATATTCAAGTTGACAGATAAGAAATGTAAATGCGTAATTAGAGGAGGTCGTTCAATATTGAAACAGCTGAAAGCTTATTTACAATCGTTCTTTTGCAGAGATTCTTTTCTCGTTTGGGAGTCGAATAATGGAGTCAGATTTCATTCACATATAAAATATCACATTCTAAACGCCTTAAAGAAAGCCGCTTCGATTTTTACCAAAAATGTTTTATCAAGATAACATCGAAAAAAGCCGAGCAAAAATGTAATGGAAGACAAAAGCAGGCTTAGAAAACAAATAAATATAGAAAAAGAACTTAAATCTCTCGAAGTTTTCAGTGGAATCGATCGAGTCTTTTCGGAAATCTTATTCTGCATATAAATTTATTGGAAAAAAATTAATTCGTTTTATGTCACATTTTTCTGCGTATCTGAGTAAATTTTAATTTCATTTGTCAAAATATTTTTATAGTTATTTAAAAAGTTTTTTTTTTTCTTTCTAGGTAAACAATGCTACATTATTTTCGCTTTTCCAGAAAAGACAAATTTTATTTCCCTTATAAATATATTATTTTTACTTTCAATTAATTCCCCTCAAGCAAGGCGATAACGCTACTAAAACGCAAGTGGCTACTGTAAAAAAGGGATTTTAGAGGGAAGTGGAAACCCAATTCTAAACTGGAAACAAGTTATAACAATCTACCCCCTTTCAACAGCCCGTGGAGGAATGTGAATTGGGCGATAGGCAAACCTTTCTATACCTATTGAGAGGAAAAAGTAAATAGTAAATAAAATTTCAGAATTAGACGTTAGAAGTATAGATTTGAAGTAGACTTTACAAGGAAACGGAAATCCGTTCCTAAACAGGAAACGGAAATCCGTTCCTAAACAGGAAAGAAGTGATAAACATCAACTCCTGTTAAACAGAATGGAGAGGAGTATGAACCAGACGACAGGTGAAACTATCTCCTCAACGTCAGGGTTTGAACCTGCATCGATTTTGGAAGGAGAAGCCATCGTCCTTTATTGATTTGTTTATTCTTTGGATACGAAAATATTAGCAGATATGGGTCTTCCAGAATATCTGAACAGGAGTTAGCATTCTTCAAAAGGATAATCGAACCTTGCTAACATTAGACGCTCTCTTCTGATGGTACCAATGAGAACGCCGTTAACTTTTACATTGTCTACATATCTGGAATCAGCTTAGGCATATCCATCCACATAATAAATACGAATGTCAGTGTGCCACTGTATCCCATTTTTCAGCTTTACCCCTAGAGGTCGTAGCCCAACATATCATACCATTTTGGAATCAGAACGATTCCTTGAGCAAATTAAAAATATTCCGTGACATATCCGGACCAGCAATCCTGAAATTTTGGAATCTTAAGTTTTCATTACTGAATTTGGCGATATTTTACGTAATTTTTGTGACAATATTTTTGTACGATAACAATTTTTGTAAATTGGAAATAAATTTGGTAATAATCGAAATTAACTTCGAAATCCAGCGAAAGTCACCCATGAAAGAAAAATAATTGTTTATACGGAAAGTAAGTATCTACAACAAATTATCTTTAAATTAAGATACGGCAGAAGATTTATCGTCGAACTTTTAAAAGGTACGCTTAAATATTAATGCAGTGCTTAAATTTTGAGATAAGTTTTGAGTTCTTCCTTAGTTTATTGTGGAATATATCATACGACAGAAGTATACCTTGCAAAAAGAAATCTCCGCCAACAGAGGACTAGATTGCAATCAAATGAGCCAAGGCTGCAGTGAGGAGCCCCGTGCAAATGAAAACCAGGATCAAACGGCAACTAGGAAAGCTTCCAAAACTGAGAATATACAAAGACTTAGGAACTCACAAACTTCTGAACAAGCTAATGAAGACCCTCCACAGGAGCTAGATAGAGCGGCTTTTAAGTTAGTATAAGTTATAGCAGAAGGAACTTACAAGACAGACAGAGAGAGATTGAAAAAAAAAAGTGAAATCTATTGTCTGGAATGTTGGAAGGAATGCAGTTGTCTAATATTGCTTTCATCCATATCTTGGTCAAGAAACAGATGAGAATGAGCTGTTCATCTATCAAGGAAACGACAAATATTTGTTTATTTCTCTACGAATGAGTTTAAAATAGACCAGCCATGATACTCATTCTTTTTTAGGTAAAAAAAAATCTACCGGAACATATTTATCACAGTCGTCCTGGGTATGACGATAAACTACATCCAGCAGCAAAGCCTCTGGTCGGGAGATTGGCTGTTTAGAGGAGCTTGGACCCACCTCTTAACTGCTGCTATTCCCTGGCCCATTCTGACGTGGGTTGATATCGCCCCTTAGAGTCCTAACTACAAAAATCAGTAGTTATTTTTTATAATAAAATGACCAACAATACATTTTTATAGCAAATTAACAATCAATGCAACACTAAAAAAATATTAAAAAAATATATTTTTACAGTAAGTGACCAACAATACATTTTATGACCTACAAACTACAGGTGCAATGAGTAAGTTGACGCCATTTTATATTTTTAATTTCGCGCATGCGTGTTGTTTGTCTATGATTAATTTAGGCACTGTCTGCCACAAAAAGAGCACAATAATGCAATTGACTCAGCGGAAAATTTAAAAACTGTATGCTGTACTGCTTGGCATTCGCACCGGAAGCTTCAAAACGAACATTTCAAAGTGTTTAAGTGTCAATCTGTGGACAGTGTAGAGCATTTGGAAAGAGCTGGATGATTATAACAGTGATTACAATGGTAATCACAAGTGATGGCGACGCTATGCCTCCATTCATCGTTCCAGAGGGTGTCAGACTCCACACATAGGCCTAAATCAAGTGATTTAAGGATGTAGTGCTGCCCTGGGTTAAGAAGACCTATGTCTGGCAACAGGACACTACAGCATGTCACACAACCAGGAGAACCCAATCATGGCTGTAATATAATTTCAGCCATCACGTCACCCCTTAATATGAACACCTATCTCCCTAGATTTCAAACCCCTTGATTATGTGTGAGGCGCAGTTGAACGAAAGACCAACAACATTCCTTGTAACACCAAAGATGAAGCGAAGGCAAGGATTATGGCAATATTCATCAACATAAACAAGGAGATCGTCCAGAAGAGTAGCAGGAGATTCCGAAGTCGTCTTCAGCCAATAGTGATTTTATTGAATAAATCTACTCTTTAAGTACTTCAAGATATCTTTGTGTAATTTTGGTAAATATATCTGTTAAAATGAGATACCATTTTTGATTTTTGCGTAATTTAGACGACAATTCATCCATTGTATCCTGTATACTCTTTACAGGAGTTAGATTATTTGGAATGAGCTCTTCAGCCATCATTTCTCAGGATAGATATAATTCGCTTACTCTGTCTTGTCACCGAAGATTTATCTACATTCTACTGTTTCTTTTTTCTCAGGCACGAATTCTTCGTTATCGCTATTTCCATGAGAAAAGTTCTGATGGGCTTCCTTCTTTACTTCCATCAATTCAAACCATTATAACTAGAACACACCATTCCACTTCCACGGAGTCGAAACATTGCCGCGTGCTATGGATCCGAAATATAAAAAGAAAGTTTCTATCAGACAGCTTTTTCTATCCCCTCCCTAACTGTAACTTCGATGAACAAACACCACGTCTATCTCAATCTTTTCAAGTCAAAAGACAATCTTAATCTTTTCAAGTCAAGAGACAATCTTAAACTTTACTTCCTAACGTATCCTTTTTCTTCATATCGTGGTGTAAGCACGTTCAAAATGACTGTCTCTCTTTCGAAAACTGAAGTTAAGCAGCGTCGAGCCTAGTCATTACTTACATGGGGACCGCTTGTGAACGCCGGGTACTGAAAGCTTACTCTTACAATCCGAAATAAGTTTCGACTTTAAATAACCCAGAAACGGTTGTAAAGCCATAAAAAATACAAACGAATTCTTTATGCAACACCTCATTCATTATTACTATTTTAACGTTAACCCTCTACCTTGAGTGGTTATGGACCCTTTTATCATTTAAAATTATTTCTAAAAAATAAAATAAAAAGGATAGATTAAATCTGATACGTGGACGTTTTCACTAAACAGGAATAATCTTCCGGGCCCGTCTATTTGAAACTCTATCTTAGGCATTGGACTGTTTACAAAGAAGAAATATAAGTAAAAATAAGAAAGTCTGCAATGAACAAAGAGATCACAATACTGTGAGGAAAACACGTTGTCATAATTAGAAGGAATCACGTGTATTTGTGACAGCAATCGAAAGGAACGGATTCTTTAGCAGTTTCATAACTTTGAAAACGACTGTAATGGCTGCCATCTTAAATCAGCAAAGACAATTACAGACAAGTGAGTGACGATCGCCAAGTTGTCTCTAAGCCTGAAGACGATAGGTATGGCTACCTGACCTTGGACCTGTAGATTTGAACTAATTAACAAAATTTTGTTGCGGACAGCAATTAAGGTTAATTTTGAAAGGAGATTAGACAACGTAAAGGTTAGAGGGACAGTGACATTAAGTTATTCCCCCGAACTGAAACGCTTATATAGCTGGCAGTGAAGAGTAGATAAGAAAGAGGTGGTGTAATTAGACCAGAATGTGTTGAAAGGTTGAGAATGGATTGTTGATGACAGTCTTACGGTGAGTAATTCTCCATTTTAGATGTGAGAAATGTGATTCACTAACCGTAATCAGTCTGTCTTTAGAGGGTAGTAATCAATTGATATGAATCGTGAATTATCCAGGTTACTTTTATTCAAAAACTCTTTATTATTATTATTATTATTATTATTATTATTATTATTATTATTATTATTGTGTATGTTGATTCCTGCCTTGTATCCTGTAGAATCGGGTCCAAACTATGGTCCTTTGTCCGTTTTGGAGAATTGATAACACTTTTCTTAGTATATTGGATGTAGGACGGTTTTCTAGGCAACTTTTATGGTGATGTCACCTGGGACACTGTTAATAAAACTGTCCGTTCCTTTTCTCAAAGGGCCCAAAGCTCCGATTACTATTGGTACAATCTTCATCCCCTACATCCTGATAATCTCGATATCCAGGTCCTTGTATTTGGACAAAGACTTCTTCTTCTTCTTCTTCTTCTTCTTCTTCTTCTTATCATTATTATTATTATTATTATTATTATTATTATTATTATTATTATTATTATTATTATTATTATTTTACATTTCGCCCCATTCCCTAGTTCGCACGATATGTATGTCCTGCCATTACCTCATAAATAATGGACTATCCTGTTTTGATCGCATCGAAAGTGGGCAAAAGTCACTACTTGATTTCAGTGGAAAGGTAAAAGAAAGATAAAATGAAAAAGAAAAAAAAAAAGAGAAGATCGAAGTGTTTAACGGCTGTTTCAGTGAAATGCAAAAAGTTGTCAATTTTAAATCTGTTCATTGTACCCAATTAAAATAATGATCAGAATTCACATTCATGAGTGCTACGGAGATATTTTGTTAAAGTTGTTAAGCTCAAATATTTAACAACACGATAGGGATACGATATATATATATATATATACATATATATATATATATATATATATATATATATATATATATATATATATATATATATATATATATATTAGAACTCACCAGGAGCTTGCTAAATCATTAACTTAAGAATTAAGATTCATCAAAAAATCAAAATTGGAAAACCGTGAAATTTTCACGGGTTAAAACTAGTTACTATAATTTCTAGTATTGACTTCGATACAGCGGAAGATATATTTGTACTATTTGTTACCCAATGCAATTCCCAAGAACCACTCACGTTAGGGAGTTCCTTAATGAGGTTGTTTACACTCATGATCATGCTGTACAAGGTTCAAGAGCTACAAAGGTGTTACAGCGTAAATGGCACCACCCCAAGCGAAGGTGATGATACCCCCAAGAAGCAATGGGAATCCGGAAGTGAAAAAGAAGGAAAAGTCTGTAGACCGAACCGGAAACCCGTCCTATACAGTAAAGCAGGGATAAACCTCTACTCCTGTCCAAACGAAAAGGGAGATGTATGAACTGGACGACAACAAACCTCTCTTCTTCTTTGTATGAATGTAAGCAAAGGGAGCTAGTGGGGATTTTGATGGTATGTAGGATAGATAATATGTTTTTTACACTTGAAGTAAAGGTTGTAGTGATCGAGGAAGCATTCTCTTGGGAGTCTGTTCCATAAAGTAGCGGTTTTCACAAAGAAGCTGGATGGACCTTCTTCTTTACGAATGGAAAACGGATGGTGTTTTCGAACCTATGTGCCTTGCATGAATGACCCAAGCTGTAAACGTCTGAACTGCTTAAACGTAAGAAGATAGCTCGTCTGAACTAGTAAAGCATTAAATCCATTGACCAATACAACGAAAGAAAAATTGAAAGCAGAAATATCTTTATCAATAACACAAATAAACCCTTAAGCAGTAATAAACCACGACAAAAATTAGAAGGCCAACGTCAATATCTTATTTACGGGAGAACATGGGTAATATCTTTCATAAATAAGAAAAAACGACACAACAGACTGACGCAATACATTAATGAAACATATTTATAAAAAACAACCTGTCAATATACCCACATACACAAAATACTCGTTGATAATGACCTGTGAAGCCCCAAAACGCATAGAAGTTATTAATTAGTGTTCAAACTGTTGTGGTGTCCTCCCTCCATGTTGGACTCTTCCACCTACTATAATGTTAGTAGGAGAGAAGGCCTTGGGGAACAGTCGCACAGATTGTTCAACTGTCAAACTCTGCCTCAGCAGAGAGGAACTAGGACGAAGCTTTGCCGCAGGGCAAAGTTTTCTCCGGGGAGGTAAACAGGCCCTGAACCCGTCTAGGCGGGTTAAAAGGGAATATTTTTGGCCGAGCCTACGAACTCGGAGAAAACCACGTTAAACGCGGCCTTGTACTAGATACATTCCTTGTGGGGGGACTGTTAATTATAACAATCGCATAGATTGTTCTTACTATCACACTCTGTACCTGGAGAAGAGAGGGACCCGGACGAGGCTTTGCCGAAGGGCAAAGTTTCGTTCGGGGAGGTCGACAGACCCTGAACCTGTTTATGTTCCAAGGTAATATTTTTGGCCGAGCCTACGAGCTCGGAGAAATCACTGTAAACTCGGCCTTGTGCCACATACATCCCTCATGGGTGGGAGCTGTTAAATATTTACAGTCGAATAGATCTGTTGCAGATGTGCTGATCAAACTCTCTGCCTCCGGGCAGAGAGGAACCCAGGCGAGGCTATGTCGTTTTGCCACAAATACCTCGTGGGGATGCTGGTAAATATAACAGTTGAATAGATTTAACGCTGGGTCAACCGACACCCACTCACTAGTCGTGCTGTATTTACTGTTTAATATACGATATATCTTCAATTTTGGTTTTCTTATTCTTTAACCATTTACATGGTCACAACACAAACTCTTCCCGAAAACTAGAAAATTGCTACAAACTCTCGAGAAATTAAGTAAAAGACAATCTTAATCAATGTTTTTTTTTGTGTCGGGTGTCCGTTGTTTAGCATTATATATATCTCTATGTGTTATTTAATGCCGAAATCTAAATACTATATACGAGATTTTAGTTTATTTTTGTTGGTAACAATCGTTTAGGGATACAAGTCTTACGAATTAACCTATAGCTGGAGAAAAGGTAGAGTCATCCCTTTCCCAATGATATTTGTCCGGAACTGTATATCACAAACCCAGCTGGAATTGAAACTCGGCTCTCCGATTAACAATTCCCATTATCAATTACACTACCCACAAATCCAAACTTACAGCATCTGGTATTTCTAAACGGTCACCCATTTAGGCACTGTACAGGCTCGAGGTTGCTTAACCTCCGTGGTTGTACTGAAACCGTAGAGAGTGAAAGAGAAAGGGAATTTAGTGAGGAAAAAACACTGATTTCGGAAAGACAAAAGATTGCGATTTATGTTGCTTTTAAAGTTTGGAAGATCGTAATTGTTAGGGAAGAAAAAAGCTGAAAGATAGATTTACAGACGAGAAGTTCTGGAAAACTTATACGAATAGAACTTACGGTTTCGTCTTGTTATTTTAACCGTAATTGTTAGAGTTAGAAAGTGTATTCAGGGAGTTAAGTTTTACACGTCGAAGAGATCAGACGTGGTTATTTCCTGGGGAAATTGCTCCTAATTGGCGATGATAGAGCGACCCCAATGTCTAGTTAGAAATGTACGCGTCGACGTGTTCAATAAAATAGATCAGTTTAAAAATCCGTTTTGTTGAAGTTCTCATTTGAATTTCGAGCAAAAAACATTTCGCTACCCGAGCAAGAGAAGAAAGAAAGGGGAGAGAAGAAAGAGAGGAAGACAATTAGTGGAAGATGACAGAAAGAAGAAAACAACATATGAGTGAATCAAGACGGTCGACTCAAAACTACCCCCGCCAGCACAAGGTTGCTATACAACATTTCACTACTAAAAACATTTCGATACCCGACCGGGAGAAGACGGCTAAGTGAGTGAGTATATAACATAACTACCGAGAGTACCTCCTCAGTGGGTACCTTGGTGAACAAACTCACCACATCCAGGTTCACCGTCTGGTTGGATTGGATGGGAGCAATATTTCCACAAAGTGGACGGAGTTCCGGACATACGATGGTGACTTTCCTATTAATGGTTCGATTATATCGACTAGGAAGCGACTCAGAAGAAGCACACAGGCAGCTAGCAATCGGCCTGAACGGAATAACATCTTTGTGAATTGTTAGCAGGCCGTATATTTCAGGTAGCGTACTCATAAATAATTACATCGGTCACACTACTACATGCCTATCTAGATTCCTTACGTTACACATATCCGATATAGCTCCATTAGAACCCATTTAAATAAATTCACTAACTTTCCAGACTTCTTCCGAAATATACTAGTAGAAAATACAAGCATAATAACCTCATCCACATGTAAAAAAAAGATTAAAAATATAACTGTCGGGGTTTCGATTCCCTCGGTAGTGGATGCGCACTGCTGATGAGTCCCAAATATAGGACGAAACGGCCGTCCAGTGATTCCTGAGGTTTGCTATCAGACTTGATGAATCAATTTATATAATTATCAAATCCTCCTCATTACTATATATATAGTGTTAGAAAGTATTAACTCTGTAACTTATTGATTATTCATTCGACGTTAATTTTGCACCGTTAATATTTCAACATACTCTCCTTACTTACTTACTTACTTTCTTACTTCTTTCCTCTTTTATTTGGTGGATATTAATCGAGTAGGCAAATTGCAAATTGGCGATACCAAAATTGAGCAGATACAGTATATTTGGAAAGTGTTTAACAGAGGACGGAATGGGTGACACAGAAATCGAAAGGTGCATTGGAATAATGAATATACCTTCCAAAAGCTAAGCAAAGTTTTATAAAACAGGAAAATTTGATTAGAATCAAACAAAGCAGTGCTGAACAGTTACGTCATATTAGAGTAAATAAAAGAATACTGAACTGTTACGTAATAACAGAATACTTGACAATCTCCTTACAGAAGAACAACAGAAATATGGTTATTCAGTAGGACACGGAAGATACAATTAACAGAACGGGTGAGTAATGGCGAAGTTTTAGTGGAAATTATAATAAACTGGGCACATATCCATAATGTTAGAATGTCACAGTTGAAATTTTTAAGGCGCATAATGAGGAAAGAGGGCTTGGAAAATTTGATACTCACAGGGCAGATTGAAGGCAAGAGGGACTGATGTAAACAACGAAGAAATATTGAGTTAATGTATGGCGGACTAAGGTTTAGAAGAGATAACAAAAAGAAAAATTTATTGTGCTAGAAAGGAGAGTAAATAGTGGCGTGCCCTGATCATCAAATTCCTTAGGAGACACGGCACTTCCTGGGCGTGACGATAAATACATCCGCGTCCTGGGTAAGACGACAAACTACGTCTAACAGCAAGGCCTTTGATCAGGAGGTTTTGAGTAGCGTGGAACCACCTTTTAATTGCTGGTCTTCCCAGGTCCACCCTGTCCCGAGGTGGTAGCACCTGTTAAGGTAATAGCTAGGGGGAAATAGTTAACCCCAAAACTGGGGTCAAAGCACTATGAAAATGTAAAAATAGGTTTTAATACCAGCAATACATTTTTGAAAAAAAAAAAGTATATTAGGTTGGTGCGAAAATAATGTTGTTTTCTCACATAGTAACATATGTGAGAAAACGACATTATTTTTGCACCAACCTAATATTAGGTTGGTGCAAAAATAATGAGGTAATAAAGTCGTTTTTTTTGACGTATAAACATAAAAAAACGACATTATTACGTCATTATTTTTGCACCAACCTAATATTACCAGCTATAAATATTTGAAGGAAAAATATTACCAGAAATAGATCTTTGGAAAAAAAAATATTACCAACAATAAAAATTGTCGGCATTAAATAACTCATTGAGGTTGATATTTCGTAAAACAATTCAAATCAAATCAATCTTAGAAGAACATTAATTATCATTATGTACTAAATATTTCACATTAGTATATAACAACTCAGCGTCAGACAAGAGATTTTTGCTCCTCTTTCATCGGTAATATAAAATGTTATGGCAAAATAGTCCAATAGAATTAAAATTTTCTATTTAAATAAATAAACAGCGCTTTCAGTCTGTCCGCCTGTCCGTGTGTTTGAAACCCATTTCACTCGGGCCACTAAAACATTGTGAAATCAATTTTATTTCTTCAAAATTTCAAAGAATCAAAGAAAATGTGTAAGGTTTCGTGACTTAAGGCTTTTAATCCCCGTAGACTTTATGATTTAAAAAAAAAAAAACTCAATTCAATTGAAGTT
Organism: Acanthosepion lycidas; assembly: GCA_963932145.1. NCBI lineage: Eukaryota > Metazoa > Mollusca > Cephalopoda > Sepiida > Sepiidae > Acanthosepion > Acanthosepion lycidas. Next base: position 50,477,423 of record OZ010595.1, on the reverse strand, counting down.
CCACTCATTTGTGATTTAAAGAGTTTTCGGTTTTGATTTGAATTTCAACCCAAATCGGACTTTCGACCCTAATCGGTTCTTTGGCCGGAATTGGATTTATAGCCCGAATCAGAGTGTGTGGTTTAGAATTTCCAATGGAATGAACTGAATAATTCAAAGTTATTTCTTCATAATTATTATTCTTGTTATATTAACTGGACCACAAGTCCATTTAGTTTTGGACCGGAGTCCCAATTAAGCCTCTACAGATTCTAGTCCGGCTTATAAGCTAGTTTATCATAATATTATTTGCTGTTTGCTTTCTTCCTGCATTACGTTTTTTATATGTTTTGTTTTTAAAATATATTTCACCAGTTTTCTCTCTATTTTTCTTCATTAAAATTTCAAGCTGTAATTGCTTTAAAAACTAGTGATTATAGACATTTTTAAAAGAATATACTCCTCAATTTTCCTTTTCTCTTCACCATCAACTTCCTTCCTATCCTTGCGTTTTTAGGTTTCTTTAAGAATTTCTTTTCTACAACTGTTTATCAATTTATTTTGCTAATTTACAGCGGAGTATTTTCTCTTTTTTTTTTTTTTAGTAAAATTAATTTACTTTAAACAATTCCATTTGGCAGCAAGATTCCAGACATTCGCTTAATAGGCTGAATCTTCATTTGAGTTGTCTGATCTCAAGGTCACTTAAGGCAGCGAGAATAAACATTTTGAAAAGTGAATACGGATAAAAAAAATAATATGAAAATACGAATAAAAACTAGAAAAAAAACTGTTTTTTTAAATGTGACGCATGCGCATTATGTATCAGACACTTGGGTAAAAACAATTAATTCGCACGTTTGAAAATCAATCAGAAATAGCTGCAGTCTGTAAAAGTTGAGAAGAAAGAGACAAATTTGAAATTATTTTGCTAATCTCTGAAATGACAAATTACAAATGATTGAAAACCGCTTTGAAGACCAAATTTTAATTAAACTAAATTATTTAAACGTTTGTGATTGCTGCTCTTCGTCCTAGAAAGATCCAAAAATGAATACATGACATGATTATAATTGATAAATTTCTGATGATATGAATTGCATTCATTTCATCAACTTTTGTAAATATAGAAATATGTGTCGAGCACTAAGGAAAGATAACATGCCAAGGGTTTTAAGTCGCATTTCTTTTTAACACATCCATGAAGAATTAGCAATATTATTTCTTTGAAGCACTAACTGAATATTTTATTTCAATCAATATGCAATAGCTAAAAATGAATTCTGCGTTCGATATTAATTACGGTCAATGGATTACAGATAATTCTTTTTTTCTATTAAAATTCCCATGTTCTCTCTTTTAAACATATTTTTGATACATTTAAAGAAAGGAGAATATAGCGAAGAATATAGTCCATATAAATCTGAAATATTTTGATAGTTTAAATGACGGCTTCTGTGGTCATGCGATAACATCTGATATTTCTTATATCTAGTATGTGTAAATTGTCAAGTTTAATGTCGTCAGGTGAGCAAATTTTGTTAAGTAATTCAAAGTAATTGATAGCGAACCTTTGAGAGAGAAATACAAGACTTACAGTTCAAGTAAAACTACTTTTGATAATGACACATAATGATATACAGGAGTTACAGTTCATGTAACATGAATTTTGACAATGACACAGTGTAAGAAAATATTTACCGCTCAAATGAGAATGACTTTTGATAATGACATATACTGGAAGAGATGAGTCATGGTTCAGTGTAACATGACTTCTGATAATGACGCATAGTGGACAAAAAGTGTACACCGTTCAAGAAAAAGAATTTTGACATGGCATATAGTGTAAGAAAAGAGTTACAGCTCAAATAAAAAATAAAAAAAAACTTTTGATAATGACACATACTGTAACAAATGAGTTAATTTTCATGTAACATGATTTCTGATAATGACGTATAGTGGAAGAAAAATGTTATAATTCAAGTAAAAAGACTTTTCACAATGATATCTTGTCTAAGACAGAGTGAAAGTTTAAATTAAAAAAAAATACTTTTGAAAATGACACATTACTGGATACAGGAGTTACAGTTCATGTAACATAACTTTTGAAAATGGGACAGTTAAAGGCAGAAACTGTGATTCAACTAATTCAACATTCGATAATAAAATGGTAGATAGGAGTTCAGATTTAAGTAAGATTTCTTTTGATAATGAAACATTGTGGAAAAAGGAGTTACGATTCAAGTAACATGACATTTGACAATGACATATTGTTAAATACAAGAGTTACGGTTCTTGTGACCTGATTTTTAATAATGACACACAGGGAAAGACATTAAGTTACGGTTTAAATAACAATATTTTGAGAATAACAGACGTTACAGTTGAAGTACAAAGACTTTTTATCCCATTATACCAATATAACAAATATATACACTCTATAGAAACGTGTCGTGTCCTGTCTACTGGTTGGGAAGAGAATATTACGACCTTCTCTAAATCATACCATTGATGACCAAAAACCTAATTAGCATTAAATAATAAAATTTTGAGACATTTTAGCTTAAAGATATTAAAGAAAATTAGAAAGAAACTCATTCATAAGTGTTGGGATTCATCTTCATTTATTTTTCCTGTAATTGTGTTTGAAAGCCCCAGTTCTTTATCGGTTTATACTGGCATGGATTATATATCGAACATGACTTATTCCTAAACAAATATGTCGGTCTCTGTCACGAGTCCTGTAACCCTTTAGTATAGTAGGGACTTAGCTTATACTGCAGATGTAGAAGCAGAAATCTGTCCGTATATCAGAGCCGATACAGGCGTGTTTCTTGTTTTGATTTGTTTTTGTTAATCGAATTCGTTCCAAGCAATGCAGTAAAGACACTACGTCATAAGGAGTTCCTATTTGCGGGAGATTTAGAAAATAGAAACATTATTAAGCGGCGAGAACAATAGAAGAGTGATCAGTAAGCCAGTGGAAAACGATTAACATTGCATTTAAATGTTTGAAGATCAAAGTGGGCTAGAAATCATGGAACCGGAAGAAGGATCCATAAACCGGAAGTGAGTGAAAAGAAACTATTAGCTTAGAAATTACGGTTATATCTATCTAATTCAACTCTGAATTGATGAGACTCTGCTTCGAATCAATTACTGTGTTTAAATTCATAAAGACTAGGCCCCATAGAGAAGATCTCATACGAACAACTACCATGAAAGTTTAGTATTTATGCAGACGGAAGTAACTTTACCGGGATGAGATAGTGACTGAAGAAGGTCAGGATCAATTATATTGCTGGTTCTTATTTGAATTTTATCAAGAATCTCTAAATAAATAGCAGGAGCACCGCAATAAATATGGCAGTAATATTCTAAGCATGGTAGATTTATAGATATGTAAGATAGATTCTGAAAAGAAAAAATGTCTATCAAAACATGTGAACTAATTTTCTTAGCAACAGACTTATCATTGTATTCAATATAATCTTTCCACTACATATCACTACATGTCAGCCGGTAATGTTAGCCTGAGGAGCCGCAACGTGTCCCTCGTCTGGAAGTTAGCATTAGCTATGCAGATAGAAGGCACAAATGGGCCTCTCAGATGATTAATACAGAGCGATTTTGTTTTGAAGGCGTTAAAATTAACAAACGATCATTTGCCCCAGTTAACAACAGACTCTAGGTGATTTTTTTTTTTAAATCAGCCACCAATTTGGTCTTATCAAACTGATCAAATGTACTGTCGAGACAGGAGTAAATAGTTTTGTGATCAACATCACTACCAAGTTGATTGCTGATGCCATCAGGGAGGTCGTTAAGAACAAAGCAAAGACAAGAATAGAGCCCTGGAGGACACCTGCATTAGTATAAAAAGAGTAGGCGTTCAGGATAACTTTCATTTCACGATTCTGAAATTTTCTTTTCCTAATCTTGCTACTAAAACAAGGAATATAAAGTAAAATGCATTGTTCTATCTCACAACAAGCCAACTGATACTGAATGAGAACAGATCTCTTCCGACTTAGAAGCGTGATCCTGCAAATATAATCGAGAATGGGTCTAAAACTAATATACACTTTCGATATAAAAACACATACAATTTCTGGGCGGGGGTGGATAGATTTCTGTTGATTTTCGTATTTTTAGAATGATTTTTGAACTGAAAATTTCAATTATTCGTGTGCGTGATTTTCAACCGAAAAAATGGCATTGGTTGGAGAAATAACAACGTTCCCGGAATTTATAAAAGAACAGACAATTATTATAAGACATTGACAATTATCCTAATGTAAACTTTTATGTTTTTCATTTCAAATAAACATTTATTTTCTTTCGTACTTTTTTAGGACATTTTCCACATGTAAGAATTATGTTAAATTCTAGAAGCTTCTTCTATTTGCCGTATTCCTTCAGGTGATCATGACCCTCCACAATTTCCTGTCATTTGTACATCTTAATAAATTTTGTCTTTCCGTTATCACTCCTAAACCTTGTTCTGTTATCCATTTATTCAAGCTCGATAAGTTATACGTTGTATTCTTCTGTCCCTATTCAATTCAATCTGTCATGTGTGTATCAACTATTCCGAGTTTTCTTTCCTCATTATATGCCCTAGAAATTTCAACTGTCTCTTCCTGATAATAAGTATGACTTTTTTTGTTTTCCTTTTTCTCTAAAACATCGCTATTGCTCAAACGTTCGGTCCTCAGCACCCTTCTATAGAACCACAATTACTTTGCTTCAAGTCTCTACTTCATCTGTTAGGAGATTGTCCTCTTTTCACAGCCATATTAATGAGTGATATTTATAACGTTTAAGTACCCTTTCCGTTGAAAGATGCAAAATTAATTTTTCTTATTGATTTTGAAAATTAATGGCGGTAATGCTATCAGAGAAATAAGGCAACCCAGCTCAATAGCACCACCATAGATCGAGGCCAAGATGTCAAATGTAGTCTTCTGTTTAATTTTCTGTAGCAATAAAAGTGAGGGGAAGGCTAAAACCCATTCTGTTCCAGCCAGTATAGCGTGGTTCATGAATTACACATTTAATTTTAAAAATCACCTCTGTCACCCGGAGACTGTTTGTATTTCCCAAAAGGATTTTGATATGTAGCTATGTTTGTTTATCTTTGGTGAATCTTTACACAGATTCATAACATCTATGTTTACTAATAAGTATTTTTATACTCCAAATATAATTTGCAATTTATTGAATGCTGGCGAGAAATAAACATACAGACGAGTTCATATAAAAATATTACAGCCTCATATAATCGTCTCTCTGTAAAACCTGACGCATGCAGACGAGATACTGCTTAAAATTTCGATTAATTGGCCCACTAAAGAAATCACAACTTGCACTGCTCTCAAAAAGGCGCAAATGTCCGTAGTACGTCTTTTTATTACGCCGTATTGTCGAAATTCCTCAATTTGTATGTTAACTATATATATATATATATATATATATATATATGTTTGTGTGTGTGTGTGTATGTATATATCCCTTGAGTGCTAGTGGTTTCCCGCCTTGCTAGGAGCGAAATGCTTAATATATATATATATATATATATATATATATATATATATATATATATATATATATATATATATATATATATATACTAGCAGCAAGGCCCGGCATTGCCCGTGGTTGATCAAAAAAATCGTACGACTCATACAGCAATCGCTATCACTTGACGTAAAATATGTTTGCCCTTCCATGCCTTTAAAGGAGTGCCCTTTTGCCGTGCTGATGTTGCTACATGCTATATGTTGCCTATATAACACTGCGAATTTTTTCTAAGTTCTATACTAAACATTAAATCTGTTACGATTAAAGAACTAAACAAAATGAACACAAAACGATCAGCTTTAAAAAAGGACTCGTAACTGGAAAAACCGAATGAAAAAAGAATGTTAACAACAACACTTTTTCACACCCAACCCAGTTCTGTGGAATCAGAATCAATGTTGAGTTTAAGCAAGCGAATGAGCCAATTGGAGTAAAGTGCTATGCAGATTTAAATTTTTCCCACTTGTGACGAATGCAGCTATCGATTTTTTTGTTTTTTTGCATGCTAGCATGCTAGTTAACATTCGTGTCAGTCAGCTGTTGTCTCTCACGCTGGCCAATAGAATCTTCCTGCCTATTCGTGGCAGCCATCTATAGGCTTTCATTCTGGCCAGTAGAAAATGGCCGCAAACTACAGGAAAGCTGCCGTAGAAACATGAAAAAATCGATTATTTCCACTATAGATGGAAGTTGGGAAATGCAAAGTCGATCTTAGCCTTCCCGCTAACTTGGAGCATGTGCATGTAAATGTTGGTGCAAATCCGTCGAAAATTGCGGCCGTGCATTCGTTACACACACACAGACACACAGACACACACACACACACATCCTGCCTTATATATATATATATATATATATATATATATATATATATATATATATATATATATATAACATACAAAGGACTCTAAATATATCAAACTACTATACTCTAACCAGATTCATGCTAACTACAAAAAGGATGGAAAAATCATAATGAATTTTATTTATACTAACAAATGCTGGATTCTAATAAAAAATAAAATTATTCATATATTATAAAAAATAAATACAAATTTTATTATTCGCAATAACTTCTTCCCACTAACTGATGTATTACGTAAAACCAACATTATATACCAATTTAAATGTCCCTTTGGGAGAATGTATCTCCAACAATATATATATATATATATATATATATATATATATATTGGGTATACGACATATACACTTACTAGAAGCCTTAAACTGCACATCACTGACCATTGGTCCATTGTGAGATATCTATAACAATATTCCTGTTTGTATTCACAATATAAAACAATTACTAATCGACAACACATTTATCCTACACTATGAAAACAACAAATTTAGATTACAAATACTAAAAACTAATGATATTAAAAAATTAAAGCCGGCACTGAACAGAATCAACTATGAATACTGAAGTAATATTCGGAATTACGGTAATGGATAACAACGTAAAACTTTGTATAAATACTTATAATAATGAACAACATATAGTTTTGTACTACTTGCACCCCTGAAGATGATCTTAGAAGAAGATCGAAAGTACTTGGGAATGAAAATATAAGAAATTTAAACAGCTACAGCACATTCCTCATGCTTTAGCATCAATACACGGAAGGTTATATGGGAGTATGAATGGATTTTGTTAAAAATTAGCACACATAATGTCTGTAATTTATTCAATCAGAAATACTTAAAACATATGACATGGAATAAGTCCAACAATTATTTTAATAAATTTCTGTTTATACGTTATTTCCATGAGCCCCAAGGCAAATCTCATCAACGCCATTTTCCTACCGACGCTGACATACCAGTGCCAGACATGGCCACTAACAAAAAACCCTTGAGAGGAAACTGATTATTCGTGAGATGAAATGCTTGAGGAAAACAGTGAACAAGACCAAGCGAGACAAGGTCAGAAATCAGGCAATAAAAGATATGGTAGAAGCAATACCAATCATACAACGCATCGAACGACAGAAGATAATTTGGTTTGGACACCTCACTCGTATGCCTATTAACCAACCAGTCCTAAGAGCATACACCCTCATGTAGACAGGCTGGAGAGCGAGAGTCAGACCAAGAAGATACGCTGGAGCGACTCAGTGGGACACCCTCAGAGCCCACAAGATGTCACTCCTCCAGAACACTCGCCTTTCCACTGAGAGACGGCTGTGCATCCCCGCGACGCCTAAGTGGAGAAACGGAAGGAAAAACTCATTGGCCTTATTTTATATATATATATATATATATATATATATATATATATATATATATATATATATATATATATATATAATACTGTACATTGAATGCTGGTGTTAATAAAATAGTGTTCGATGCAATATACCAGAACTATCAAGTATATATTGATAAATAAAATTCTAACTATAATAAGGGAGATTAATCCATAACACGTTAGGTTGTCTATTTTTACCTTTTTTTCTAAATATTCTAAATTTACTTTATGGTAGGATAGTTCTAACGCTTTCAGATATTTAATTTTATTTTTTTCAAATATTTCCTTGTTTCTGGAGTTAATAGATAATCTAGGTTACGGAAGGAAAAACTAAACTAAAACTTTATTTTTATAGATACAAATATTTTAAGCAAATGGCCTTTTTATAATAAAGAGTATTAGCAAAATTCACTGGCCTTATTTATATATATATATATATATATATATATATATATATATATATATATATATATATATATATATATATATATATATAATACTGTACATTGAATGCTGAATAGTGTTCGATGTAATATACCAGAGCTATCAAGTATATATTAATAAATAAAATTCTAACTATAATAAGGGAGATTACTCCATAATACGTTAGGTTGCCTGTTTATTTTTACCTTTTTTTAAAAATATTCTAAATTTACTTTATGGTAGGATAGTTCTAACGCTTTTATATATTTAATTTTATTATTTTCAAATATTTCCTTGTTTCTGGAGTTAATAGATAATCTAGCTTGGACGGATTTATGCAAATTACTTCAACTATTAAATCGATGTTTGGACTCATTATTAACGCATCTTTTGCTATTTAGATCTTTGGTATCTGTTTTTTTGTAACCAGTATTTACGTTCAATGTCACATTGAGTTGAATTTTAAATTTTATCTATATTAAAAAAAAATGATTCTTCATATACATACAGTAGCGGTCATAATATAAGGAACGGAAACATCAAAGACATAAATATGTGTATTACTTAAAAAGTCATCCATGATTAGCAATGAAATTTTTACCGAATAAAGATTAGGGTGTAATGCATAAATATTATACAAAGTTACAAAAATTTACATAATAATATTTTTTTTAAAAATAAAGATTAAATGGAACAAAGGAAATAAGCTACTGGACAAAAGTTAAAGAACGATCTTGTTAATATTTGATTGTGAACAAAATATCAACAAAATTTAATATTTGGTAAACATCCCCTTATTTTCAATGA
>OZ010595.1:50400877-50463377 GCA_963932145.1 Acanthosepion lycidas | reverse complement strand
ATTAGGTTGATACAAAAATAATGTCGGTTTTTGACGTATTTTTAACGTCAAAAACCGACATTATTTTTGCACCAACCTAATAAAACGGAAATAGCGCTGATTGAATTTACTTCATTGATTTTTTTTCATTGATTTTTTTATTGATTATCTTTTAAGGATTATCAAACTTTGTGGCTTATTTAAAGCAGGCACTTTTTTTTTTTTTTTGCATTGTAAGAATAATTATTTTTTGTGCGATTATTGGATTAAATTTTTTGAGAACAATGATTTTGCCAGAAGCAATTCCTATTATTTAATCCATAGCTGGTGGACGTGATAAATAGGATAAGAACCTTGTGGCTTAATTTTTTTTTTTTTTTTTTTTTAGTTGTATAATATCAGAGCAAGCATCACAAATACAGAAACCCCTCCTTATATTTTATAGATTACACAATGTCATTTAAAGAATCGATTTACAAAGACGATTTACAAAAAGACTTGAAAAGTTTATGTAAGTTTTTACACAATATAAGGCCTTCAAAGGCATTCAGTATAGTGGATTAGTGAATGGATTTTGGTAGTGGATTAAGAGGAACAAACAAAACCAGATTATGAGGTCATATAGGATCGATAACGGTTGACCTTGTCTTGAATTCTATCGTGATTGATTCGTTTTCTACTGCTTATCTACAATTTGTAGGTTACTTAAAGCCAGGAAATATTTTTAGAGTGTAGGAATTATGTGTGCGGGGGATAATAATGATCTAGTGAAAAAATTCCTACTACTTAACCCATAGCTGGCGGGCAGAAGAGTTGTATTCCCAAGGGTATTTGCTATAAGTGAATATAACTAACTGAAATAGAATTGGAACTCGGCTTTCCGATTAACAATTCTCAGCCATTATCCATTACACTAACCGTACATCCAAGTCTACAGCACCTGGTATTCGCAATCTAGGTAATAACCAGGCTCGATGTTGCTTAACTTCGATGATCCTACGGAAATGAACGGTGTTTCTACGTGATGTGACCGTAAATGAGACTCTTCACCCAAAGTAGCGTTTCTCGGTACGAAGCTGAGTGGATCTTCTTTTTTTATTAATCAAATAAAAAGAGAATTAAGGATGATTCGATCGTTACTACGTGATAGGCTGGTCCTAATTATTATGGTCTGGAATGAGTAGAAACTTCTTATCAATGGAAAAGAACGAGTGGGGTTTGATCTGTGTACATGGAATAGCGTGTCCTAGCTGTAAATGTTTGAATTAGTGAAACAACGGAATGTAGTACGCCCGAAAAGTTGACATAGCGATAGGCTTGCGACGTTTCTTCAATAGTAAACGGGCTTTAGGTTTGAAAATAATTCATCGCCGACAAGGTCGCGTAAAGGCTTTTAAAGATTATTTACACTGTTTACATTGTTCGGACTGTTGTCCTCATCTTCGTTGCCATATTCACAACGTTTCGGCCATTGTACTGTCTTAAGGTGATTAGAATTTCGAACTGAGCCCTTTATTTCAATACCTGGCTACAGCTGAAGTGAAAAAAAAAACCTGACTTGAGTTAAAGGGATGAAACTGATATTATGTTATTCGAAAGAGGCATGGCACTTGGAACTAGAACAATTAACCCCGGTAGACGAAATAAAGAGCTCAGTTTGAAATTATACTCATCTGAAGAAGACCGGGGCGTACAGAGGCCGAGACGTCGTGAATATGAGGATAAATTTCCGAACAATGTAACCTGTGTAAATAATTACAATACCTCATCTCAGAAATATCGACAGCATTTGAAGAGTAATTCGTAACACTTTATTGGGAACAAAGAGGATGCCAGCTGACAGAGCATTCAGATAATACATAGAAGAGAAAGAAGATTAAAGAAATGGATACGTTTTCTAACCTGCCCTTTTTAACATCTATAGCAAAACGACCTTTACAGAACGAGAAGACCTCTCGGCGATTTATTATTGGTAGATATGATCTTAACGTAAAATACACGAATGCCTAACAAAGGAACCCGGAATCCCTCTTAGACAAGTTACTAGACATGTTATCAGCAAAAGTGTCAGTCCAAGATTTTTAGCTGCGTATTGGTAGCGTCACAATCAAACAAATACGGGCATTTAACGATCTGGCTTTTGCAAAAGACGATGGAAGAAATCTGAAGGTGAATAGTGATGGTGGAGATGCGTTCCAGACACTAAGCTAAATATTAAGAGATAGGAAATATCGTTGGAAACACCGAATGAGTGATATATTACGATGTAATATTCATTCTCTTATATGGCATAATCCTGGACAATCTCGTAGCGGACAAAAAAGAGGCTGGAAATGGTCGTTCTACCGACGATTTTTTGGAATATCATTGCAAGATCATGTGAACAATGAGAAAGTATTAACTAAGTACTAGAAGGAAATTTATACTTAAAATCAGCAAGTGGTATTTGGAACTTTCGGGACACGTTATGAGAAAATAGTGTCTGACGAATATGGCACTTATGTCCAGAGAAACAGATCAAAACAGCTAGATATCGAGATAAGCGAGATAATGTGAATAAAGAGAGTAAAAGGTGCATATTAGCAAGATATGTCGGATAAAAAACAGTCGACATGAGACTCGAAGAGATCAAGATTTTAACGATTGAAGATTGGTTTAGTTTGGTTTGTTTTGTTTTACGGCATATCAACCTCAATGGGTTATTTCATGCCGACAATTTTTTTTTTTTTTTTTTGCTGGTAATATTTTGCTTTGCCAAAAATTTATTTCTGGTAATATTTTTCCTCCAAAAATCTATTTCTGGTAATATTTTTTCCTTCAAAAATGTATTTCTGGTAATATTTTTTCCTTCAAACATCAATTTCTGGTAATATTTTTTCCTTCAAACATCTATTTCTGGTAATATTTTTTTTCATTCAAAAATCTATTTCTGTTAATATTTTTTTTCCTTCAAAAATCTATTTCTGGTAATATTTTTTTTTCCTTCAAAAATCTATTTCTGTTAATATTTTTTTTCCTTCAAAAATCTATTTCTGGTAATATTTTTTCCTTCAAAAATCTATTTCTGGTAATATTTTTTCCTTCAAAAATCTATTTCTGGTAATATTTTTTCCTTCAAACATCTATTTCTGGTAATATTTTTTCCTTCAAAAATCTATTTCTGGTAATATTTTTTCCTTCAAAAATCTATTTCTGGCAATATTTTTTTTCCTTCAAAAATCTATTTCTGTTAATATTTTTTTTTTCCTTCAAAAATCTATTTCTGTTAATATTTTTTTTTCCTTCAAAAATCTATTTCTGGTAATATTTTTTCCTTCAAACATCTATTTCTGTTAATATTTGTTTCCTTCAAAAATCTATTTCTGTTAATATTTTTTTTTCCTTCAAAAATCTATTTCTGGTAATATTTTTTCCTTCAAACATCTATTTCTGGTAATTTTTTTTTCCTTTAAAAATTTATTTCTGGTAATATTTTTTTTTCCTTCAAAAATCTATTTCTGGTAATATTTTTTCCTTCAAAAATCTATTTCTGGTAATATATTTTCCTTCAAACATCTATTTCTGGTAATATTTTTTCCTTCAAAAATCTATTTCTGGTAATATTTTTTCCTTCAAACATCTATTTCTGGTAATATTTTTTCCTTCAAAAATCTATTTCTGGTAATATTTTTTCCTTCAAACATCTATTTCTGGTAATATTTTTTTTCCTTCAAAAATCTATTTCTGTTAATATTTTTTTTTTCCTTCAAAAATCTATTTCTGGTAATATTTTTTCCTTCAAAAATCTATTTCTGGTAATATTTTTTCCTTCAAAAATCTATTTCTGGTAATATTTTTTTTCGTTCAAAAATCTATTTCTGTTAATATTTTTTTTTCCTTCAAAAATCTATTTCTGGTAATATTTTTTGCTTCAAAAATCTATTTCTGGTAATATTTTTTTTTCCTTCAAAAATCTATTTCTGGTAATATTTTTTTTTCCTTCAAAAATCTATTTCTGGTAATATTTTTTCCTTCAAAAATTTATTTCTGGTAATATTTTTCCTTCAAAAATCTATTTCTGGTAGTATTTCAAAAATGTATTGCTGGTAATATTTTTTTTCAAAAACGTATTGCCGGTAATTTTTTTTTTAACAAAAATTTATTGCTGGTAATAGGTTTTTTTTTCGTCATAAATTTATTGCTGGTAATAATTTTGTGCAAAGTATTTCTGGTAATAAAACCTATTTTTACACTTTTATGGTGCTTCACCCCGGGTCAGGTTGGACCTGAGAACACCAGCAATTAAGAGGTGGTTCCACGCTCCTCAAAACCTCCTGATCAGAGGCCTTGCTGTTGGATGTGGCTTATCGTTTTCTCCAGGGCGTACATGGAGTTTATCGTCATATCCAGGACGGAACGATCGGAGAAATAAGCTTTTTGTGAGCCTGTTTCACAATGTAAATATTCTTGGGGAGTAGCTAAATGGGACTTCCTTTTTATCAATGTAATACAAAAGAAATAAGGAAGATTAGATTCGGTATATATGATTGGTCATTGATTTAAAGATCTGGACCAGTGAAATTAAGGGATGTTTCTCGTCTAACCATTAGTCACAGAAATAGTGATTGAGTAGCGTGAGCCTAACAATGTGTATGTGAAAGTAGTTTTAGAATGGCACTAATTTATCATAGCCATGTCAGTGAAAGCTGTGAAGGCTGGAAGGTGATGATTGTGTAGCTCCAGCCCATATATGACTAGCAAATTTTCATTTATTGTTTGATAGGACATTGTGTAATATTCACAATCAATAAAATTAGAATTTCTAATGTGGTTGATGGTGGTCGAAGAGATCTCCCGCCTAGCTTCAACAACCGGCCTTGAGAATCACGTGGGAAAGGTTATCACGCTCCCCGGATGGATTAACATCGCTTTCCAAAGTAGACACAGCGAACCAGTAGGCGATCGCTGTCGGAAAACGGACTATTCCGAGAGCGTGTGACAGACCGGAATCGTCGACTGAGATACATACACAACGGGAGTGTTTGATCGTCGTTTCTTTGCGTTCAATTCGTGGCCAGAAGATGATCTGGTCAGTGTCGATTCATTGAACGGGTTTCGGGTCTTGCAGTAATTCGCTTGTATATGCAAATTGTTATGTTTAATTTTCTAATTGGGCAAAAAGTAATGCAATAATTTAACATAATGAAGAACAAAAAAGCTGGTAAGTATTGAATTCCTCATGTTTCCGGTGGGAACAGTTCGATGTGAACTTGAATATTTTGAAACGGATTTTGAACTCTTCTCGACGATTCTATTCTTCAGACGGTTACCGTTAAGCACTTTCTATAAAATAGGAAAATAGGCGTGAATTACTACAGTAATTAAAAAAATAACCGCACGTTCACCAGAACATATATTTACTTTCAGCATACTACCTTCTGTTCATGCGTACACATAATTGGAAATATTTGTGGCCACGTGATCGAAGTTTGAGCTTGATCGCACCATTTTTTCTTGTTACTGTTACAGTGTAAACATAGCCGCTCCGCTAGCAGTGTGCATGAAGAACGAACAAAGAATGTATAGTGCAGATAGACAAACGTGGTATAAATGAGCGTAGGTAAAATGGATAGAGCGTATGTAATTATAAAATTCGACATTGAGATCAACGAAAAGGCAACCTGAAGATTGCGTTGAAGCATGAAACAAATTGTCGCCACGTGGCGATGACCTCAGTGCCCACTGTCTAGGATTAGATTGCCTATCGTCTGGTTCATATGGCACCCCGGTCTTTTTAATAGGGGTAGAGGTTTATCTCTTGTTTGATGAATATGATTGGGTTTCCGGTTCATTCTAAAGGGCTTACTTTTCCTTCCCTTCTAATCGTTCCGTGTGTTTTAGTGGCGTTATCGTCTTGCTTAGAGTGAATTGATTAAAAATATGTAAAACAATTGATAAATCTGATGTCTATATATAAATTATATCCACAAGTTCACACACACACACGCACACGTCAGTAAAGACATTTTGTTTTAAGAAATTATTACACTACTAATTTCAATGAAACAAAAGTGCCAGGAACTGGGAATCATGCTATAAAATAGATAGATAGATAGATAGATAGATAGATAGATAGATAGATAGATAGATAGATAGATGACAATTTGAGGTGAGATAGATCGTAGGAAATACGAAATGAGATAGATGTAAATATGAAGTGAGATAGATAGATAGATAGATAGATAGATAGATAGATAGACGAAAATTTGAAGTGAGATAGATCGTCGGAAATACGAAATGAGATAGATGTAAATATGAAGTGAGATAGATAGATAGATAGATAGATAGATAGATAGATAGATAGATAGATAGACGAAAATTTGAAGTGAGATAGATCGTTGGAAATACGAAATGAGATAGATGTAAATATGAAGTGAGATAGATAGATAGATAGATAGATAGATAGATAGATAGATAGATAGATAGATAGATAGATAGACGAAAATTTGAAGTGAGATAGATCGTCGGAAATACGAAATGAGATAGATGTAAATATGAAGTGAGATAGATAGATAGATAGATAGATAGATAGATAGATAGATAGATAGATAGACGAAAATTTGAAGTGAGATAGATCGTTGGAAATACGAAATGAGATAGATGTAAATATGAAGTGAGATAGATAGATAGATAGATAGATAGATAGATAGATAGATAGATAGATAGATAGATAGACGAAAATTTGAAGTGAGATAGATCGTTGGAAATACGAAATGAGATAGATGTAAATATGAAGTGAGATAGATAGATAGATAGACAGATAGATAGATAGATAGATAGATAGATAGATAGATAGATAGATAGATAGATAGATAGATAGACGAAAATTTGAAGTGAGATAGATCGTTGGAAATACGAAATGAGATAGATGTAAATATGAAGTGAGATAGATAGATAGATAGATAGATAGATAGATAGATAGATAGATAGATAGATAGATAGACGAAAATTTGAAGTGAGATAGATCGTTGGAAATACGAAATGAGATAGATGTAAATATGAAGTGAGATAGATAGATAGATAGACAGATAGATAGATAGATAGATAGATAGATAGATAGATAGATAGACGAAAATTTGAAGTGAGATAGATCGTTGGAAATACGAAATGAGATAGATGTAAATATGAAGTGAGATAGATAGATAGATAGACAGATAGATAGATAGATAGATAGATAGATAGATAGATAGATAGACAGATAGATAGATAGATAGATAGATAGATAGATAGATAGATAGATAGATAGATAGATAGATAGACGAAAATTTGAAGTGAGATAGATCGTTGGAAATACGAAATGAGATAGATGTAAATATGAAGTGAGATAGATAGATAGATAGATAGATAGATAGATAGATAGATAGATAGATAGATAGATAGATAGATAGATAGATAGACGAAAATTTGAAGTGAGATAGATCGTTGGAAATACGAAATGAGATAGATGTAAATATGAAGTGAGATAGATAGATAGATAGACAGATAGATAGATAGATAGATAGATAGATAGATAGATAGATAGATAGATAGATAGATAGATAGACGAAAATTTGAAGTGAGATAGATCGTCGGAAATACGAAATGAGATAGATGTAAATATGAAGTGAGATAGATAGATAGATAGATAGATAGATAGATAGATAGATAGATGACAATTTGAGGTGAGATAGATCGTCGGAAATACGAAATGAGATAGATGTAAATATGAAGTGAGATAGATAGATAGATAGATAGATAGATAGATAGATAGATAGATAGATAGATAGATAGATAGATGAAAATATGAAATGCGATATAGAGATAGAGAGATAGATGTAAATATGTAAATGAAGCAGATAGATGTATATATGAAGTGAAACAGAGAGATAGATAGATCGATAGATAGATGAAAGTATGAAGTAAAATAGATAGATGTAAATATGAAGTGAAACAGATAGATAGATAGATAGATAGATAGATAGATAGATAGATAGAAATATTGATAGAAAGATTACTAATAAATACACAGCAAAAGGTTCGCTGCAATCAAGTAATGTGAACAATTTCTTCTTACAAATGAACTCTAATAAATGTCACAAGTTCTTCGCACCTATTCTTTGTTACTTTAAGAGGTCTAAATCAGTTTATAGAAATAATGATACTACAAAATTAGTCACATTGTCTTCAGATGCGACGTTTGATAACCTACATATTTACCTTGAAATAACTAGGTAACGTCAATGTTTGCGATGATGACCCCACCATAAACAAGAAAAGAATTCTTTTTTTTTTAAATTAACTGTTTGAAGATAGTGTATAAGAGAAGCAACTGACGAAAGTTAAAAACGGAGACTGCAATATTTGCCGAAATCACCTTTTGTTTGGGGTGTGGTTTGTTTTTCAGTTGCAGAAATTAATCGCAACATCAAATGTATATTTCAAAGTTATTATTTGGGCAAATTTAATAAAACATTGAATGACTGGATACAGTCACTACTACTACTACTACTAATAATAATAATAATAACAATAATAATAATAATAATAATAATAATAATAATAAATTCCCTGATATCACAGCAAGTTAACTCTCTGGAGGTGTTAATATGCACAAGTCTAGTCTTGATGAATTAAGATATATGAATTAAATTTGTATTTACTCAAGACCTCAACCCACGAGGTCAGGTTCTAATACAAGGTCGGTTTAATGTGGAAAGCCCGAGCGTAAACACCGGGGCTAGGAACAAAAATTGTCCGCAGCCCTCGCAACCGTCGGTTACGCTGGCCTCGGCACGAGCACTGATCCTTCTCTCTGGTGCAGTGAAAGGACACGGCCTCAGGCAGCTGTTACCCAGGGCTGGGAACTTCTCAGTATAATTTTCCTCAAGTTGCGACTGCCCTTTGACGGAGCCCCTTCTGAGCGCACTCTGCCCAAAAAACAGAGACGCAATTGAAGGATGATGAATAAACGTGTTACAAACTCCTCGAGAGAACAATTTACACAGTAAGATATGAAATTAAATTTATTGGCAATATTAACTGTTTCCTCATAGCAAAATACTGTGCACTCGTTGACCGAACAGCCAGTACTATCTCTGTTAAATATATAAAATCTCTCTCTCTTAAAACAGTTTTTGTTTTGATCAATAAACCCTAAACAAGGCAATAAATTCACTAAGATTCAAGAAATAACTGGAAATGAAAGAGAATGAGTAGAAATCAGAAGGAACCGGAAACCCAATCCTAAACAGGAAACAAAGGATAAACCTTTACACCTGTTCAATAGACCGAGTAGGAATATGAACTAGACGAGAGGCAAATCTATTTGCTCCTAATGAGAGAGGAATTGTAAATAAATAGCAAATAAAATGGGCGCTCGTCCTTCCCAACTTTTGTTTGGAACTGGTCTTCAGTAAATATCTCATTCAATAACAAAGGTTTGTTTGACATACTTGTTTTTAACACTATACCCAATGCAAAGCAGTATAGATATTAAGAATAAAGGATTTAATGAGTGTGGAAAAAGTAGAAGAAAGAAAGAAACATTAGGGAAGGAATAGAATAGAGGAGAAATCAAGACAGTAGATGACGATGGACTTTTTTTTGAATTTTTGAAGTTCAAAGTTCGTTGGAAAACATTAATGCGAAAGTGCGAGAAAAGAGACGACGAGCATAGAACTTACGATTGCATCTAGTCAATTCAACCGTGATTTTTCCACCAATCTAGTCTTTCTTTCTTTTTATGTGCCATGTCCTTTCAGGATGTAGGCGATCATGGCTCTCCATCTCCCTCTATCCCTTGCAGGTCTTCCTTCCCTCTGCTTCCTCCCCCAGATAATGTTCTGTCATCCACTTGCTTAATTCCGCCAGGTATGTCACGTGTTGTTTTCCCTTGTCTCTCTTTCCCTCCATTCGACCTGCGAGTATCAGATTCTCCAGGCCCTCCTTCCTCGTTATGTGTCCCAGAAACTTCCCTGCGCTTAAATTCATAAAGTCTAGGTACAATAGCGAAGAGCTCATCCGAACAATTACCATGAAAGTATGTGTAGAAAAAAGCACAGGGAAACGGCCTTACTGTGGTGAGAAAGTGACTGAAGCTGAGATGCTAGCTCTGGACCAATAATATTGCCGATTCTTCTTTGGATTTTATCAAGAATATCTAAATATATAGCAGGAGTACTGGAACATATCTAACACCAATATTCAAAGTATGGACGAATGGTAAATTTATAGATATGAAAGATAAAATCTGAAGAGAAAATTTCTCTAGTGCGACAAAGTGAACCAACTTTCAATTGATTCAATGTAGTCTTTCCACTTCATGTCATCCGAGAATGTCAGTCCGAGAAGACGCAACGAATCCCTCCCCTGGAGGTCAGCATCAATTTACCTATATAGCGATGTAAAGAGAGATCATCAGTATAAGCTACGCAGATGACACCCTATTTATAGCAGAAATAATATACAGGTAATTCTAGGCAAGGAGTTAACAAATGATACAAGAAAAAAGTTACAATCCATGGTAAGAAGAGAGTTTCATGGATCATTTGAAAGACGACAAATGTGATCTACAAATTAGAAAGTCGCAAAATATTTGGGCGATATTATTTTTCACACATAATTGCCATGAGTTAAATAACATGATCCAATAGTAAAATAAATAAATTTTCACAAATAACACTGATTTATTTACTGCTAACTTTGATCCGTCTTAATGAAACACTATTTATAAGCGTTAAATGTGAGATATAATTTTTGGGGGAATAGTCAAGCGAACCCATCGGAGAGTTTTTGTATCAGTTGATTGAGTCTGGTGACTGTTTTTATCGGAATGAATAACAGATGAGATGATGTTAGCGAAAGAAAACCTGCTCAGACGTAAGTTCTAATCAAGGATCGAGGATAAATATTGAATCTTTGCAGCAAACCTTCTGAGACACAACCATAGTTTGAGAGAAGAGTTACTGAATTTTGCACAACGTGTAAATACGCCATTGTACAGGTTTGTTAACAAATGCATTGACAAAGAAATAATTCATATTCAACGGGCAAATATTGAAAAGTCGAAACGCCAGGTTGAAATGATATATTGCTCTCTGTGTTTTTCTTATTGATTTTGTGACAAAGATTATAATAATCATTTTGACCTTCTCTGACAGCAATCAAGCTAGATAGATAGTCAGGAAAACATTTAGATAGATAGAAATGGTTTCTGATAGTCATGAACTGAGTGGGATAGGTATGAACTGATTTAGGTAGATATTAACATATTGACATATGGTATACAGATAAAAGGGAGAGAAACAAGAAAACAGGGATAAATATGAATGGATTTATTTATATATAGAGAGAGACAGGAAAAGGCTCATAAATTTCAATGTCTTCAAAACGAAAGTGCTCTCATTTAACCACTATAGAGAAACTTTCCTGTCTACATCATCATGGTTGATGCTAGGTTTATGGCGAGCAACACACTGCGCTTTCTTGGCCTCACGTTTTCAACTGACTTGAAGTGGAACGACTACATCCAAGCTGATCTGCTGCAAGGAAGAATGGATCATTGTTTCGTGCCAGAAGGTTTTTTTCTCGTCATGGTTCATCTTGCACATTTACAAATCTACCATTCATCTGCGCATCGAATACTGTTGCCATATCTGCCCAGATTTTCCTGCTACACATCTCGAGGTTCTTGACAAAATCGGTCCTGACTTGGCATCTATACTCCAGTCATTTTCTTACTGACATGATCTGACTTCCCTCGGCCTTTTCTACAAATATTTTGATGACTACAGCGCTGACGAGTTTTTTTTTTTTTTTTTTTCCTGGTGCCCGAATTATGTAAATTCAAGCTTGCCGCTAGATTGGCATCAGAGTTCCACCATTTTTACTGTTGAATTAGGTAATCTGCTTCAAGAGTTTCTTTTCTCGCACTTCTCACTTGCGGAACAACCTTCCGTTTCCTTGCTCCCCTGATAACTACAATCTTCAAAAATATCCGAAACTGCCCACATATGTTTATATATGTATGAGTCCCGACGGACGACCAAGTATGTATATGTGTCTGCATACATCGATGTTGCGTCAGTACGATGAAAAAACGACGAAGTTTCCCCAACTACTTCCACAATAACATCAATACACGCAATCTACATAAAACCAATTTTTTTTTTAATTATTCAGTTTGTCTGACGATCGCTAAAGCGTGAAACCCAGGGTCACAAGCTCACATCTATCCAACCAAATATGTTAGCTCTATCTGTGATATTAAGCGCTTTCTACTAAGTACCGCGCATATAATATATAAATAATAATACATATATATATATATATTTATTTATATTTATATACACACACTTTTCACACACACACATACACACACACACACACACACACACACACACACACACACATATATATATATATATATATATATATATATATTCAATGCGCTTTCGGTTTTGACAAACGATTACAATTCTTTATTTTTTATTTGGTAGAAACATGGCTATAGATATATATATTTTTTCCGTCTTTGGATAGTCATAGAGGATTTATTTTTGTGTTGGTGGTTGAAGGTTCTTGTGTGTCACGTCTTCTCTACGCATTTTCTTTTTCACTTAGCTAATTTTTGCTAATGATTTCAGAAAGCATGCTACTTGCTATAACGGCCTGAATAACAACTAAATTAGTGCGAACTGCAGAAGACAATCGTCACCTATTAGTCACCACGCGCAGTGTTTTATATATATATATATATATATATATATATATATATGTGTGTGTGTGTGTGTGTGTGTGTGTTAGAGAGAGAGAGGGAGTTCTGAAATAAGAATTCTTTAATTATATGCATTTGACGCTAATTAGCTCTATATCTCTTTGATAAGATAAATGGCCGCGTTGGACAAAGTGTTATTGCCGCTCGTTTCATGAACATCATTTAATACACTACAATCTATATCCGAAAGAAAAATTACCTAGAACTCTTCTTTTGGTGTTATTTGCATGATATTTTCCCATTCTCCGTGAACTTAGACTTAATAACCAGCGTCCAATTCGTCAAATTACCCTGTCTTTATCTTCTAACAACTCAGTCTATGTTTGTAAGCATGTATATCTCTGGTTTATATATATATATATATATATATATATATATATATACATATACCCTTCGAATTTGGACATTCATCTTTCGATCAATAAATGTTCATTCTTTTCGTGTTCCTCTCTTCTGGATGAATTGGTTGGAATTTTGCCTTTAACACCATAAGTCAGTGTTTGCGATCAGGGAAAAGAAAATATAATGAATGATGTTATTCAAGGCAATCAGTTTTTTTTTCCCCTTTGAGGACTTAGGAACACAGAAATATCTGTACGCATTCTGACCGTGTAGATTTACAATATTGAAATAGCATATATATATATATATATATATATATATATATATATATATATATATTTGTTTATTCCGACCATCGTTCTCTTTTTTTATACTTATTACTTTCTATTTCATTCTTCTTGTATTCATTTCCTTTTGCTGATTTAGAATTGTCTAACATTTTGGTTTGCAAATTTTTTGCTCCGATTTCGTATTCCAGTCAAGAACATGAGGTCACTTTCGCAGATATTAGGTTGGTGCAAAAATAATGTCGTTTTCTCACATATATTACTATGTGAGAAAACGACATTATTTTTGCACCAACCTAATATATCTGTGGGAAAGGTATGAATCCAGGTCTGTTCCCACCACACACACTTATGGTTTAAATAACATGGCTGACCGGGGTTTCTTGCCTTGAAACAGCTACCAGTTTAGCATAAGGAAAACTCTGAATTCAAAACCACCCTGAAAAGGGATGGGCTCCGTCAGGTCAACTTGCCCTAAATTCATCACTTCTGCTTTTGCGGCAGTAGACATGGTAACTCTACGACCTCAATGCATTACACGACTCGTGGAGACGTGATTGCAAGCAATGAAATAACTTTTATTTAACTATCATCAGACAATGATAGAATTTGTGCCTCACATCTATAACCCTCTACCTCGAGTGGCTCATGGGTTTTGCTCAGGGTGAACATTATTTTTAAAAAAAAGTCAAATTGTATATTAATCAATATTCCCAAATGAGAACTTTACATTTGATAAGAGAACTTTTATATAATAGGAGGAGAGATCCTGCCTTTATAGCGCTGTTGTCACTGCGAAGATTAAACTGTTCCAACATATATTCTAGCCTAGCAAAATGCTTGAAGTGATAACGATCTTAGTCTTGAAAAATTGTCCACCATTCTAATCAATAGAAATCACTGTTAAAAGTATCCTACAGGATGTCGACCTAACATTGGCATAATTTTACAGTTTTATAACACACAATTCTTGCTCAAATGATCTTAACTTTTAACAAAATGTGTAAACCTAAGTTGACTGTGTGGACTTATCCCAAAGAGAATCTACCACGAATATGTATCGGGCGTACCAGTGATAATGACAAAAAATGTCTGTTATTGTTCAACATAAAACCTATTTACTTTGCTTTGCCCGTGACATGTAGTTACTCAGATATGTGAATATCTGAGTAACTACATGTTACGGGCAAAACAAAATGATGCAAATGTTTGGAAAAACCCTGTATTCTAAATATTGAGTTACCATTTTTTAAAGGAAAACAAAGCTATTACATCTAGCTTGAATAATTTTATGAAAAGTGTTATATACTTTTGGCGAAGACATAAAAGCAACAGAAACAACAGTAAATCTTGCGCAATTTATCTGACTATATTTCTAAGATGAGGTATTATATACACTATTTAAACTATTCGGGCTACGTCCTCATCTTTGTTCCCATATTTATCACAACGTTTCGGCCGTTGAACGCTCTGGCCTTCTTCAGGTGGTTGGAATGTCGAACTGAAACTTTTATTTCGCTCGCTGGGGTAGACTGTTCTAGTTCTACG
Organism: Acanthosepion lycidas; assembly: GCA_963932145.1. Taxonomy (NCBI): domain Eukaryota; kingdom Metazoa; phylum Mollusca; class Cephalopoda; order Sepiida; family Sepiidae; genus Acanthosepion; species Acanthosepion lycidas. The sequence goes on along the minus strand of OZ010595.1, from coordinate 50,448,428 downwards.
TGTCACGTCTAATGGATTTCAGTTATTAGTTATCTCGTGTTACGCAAATTAATTTCAATTAATTAGACATTAATTTACATCACTTATTATCCTTCATACTTTTTCCTTGACTTTCAGTCACGCTAGATTATTTCATGAATGTTCTTAATTTTTTTTTCAAAAACTTTAAAACAAACGACCGTTTTTACTTCTGTTTATGAAAGAATAGTTGCAAAAATCAAATCCTTACGTTTGACCTAATAAAGTCAATCAGAGGACAAAACGCTTTGGTTAAGAAAAGTGTTCCTTATTCATAAAGTCTTTTTATGGATATATTTGTAGTTACAAACGCAGACACACACATCCACACTCACATAAACGTATGCAGAAACGCCCGCGCACAAACAGATATCGAACACACACAAGCACGGACACACAAACACACATATATCAACGCATAAGTGTATATATATATATATATATATATATATATATATATATATATATATATATATATATATATATATATATATATATAATGGACGTATGCGGATGTGACAGCTTCGTTGATTCATAAGAACAGATCAAGGTAAACTGCCAGAAAACCCACACAAGTGATTTGATTAAAATGGTGAGGGCTTGTGCAGAAACATCCACGCTTTTCAAAACTACTGCTACACTAAGTCGGTGCAAATAAATGCCACAGACGAAGCAGACAATATATATATATATATATATATATATATATATATATATATATATATAGATAGATAGATAGATAGATAGATAGATGTAAATATATATATATATACAGAGAGAGACAGAGATTTACATATATAATCACGTATACATATATATATGATATATATATACATATATATATAGAGAGAGATATATGTAAATATATATATGTAAATATATATTTATATATGAAGATAGATAGATTTACATATATACATATATACATATTTACATAATATATGCATATGTTCATATATATATATATATATATATATATATATATATATATTGATATGTATATTGATATGTATATGTGTATATATATGCGTGGATATATATATGTAAATAAATAAATAAATAAATATATATAGAGAGAGAGAGAGAAAGAGAGAGAGAAAGAGAGAGAGATTTACATATATATCCACGAATACATATATATTAGGTTGGTGCAAAAATAATGACGTAATAATATCGTTTTTTGACGTTACAAAATACGTCAAAGAACGACATTATTACGTCATTATTTTTGCACCAACCTAATATATATATATATATATATATATATATATATATATATATATATATTGTTATTATTATTATTATTATTATTATGGGAGAAGAGGGCCAAATATCGGATATAGATATAGAAACTGTAAACATAACAAGTAGCATAACATAATGAATAACTGAATTTGATCTGAAAATCGCTTGAAATGTAAAAACGTACAGATCTTATGCAGTATTGATGCCTCTATATAGACTACCTGTCTCTCTATAACTCTGCCTGTCTGCCTTTGTACCTGTGTCTGTGTCTGCGTTTGTCTCTGTCTGTCTGTCTCTCTCTCTCTCGCTCTCTCTCTCTCTCTCTATATATATATATATATATACACACACACACGTATATATATATATATATATATATATATATAATCATATACGCATACACGTACACACGTACATGCAAACATACCTAAGTTTACACACCCTCACATACACAAGCGCAGGAAAGCACAAAAAAGCACACATATAACAGGTATCAACACACACACTCGCATACACATACACACACGCACACACACACACACATATATATATATATATATATATATATATATATATATAAAACTATAAGTACAGATATATTCGTTTATACACATACACATTTATTATAAACAGAGCATTTACTTAAATACTTGTATCTATAAAAAGAACGTTAAACATAAAAATGTTTTTAATAAATATATATATATATATATATATATATATATATATATATTCACCCACATGCATACACATAAACATATACATATATATAGAAGTACACGCAAATAGAAATATATACGTACGCATGCACACAAACATATTTGCATATATATATATATATATATATATATATATATATAAATTTCCCCTCTTTTCTTCTTTTTTCTCCTTTCCTTCTTTCTTTTTATAAAAAATAAACATACATGCATATATATATTTATATATATACATTTATCAGTAAAAGCACACTCACACGTACTACAACTACTACTCACACATACTACAACTGCACCCATAGCGACAGGGCGACCATCAGGTAATACATGTAATAACCTACTAAACTTACAGTAACATGTCATTATCACTGAAAGTATTACAACCCCTATAGTCAGTTAAATTTATAGCTCTGTTTACAATTAACAGTTAGTTCATTTCTTTGATTTAAGAGATGGGTCTTATTTTTAAATCTAATTATTTCAATTTTTTGTTAAGACATAGATAACACGGGGCATGTAGGGAATTACATGTTCGGGCTCTCTTGATTAATTTCCGTTTAACAGTAGGTGTGTTATTCTTCTCTTTTATACTCCAAAAATACTTGGATTATGAAGTCTTATTCTTATAATTACTACTATTGAAATATTGCATATGTCCCCTCCAACGTTCTTTCAATGAATTCATAGTGCTACCAATGTAATTTTTTTTTATATTTGTGTTTTCTAGTGTAGACATTGTACTAAGGTAAACTAGAGAACTAGCCTAACAATTATTCTGCAATGAACAATTATTTGGATTCCTACAATAGCACAAGTTGTTATTCGTGTCATTATACTTAGCTGTACTGCTAGCAACCTGGTCAATAGTCAAGTTTTTTGAGTCCCTATACTTGTTAAAGACTCTGTTGTTATGTTTCTTAATTATTTTCTATAGGTTATCCGCACAACTGTAGCTTAATTTAAGGGTATTATGACTGAATATTTTACTAAGTTGGTAGTTTCAGATTCAGGGAAATGTTTCTTGATGAGGTTTAGAAATTTACTTCCTATTTTAGTTCTAACCCTTATATTGAAAGGGGGAGTAAAATAAATGATCTTTCTAGATTTCCTTTTATTATTATGATCATAATTAATAGGGTTTTCGATATTGAATAGTGGTACCCTTGTATACACTATTTCTAAGGGCAGAATTGTAAAAATCACAATTTTTATTAAAAACTTCTTTTTTAGAAGAGTTATTACTAATGCTAAATCCAGTGGAGGTGGGTATGTGCGTGATAACCGAACGGGGGAGGTTAGAATTGGGATGCACATATACTGGTTTGGAATTAACCTTCACGTGAGCTTGGAACGTGTTGCTAGTAACGTCTAGGGTGACATTCAGAAAATCTACCTGTTTAATGTTAGTTGTAACTGTAGTCCTAAGTCCTAAATTCTTAAATTCCCTATGGATCATTTTCCTAATACAGTCTACCTTAATTTTAGTAGAGTTTTTAACAACTAATAAACCATCATCTCTATATAATCCTAATCAGAATCTAGACATTCAAAGGCACGTAAAGTTTATAAAAGAAATAACCCCACCAAGTCAGAGGCTTCAGCAGAATCCAAAAAAAAACAAAAAACATTCAAATGTCAAAATTATCACTGCAAGACTTTTTGGTCCACTGTTCTTCATTGTAGACCAGAACAGATTTTCGGCATTTAATTGTTATATCCACTTCAATGTTTATTTCAACTTAATTTCAATGAAAACAAAAAATTAGAAAAATGTACGTATTTTTTCCTCAGTTTCTTCTTTAAATAATTTTATAATTTTCAACTTAATATAGATTGAATTTAAAATTTAAAATTGGTAATTTTTAATTTTTAATTTTATAGTATAACTTAATATCTATTAGTTAGAATTAATTCTACTTTAGTCTAACCCCAACATTAAAGCATTAAATAATTATTATAACCTCCGTTGTCAAGTTTTTTTGTTTTTTTTAATTATCATATGCTTGTATTTTGATTGATCATTCCAGCTTATGTAACAGGGTTTCCACTAGCAAGGGGTGTTTGATTGATTTGGACCTTTTAAAACCTTTTATTCTACATTCATCACCATCACTTGATTAGACACCAGAAGTGTTGAAACAACATGGCTTTTTTGTAGTGATTTGATAACATGTTTATGTTATAATTTTCGAATGCATAATTACACATATATATATATATATATATATATATATATATATATATATATATTAGGTTGGTGCAAAAATAATGACGTAATAATGTCGTTTTTTGACGTATTTTTAACGTCAAAAAACGACATTATTACGTCATTATTTTTGCACCAACCTAATATATATATATATATATATATATATATATATATATATATATATGCATATGTGTTTGCGTGTTCATGAAAGACAGGAATAATCACAGAATAAATATAACTAATGTGTACGTGTCATAAAATGGATTTCTTATTTTAGCCTTGAATGTGTGCATGTCTATGTGCCTACGTATGCACTGCTCTTGGTGTGTACGTTTTGTGTGTGTGCGTTGGAACATTTTTAAGACATATGATGAGCTTAAATTGCTCCCGAAATAGACATATTTGAATAAAAGGATGTCATTTAGACGTTTTTCTTTTTTGTTGGTTTTTTCGGTTTTTTTTTTGGTTTTTTTTCAGGAAATATTCGATCGTTTCTATTTCAGATTTGGACAAACATCTTTGACAATTAAGTAATATATAAAAATCCGAAAATCGATCTATCCCTCAACTTTACAGCGAAAAACCGAGAAATAAGCTCTCAAAAAGAAACAATAAAACTTGCACCTAAAAAAAAAAAAAAAAAATTTTAAATAAAATTCCATCTACTAAGCAATGTTATAATCAAAGAAGAAGAAAAAATGATCTGTTTCTGCAAGCTAGAGAAATCATCGACCCCCGTCAGGTTTCAATTTTGTTTTCTCTTTTTTTCGAAAAGTGATTCCAGCACAGGCGTAGGATTTGCTGCAAGCGTGCGTGTGAAGTCAATATGCGTGTTTTGTTCCATTTGTCTGATGCTATTTTTACCGTTTGTACATTACGAAATTTTCGAGTTATCTATGGAAAGATGGGATTTAAAAATACAGCTCTTACTTTTGGCTACCACCCAAGTGTCTCATGAAAACATCTTGTGCGAAGATTCTTCAAATGTATGGCTATAGATTCGCAATCTTTATGCTTAAGTTTTATACGCTTCTACATATCAACACTTGTTAATTATGAACAGATATCACTCTTTACTTGAAAAGCAAAATCAATAAAATACCTTCATTTTGACATGTTTCAAAAGCTGTTAGATTTTTCATGTACTTTTCTCGCAAATGCTTTATATACGTTACTTCGAAAACAATATGTTGTAGCATATATACGGACGATAATGAGTATATCGCTATTCGCATGTATACAGTAGTAAATACTGCATGTTGGTCTGCAGTTAGAAATTCGTCTCCAGCTGTGCTGGTCAAACTCTCTGCGTCCGAGCAGAGAGGATCCCAGTCGAGGCTATGTCTAAGGGCAGAGTCTCGTATCGGGAAACAGCTAGCCAACCCCATTTTATACAGGGACTACGGGAATTTTTTCTTCGAACTTTCGGGCTCGGATACCACACATTATATTCGGCCTTGTGCCACATCTGACCGCGTGGGGCGGTTGGTAGTTATCATGCTGTTGGAGATTCGTCGCCATCTGTCAAACTCTATGCCTCCGGGCAGTGAGGATCGCCAGACGAGCCTATGTCGAAGGGTAGAGACATCTTTTCCTGAAACAGCTACCCGACGCCGTATGGTGTGTGTCTACGGGCGATTTTTGGCCGAGCCTATGGAGTCGCACACCTCACCTTAAATTCGGCCTTGTGTTACATCTGACCACGTGGGGCGGTTGATAGTTATCCTGCAGTTCGAGATTCATTGTGGAATTCACTTGACTCACTTCTAGCTGTTGATTACTTCTTCTACGCGTCGCTGGCGAATCTTATATGTGTTGTTCGTGTCCTAAGTATTATTGTTCATTACCAAAATTCGCTTGATTTTTCTATTTAATGACCTTCCCTAGGTTAAAACGCAATATTTTGTATATTTCTCTTCTAATTTCCTATTGATAATGCGGACTTCCAGAAGCCAGACATGTAATGGGCAACTTGAGTGACGAGAATACCAACTTTGTAGGTACGTGTACTGTACATGTATGTATCTGGTCTTGCACGCCAGATTCTAAACATATTCCAGCCTTTTTGGTATTTCTCTTTTTTCCGACGCTACAGGCACCACTCAGTAAACTCAGTAAGTTTAACTCTCCTTTGAAGCAGAGTTACTATCAAGGGAGACGGGTCCCTTTCTACTGAAAATTTATTAGGCGAAATTAATTAGTTCTTCTCGTTCTGTATAGAATTCCTTTTGACGTCGTATCCGAACGAAAGCTGACCAAGCGAGCAGAGACCATATTTATTTGGACATGTAAATAGTAGGAACCTCATTGGAAATTTGGATTCAAAAGCGGTTCCAGCCGCATGTAGAAACACTTTTATTTAGTTTGAATTCAGCTTTCTTCACTGTTATGGGAATTTACCCATGCACGCACGAACTCTCCCAGCTCTAAATAGGAGCAGGTACTGCCTTTTGGAGATGGAAGTCTCCAGCAGTCAGCTCTGACAGTTGGACCGAATATTCTTGCTGTAACACTCTTGTTTGTATATGTTTGTATTACTGTTTCTGTTAATATATTTGTTTAACTCAATTCCTCTCTTTGTGTCTTTATTTCTGGCCCTAACAAGGCCACAACATTCAACTAGACTGGTTGCTACCCAAGGCTACAGGAGCCGGTATAGTATGGATTTGTTCTTTTACTCATAGCTGGAAAAATCAAATGAAATTATTAAAATTAAATGAGAAATTATTGAGAAATGGCCACGGAGACGTCAAAGTAATGAAAATATCAAAACCAAAACAAATGACAAAATATTTCGTAAATCTTTAGGGACAATTTTAATAACTTTTTAAAAAAAAAAAATAATAATAATTTTCATCATCGTCATTACCTTTAAAAACTTAATCACCCCTCATTTATTTTTTTTTTTTTAACTTTGATTTGTTTCGTTTACAAGCACATCTAGCGATCTGGCCGCAAATGCCAATTATGGAAACACCATAACAACAAAGGGAATGGATGATATTTAATCAAAAAATTCTATGTATTTATTCATTTTATTTTTTGAAAAATCGTGATTCACTTTTGATTGTTCCGTGCTTCCATGATTTATCCGCCCGGCTCATATCGATTGAACTGCTTCCCGCTGTTAGTAAATCTACACATGATTAGAATAAAAACAAAATGAATTGTCTGCACTATAGTCTACATAAGCCTAAGATTGTCTCCTTGAAAATCTATTCTTCTGAATTTTTATTTCTCTCACTCGACAGTTGTATCTATATCCGTATCCATTGTGAACGGTTTGTCTAGAGTTCAGGCTGTTCTATTAAAAAAAATGGATCTCTTGAGAAGACTCATGGGAATAATTCTATTGTCCCGCAACAGTCAAGCTTTAATATGTCAAATATTCTTCGAAACCTGATTTATAAGCTTAGTCTGTGTTTTCATCTTCTGGTTTCGCTATACGAACGAGTCTCGCAGACTAAGTCAAGAATAGAAGACAATATCTGTTTAATCATTTCACCCCAATCAAGGCAATAAATCCACTTAGACGAGAAGTCTTACAGATAGAGAATATGGAAAAACTACCCACTCTTTCCTATATCCATTCTCACAAGTTCGTCAGGTAGATGGATCGTTGTCTTCTTCTCTTTCCCTGATTATGCCCTGTGAGAGTTAAGTTTTCCAAGCCCTCCTTCCTCATTCAGAGTCAAAAGTGTTTTATTTGATTTTCTTATTCTGCGAATAAGTTTACACGGGGGCCCTTCTACAATTTGAATTGTTGATATTCTGATGTGCCACGTTTTCTTTAAGACTTCCTGGCTACTTGCTCCCTCCGTCCATGGAATTCTCAGTATCTTTCGGTAGAATCCTATTTCTGCTACTTCCAGCTTCATCTTCATCTGCGAAGAGACTGTATGGCATTCGCTGCAATAGAAGAGGATCGACATCAGGTTTCAGTCCACTACTATTTTCCTTGTTTCTAACGAAATGTTCCTGTGTCTTAATACTTTGCTTATCTTCTTAGAAGACATCTTTCACTAATGCAATTAGCGTTCAGATTTCGTTGTCGCATTTCCCATCCATTACCTAAACGCTTCTCTAAACAACCACAAAGCTCACATTTTACCAATGTAAGTTAACAATTTCATTGTGCGATGCAAGGCTGTGACATTTGAAACCAATGGCCTAATTGTAAAAGACATTTAAAGATAATGGAAGCACATTAAGCCCACACTCAACATTACTTGAATTCAAACTTATCGGAAGGTATTAAGAGTGTTTGGGGGTACACCAACGTACAATTACTACTACATATATATGATATAGATTAGAATTATTACTACTTCTATACAGCACAGCTTGGAATACAAACACAAACTCACTCTTTTCTTTCTTTCTAGCGAAGATAATATACCAGTATTAATAACACTATCAATAATAATTTTAATGCAGGTCTGTCTCCATTCACGCCTAAGTCTATAATGTTAATAATAATAATAATAATAATAATAATAATAATAATAATAATAATAATAATAATAATGACCTTGCTGTTCCTGTAGAATGTAATGTATCTTTGAAGATCTTAAAAATATCAATGATTCCAGTTATGGATGGAACCCAAGGTTTGACTGAAATAGGTTTCTATAGACCCAGTAAAAGGATGTCTGGTAGCCCATGTCTTGAAGAAATTCAATGAATTTTATTCACAAGTATCGCTCACACATTGCGCTGACCTTCATCTATGTAAAATGTGTGCGATCTTAGGGTATTTTGTTCATTTATTTTTTTAAATAATCAGTAGAAAATGTCATGATGCTCTTTCTGTACATGCAACAGAAATCAATAAAATAATAAATAATAATAATGGTAATTATTTTTGTTGTTGTTGTTTTTATAGTTGTTGTTGTTTTCATTGTTGTTGTTATTATTATTTATTTCCTTTGATTTCTGGGATGGACTCGTCTCTTTTCAGGTCTCGACCAGAGACCTAACGTTAGAAATGGCATCATAACATTTTTCACTGAGCAAAAAAACAAAAAAAATATTTTTCAAAGGTAAAGCCTTTCGTAGGCTGGGGAGGGTCTTCATTTGTGAGAACAATTTTTCTATTCCTTTCATGCATAGACCATCAAGAATCCCTTCAATGAGTGTATTGCAATATTTTCCAATCACCCCAAAGGACTAACTACAACTTGAATTAATATTCTCATGTGCCACATTTTTGATATTTCGATTTCAAGTTTCTTGTATTTTCATAGCTTTTTGAACATCTTTAATAATACATTGCAGTGACTGTCGTATCAATAAGGAGGCACGTTTTATGTTTTCGGTCTCTCATTACGATGTCTGGGCAATTAGTTTGATTGTTCTATCTGCATGTATTGTGAAGTCCCATAAAATTGTTACAGGTTCTATCTCCGTAACCGGGTCTGAATGGTGTTCATACCAATTTCTTTCAGTTTCCTTTCCGTAGAAGTTGCAGATTTTCCAGTGCAGATATTGGCCGACTCAGTCATGCCGGGTCTTATATTAAGTGGATGTCAATACCGTGCAACCTGATACAAGCTGGTCAGTTATTTCTGGATATTTATCACAGAATCTGCATTTTCGGCTAACTCAATTTTTCAGTATGCGTGCTTGATAAGTTCTAGTTAGCAAGCATTGGTCCTGTGCAGCAAGAAGAAAACTTTCGGTTTCAGTTTTTAACCCTTTATTATTACTGTTGTTTGCGTGTTATGTTTCCTGCTTTGTATCTTGTAGAGCTGGGTCCAAACTATGATGCTTAAGTCCTATAGTAGAATTGGGATGTTCCTTTTTTGGCGATTTTCTGAGAAAGTTGTGTGTTGATGCTACCTGTCAATAAAATTACCCATTCCTTTTCCCACGAGGCCCAGTGCTCCGATTACTATTGGCACAGTCTCAGTCTTCATTCCTCGCATCCTGTTAATCTCGATCGCCAAGTCCTTGTAGTTGGACAATTTCTCGATAATTATTATAGAAGTGTTTCTCTCAGATGGCCCTGTTATATCAAGAAGAATACACTTCATGAATTTCTTGACGTTTTTGATAATATCAGGATTTGTTCGCATTTACTTCCCTGTCAATTTGAATTGGCAATTGTGGGTAAATATCTGGTTGATGGTCATTTTGCATATTTCTGTTGTATTCACATTTCCATCCGGGTGCCAACCAGAGACATAATTATAAAAATATCATTATGACATTTTCTACTGACTATTTACGTAATAAAAATGACATCTCAAATCACATACATTTTCCATAGACAAATCCCTTCGTATACCGTGAGCTGTACTTCTGAGAACAGTTGTTTGTATTTCTCTAAGATATGGACTACCGGATGTTGCATATTACACAATAAATTGATTTATTGCTTAACTTCGAGAATTTATATGATTGTGCTGTAAAAAATGTCACGACAATGTGCCATTTTTGTTGTATTGCTCTAAAAAGACGCACCTACAATAGAAATTGGATCATTATAAAATAGATTCATGGAGTGTTATTTCTTACCGAATCTTCTACGTCACAGAAAATTTTCAAAACGAGGAAAAAGATGACAGTGTCTGCACCGTTTCCATTTGGCTGTCACTACTAATTTGCTTTGATGCCCTTCGAGTCATGTTCGTTCTTAATTATAAACATATTATTTATTTAAAAAAAAACATCGTCTCGTTCAGTCATATAATAGTGTAACATTAAATAAATTACGTATATCACAACACATCAGCAGTTGAGTAGAAACTCATAAGAAGCAGCATAAAAATATAAGAACTTGATAGCTGGTGTGCTTTTCATTTCTAATTCGCACAGAGATAACATAATGTTCCCTCTTACTGGCATGATAGTCCCTACAGGATTAGCAGTGGAAATCTCAAAGATGTGACATGGCAATATCAATAATTCCAGTTGTTTTTGGTACCATAAGTGAAAAGCTTTCGATAGACTCATTAAAAGCATACCTGGTTGCCCATTTATTAAAGAAATACAAAGACTTGTACTTACATGTACAGCTCAAACATTACGAACATCTCTTTTAATTTTTTGTTTTTGTTTTTTTTTTATTAAGAGACGCTAATAGCATTTGGAAAAGCTCACTGAATACACATTCAGTGAGCTTTTCCATTCAAACATGATTTAATTAGAGCAAAATATGATCGGAAAGGTTCTATTTTTCTAAAAAAAAATGTCTTACATTTATCTTCATCACTTATAATTTTCTTTTTAGTGAACACCCATCGGGTCGTTCTTTGGAGACGAATCAGTTAATGCACGACGGATCTAACAACGATTTCTACAGCAAAAGAGAATGCGTGTTTGAATACTGTAGGAGAGAACAATTTGCTTTATTAATATTTCTCAAATATTCAGGATGATAAATAAAATAAAATACAATTTAAAGGACGTTCTACAAAAATAAGGGTATCCACTGAAAATAACGTTTAAAGTGATAAAAATATTAATATGGAAAAAAAATCATTATTTCTTTAGAAATTGCTTTATTTATGATTCGGATACAAAACTAAGCATATATGAACATTCGTGCATCAAAACGAGAAAGAAAGGCGGTATACAGCCTTTCTTAATCACATTTAAAGTGATAAAAATACGTCGGATTAATAAATTAAAAAATTCTTTAGAAATTCATATATATGAATTATAATATATTATTATATTATATTATATTAATAATATTATATATCGCCTCTTTTCTATCTGCTTCACAGTCGAATACTGGCGTCTAGCTCAACACAGCGCCCTCTTCATCTACTGGTACCCTTCTAGATGATGAGTGTTCTCGGATCGGAATTGAAATCCGTCTTAGACTCAAATTATGTGAGCGTTTAGAAATGCAGATGTGGAGCTTTCATTGATATGTTTGCTTTGCATCCTCTCTCATGTCGTCGCAGTGCAGGCCGCTTCCCAAGGCATGCAACAATAAACGACATTATCAGAAACAGTCTGGATGCAGGTGGGTTGCCCTCCTAAAAGGAACCCGTAGGCCTCGACCATGGTGATGGAAATCGGCCGGATGGGATTACCATTTTCCCTTTTAAAATGGGGAAGTTGTTGATTTACGTGCCATCTGTGCCGATATATTTTCGACCGGTAATTTGCTCCGATCCACGGCTGAGCCGGGGTCTGTCGTACGGGACGCGGAGATATAAAAAAAATTAGTTAAATATTCTTCTCTTGCGGACAGATTTATTTTTACCCCAGTGGCAGTGGACACTTCTGGGGTTATTCGCTCTCGTTTGATTGGCGAGGTTGCGTCTCGATTAAGGGACGAACCCCGCGAAACGGAGTGGCTCTTGCAGCTTTTCTCGCTGGCGATGGCACGATGTAATGCTTTCTCCATCAGTGCTGCTGGTAGAGGATATAAAAAAAAAACATTTTGGTTTTGTATAAACAAAACCAAAATACTTTGTTCAAATAAAAAATTTCTTTCAACAATTAAAAATCACTGTATACCTTTAGCTACAGATAAAATATAGTGATGGTCATTTTGCCTTAAAAATGTATTGCTGGTCATTTTACTATAAATACACATTGTTGGTCCTTTTTTTATATAAAACTGTATCGCTTCTATTTTTAGTATAAATATGTATTTTTTATACTTTCATAGTGTTTTGTTTGGTGTTAACTATTTGTCTACAAGTGGAACCTTAATAGGTGCTGCTGTCCCGGTTCAGGATGGGAACAACAGCGACAATTCCACGCGCTCCTCAAAACCTCCAATCGCCTAATCAGAGGCCTTGCTGACGGACATATTTTATCGTCATATACAGAAATACTTCCTTTATAAGCCGTGTTCATTCCCGGTGTAGACCATCATAATTCCCTGCATATTAATTTTCTTTACCTGTAAATTGCCATCATTTCCTGGGGAAAATAGTGAAATATTGTTTTGAATTCACAGTAGACCTTCTGGACTGGATCGTACCGAAGTCTTTAGGGCGTCATTTTTATGCTTTCAACTAGTATTTTCTACATAATTTTAAACTTTCAGGGTAAATGTATGGTTTTCAAACATATAGTTTGTAGATCATAAAATGTATTGTTGGCAATTTTACATATATTTTTATGAGTTGCATTGATTGCGATATTGCTACAAAAATGAATTGTTGTTCATTTTATTATTAAAATGCACTGATGATTTTTGTTAGGGCTTTCACTATTTGCCCATAACTGTGACCATAAGGGACGAACCCCGCGAAACGGAGTGGCTCTTGCAGCTTTTCTCGCTGGCGATGGCACGATGTAATGCTTTCTCCATCAGTGCTGGTGCTAGAGGATATAAAAAAAACATTTTGGTTTTGTATAAACAAAACCAAAATACTTTGTTCAAATAAACCGTGGGTCAGTGTGGGTCTGGGTACAACAGAAGTAACTGGCGGTTCCACGATCCTCAAAACCGCAAATCTCCCGAACAGAGGCTTGTTAAAGGTTGTAGTTTTTTGAGATTATTGATCATGATTATCATGATTATCATGATGCTCTATTACAGGTTTGTGAACATAGTGAAACCTCTAATGTAACAAAATTTACAGCGAGTGCTTTCAAGATTATTTACGACGCATTTTATAGACTCATTTGGTATTATGTACTTATTTAAAAACATAGGACCAATTTACTGACTTGTGAAGACAATCCTCAATACACCATACTAACAAAAGTGTTTGCTCAAATGAGTTATTTTAAATTGAACATTTGATTTGTCCCCCAAGTATTGAAGTTTTTAAATCTTGGCACCTGCGCTTGTCACATTTCTTTTGCTCAGTTAAAAGTTATCGTTTCTTAACAATTAATTTTTTTGTATTTTTCTGCTTTACAATATCCTGGAAAAACGTCAATATATTGTTTAATATGTTTTTACACAATTTAGATAATATTTTTTTTTTACTTTGTGTACTGTAGCTTATCATAATCTGTGATAGTTTTAACCAAATCTGTTTTATAAATTTCAAGAACACTATTGAATTCAGTAAATAGACCACGATTATTTATTTCCCATAATGTAGTTTTAAATGTATTGCCATTTTTAGTATATTACAATTCCTCCGGGCGGATAAGATTTACCGCTACAGTTTATTTATTTTTTTATTGAAAACAAAGAGGGTAACTTGCTAGATATTGCAACTCGGCGTCAGATTTGTTCCTAATGCATTAACGTAGATTTTCCAGGGTCTTTTCCATAAATAACCACTGACAAGCCGGAGAATGGCGAAGGCGGAAAACTGGCGCCTCATGATCAGAGGTTTCGTGTGAATAAAGATTGACAGCCCGTAAAGGCAGTTCATCTAAGAGAAGGAAAACCTTGATTTTAAACCACTGATCCCTTGCGGTCATATCCAAAACACGGAAAAGTATATTGAAGTAAACCTGGACTGAAAACCTGGAATTCAACCGCAAAGGCGGTCGGCTGTAAACACTGACAACTTTCTGGCAAATCCTGCAGCCAAGCCCTCCCTAAATGTATTCCTTTGGATCTTGTCGATAATGGGATGGGGCATGTTGTCTGGACATCGTACGGCCTCCATATACCATCGCCAGTCTAGGAGAAGGAAAACTTCGAACCACCTGTATTGTAGGTCTTGCCTTTTTAAGTTCTGAGAAGAGGGTCTGGGTAACCTCAACATTCCCGGTGTAAAAGGAACTGGTAAGCCATTGCACTATTCTGACTTGAATATCACTATGAATTACAATTGTGACATGGAGGGGAGTGACCATAGGTGTCACAAACTGCGGTACCCGAATAAATGAATGAATGGATTTCTATAAATATTTACATGGCAATTGGGGTGATGAAATTTCCTCTTTGATACCCAGACCTCAGGAATTTAAGGATTTTACTGCTGAAATAGGTAGATGTAACCACAAGTTATTTGCAAATAGTTTATTCTCTACAATACCTCGCCATTGGAACAATCTTCGTAGCTCTTTGCTTACTTTAAAAAAGGATGTTAAAAAATTTAAAGGAACCATTAATCGCCTTCTTTATTTATTTAATTCTGTTGTTTAATCTCCTCATTAACGTTTTATCATTTTACTTCACTCTCAGTAACGCCTTACATCTTAGTGACTTTATCGCCTTAACAGTCAATGTCATTTCAAACGTAAAATCCGAGAAACCAAAAGATTTCTAACATGCAGTGTTCCTACAGGACCTGTTTGATCATGTCTCTCTACAACTTCCTGTCCTTTAAGCAATGATTTTCTTACTATCCGTCCTAGTCTCTGTTCTGTCAGCTCGTTAGATTGATTACTTGATATTTCCTTCTACCCCATTTGATCTCAAAATATCCTGTGAATGCCAAATCATCTAAGACCTTCTTCTTCTTCACTATGCGTCCCAGAAGTTTCAGCCATAGTCAGATACATTGGAGTACTAATGCCATATATAGGCAGGAGCTGCCCAGTCTTCACTTTCCAGTCTTGATAGAGTTCAAACGCGTCTCTGCGTCGTTATGGCTGACGAATTATTTTCCACTCTTCAATCCATTTCTAACAGACGATACGTCGCAAGACCCTTGATGTTTTATCTCTTAATTCATTTATTCCACAAATTCTGTCCTTCAGTGCTAATAACGGTACGCACATTGTAGTGAACGGCATTAATTCCCTTCGTAATCTCTTAGTGAGATGCAAGTTCCATTCGAGCAGATTTTTCAAGCGAACCGCTTTTTTAAGGAGCACATACTTCCGCGATCTCTATAATCTCAATCTTTTCAAGTCAAGGGTTAATTGTTATTTTCTTCATATATCCCCGTAAAATGAGCTTCTTACACTATAACATTCTACATCTGTTAAATAATAGTTTCATACTATTAATCATTTTTTTAGTGGCAGTGTATTTGGCTCTGACCTTCTGAGGCTGACCTTGGGGTCAGCTGGTAGACAAAATAGGGATATCAATTTTTCAATTTTGATTGGCTGAGCCGAACGTGGAAATGTTAGAGTCAGAAAATATATCCGTTGAATTAAGTTTTACACGTCATACACAAGAGACGTGGTTATTTCGTATCTCGAGGAACTTGCTCTCCAGGTTTTGATAGAGCGACCCCACTGGCTTGTTACAAAATGTACACGTCGACGTGTTAATAAATTAGATGAGTTTGAAATTCCTTTTTTTAAGTTATCATTTTATCTCCGAACTAAAAACCGATTAACGATCACCCCACCGAAAGAGAAAGAGAGGAAGACAAATTTAATGTCATCGCTTCAAGACCGTCAGCCAACACACCATTCCAGCAAGGAAGTGTATACAAAATTTTGGTATTTGGCGCAGAGGCCAAGTCTTCCCCGGAAGAGAGGGGGGTATACATGGCATTGGGTGGCTCTAAGGCCTTGTACACAAAAGCGCAAGTGTTTATTTGTTCTCATTTTCCTTTAAAAGGTCTCTTTACACGTGAGTTCCAACCGTATTTCTCTCAGAATTCTTTATCTGTTGTCTCATGATTTTTTTTTTTTTTTTTTTTTTTTTAAATCTGTCAGGTGATTGTCCTGCATTCACTACTATTAAGTTGGTGCAAAAATAATGACGTAATAATGACGTTTTTTGACGTTAAAAATACGTCAAAAAACGACATTAGTACGTCGTTATTTTTGCACCAACCTAATATTTGTGTCAGCAGGTAAATATTTACTGTTTATTTCTATTTGAGATTATTTTTTAAGTATCTATGGGCAAATATCAATCGTTTCTAATTGATTGGTTGAGCATGAACTCAATAAGTATACTCCTCTGGGAGAGGTCTACTCCTCCACAAAAATGTGTCTCAGTATTATATGATCTACAGTCAGGTCAAGAGATTATTTGAAATAAAAAATGCAAACATACTAAGATATTATTAGGTTGGTGCAAAAATAATGACGTAATAATGTCGTTTTTTTGACGTTAAAATATGTCAAAAAACGACATTAGTACGTCATTATTTTTGCACCAACCTAATATATAGAAGGGCTTATATTTTATAACAGTTTCTTATTATTTTCTTTGTTTTTAAATGCATTCTTTGAATTGTGGAGGGCATCATTCGTTATTTCAAAGCGCCTTCGGTTTTCGATCTCCCATTTTACGTCTCCTGTTAAAATCTTTCCCAAATGGTTAATATCTGTATGTTTTGTTTTGTTATCATTTTTTTTTACATCGCTAATTTGTCCCTCGCAACATAGGCTGTTCCTCTTGCTGACAACCGTACATTTTATTAATGGTTACTCTTTTCTTCCCGCTTTCCTTTCTACCTTTTCTAGGAGATCCTGGCCATTTTTTGTAAGCATTTCATCCCAAGCAAGGCGGAAGTGTCACTAGCACACAAGGGGTTACAGAGAGTGGGAGCAAGAGTAAAGAGACGCGATTGAGAAGGACGGGGAATTAGATCAAGATGTCGAGTGACATTACATTTGAATATTTGAAGACTTTAACTGTCAGGGGAAACAAGAAAGAGACAGTGTTCCACAGATGAGAAGTGCGAGATATGAAGCTATTGGATTAGACGAGACGGTTACATTTAACCCTTTCGACAGTGAAAGGCTGGGACTGAGATGCCAACCTAGTACCCGCTTAAATCCATGCAGTTTGGGAACAAGCGGAAATAGCGAATCGGAGCATTTACCGTGAAATTACGTGTAGAAAAGACAGAGGGAAAGAACGACACGTGAGAAAGTGACTGTAGGCAAGATGCAAAACCAGGACCAACCATATTGCATATCCGTCTCAGGATTTTGTCGAGGACCGTGAGACGAACAGCGGGGGCACTGAACCATATATGGCAGCAGTATCCCATGCAATGGCGAATGGTTGATTTATAGATCTGAAGAATTGATGCAGACGAGAAAAACTTTCTGGCAAGGCACAGAGAACCATCTTTCCTTGCGGTTGATGAAGCTATTGATTCAATGTATTTGTTCCATCTTAGGTCAACAGACAGCGTGAATCTAAGCAGAGAGGCGCTCTCGTGGAGTTGAGCATCAGACATTCTAATGGAGTCAGGGTGGGTTCTATGTGGTGGGTGAATGAGAGCAGTTTTTTTTTTTGAGGTATTAAAGTTTACCAGCCATTTCTTGCCCCAGTCAACCACAGAGGTCCTTTTCGAGTCCAATCCTTTTTAAACCGGTTTCATGTGTGTATATAAGACTGTAATCATAAATCATGTTGGGACTCCTAACCATTTAGTATCCCCTAATTGTAAATGTTAATAAATCTGATGAAAAAACGTATTCTTGTTGTAAATCTTTTTTTCTGTTTAGTGTAAATGCTCAATTCATTTTCAGTCCTTATTCAAGTAACTTGGTACCAGAATTGTTTTGACTGAACAGACTGATACCAATTTCGAATTTGTTCGATAACGATCTGTTGTGCATACTAGAATTTCCTTTTTTTCGAATGAATTGACAATTTTCTAACCTACCATTAACTGAGACTCCTTTCTTTTGTCCCAGTACGGAAATACTAATCACGTGGTTCTCCCTTGCATGCTCGGCCGCTATAGCCGACACGAATCACTACTTCCGCCTGTACCATAGCGATATTTCTGATTGCACCAGACGTCTCGTTTTTTCTGCCCATAATGAGTGCAAGCGTGTCCACAAAGTTACCATTTGCTGATAGAAGGAAACAAAGTACAGAGTCTTGTAAGTTCGATTCTACAAGTGTGTGCTAACAACAGCAAATCCTCAATCTCTCCTCTATTCAATCAATTTGGAGTCCTGACATCTACAGCAGATAAGGTTGAATGCTTTGCTCGGAATTTCACTTCCAACACAACACTAGACTCATCTGGAGTACCCACACTTGATTTACCCCCTCGAACAGGGGCTCTGCTTAGGGATATGCGCATAAACCCATCATTAGTTTCAGACATCGCCCCATAAGGCAAGCGGTGGTGACGGGATCCTAGGCGTCGTCCTGAAAAAACTGTAAATTGTAATGCCTCCAAAACATAACTGTTATGAGGTCCTCCCCTTTTTCATATAAGTGGACTCGACCAGATTGTTACTTGGACTGCTGCCGTTAAATACCCACAGTCAGTCAGAATATAAAGATATTGAGAGAGAGTGAGTAGAGAGCGAGCAGAGATTGTGAGTTGGAGGTAGAGTAATAGTGTGAAGTAATTTGTACCTCAAATCTTGAATTGTCTCTTGAATTGTCTCTTTTGCTTCCGACCAGTCTGTCTTAATAATTTTGAAACGATATTTTCACAGGAATTGTCAGTTACAAGCACGTAGACTCTAAGGAAGTCCTACTTCGAGACTGTATATATATATATATATATATATATATATATATATATATATATATATATATATATATATATATATATATATTATTATTATTATTATTACGACTAACCGCATTCCTGGATTTACTGACATTATACCCATTGTATTATTGTGTAAATACATTTAATTTCTTATCTTTATTTCTTGCGTTTGTCATTCCTTGGAGACCGAATTTCATCTCGGAATCCACAACAATAACTGTTCTCAATTAACCAACATAGGTAAACTTTTCTACCTGCCATCAGCATGTCTAATGCTAGATTTCTGGAGAGCAACACTCTGCGCCTTCTCGTTCTTACGTTTTTAACTGACTTGAAGTGGAGCGATTGCATCGAATCAATAGTTGCATCTACTGCAAGGAAATCTGACTCACTGTGTCCTGACAGATGATTTTTCTCGTCATAGTCCATCTTGCACGTTTACAAATCTACCATTCGCCTGTGCATTGAATACTGCTGCCATATCTGGTCTGCTATTCCAGATATTTATCTCGAGGTTCTTGACAAGATCCAAAGGATCTGTAATTTTCTGACTTGGCATCTCGACTTCAGACACTTTCTTCACGCGACTTCTCTCTGTCATTTGTACAAATATTTTCACGGCAACTGCACTAACAAGCAGCCTTCCCTGGTGCTCCGACTACATAAATTTACGCGCGCTACTAGATTAGCATCCAGGTCCTGCCGCTATTACTGTTGAAATAGTTAAATGTAACCGCCACTTCTACTGCAACCGTTTCTTTTCTCGCTCTCCCGTCTGTGAAATTCCCCTCCGTTTACTTGATTCACTCGCAACTACAATATTTAAAAATTTAAATACAATCGCCATCTTCTTCAAGCCAGTTCAACTTTAATCCTTTCCTAAATCCTCTTACTTTCCCTCTCTCTAGCCCCCCAACCCCCTGCGTACTAGTGGCATTCTCGCCATCCATAGGTTGAAATGATTGAAAAACAAAAGTCTCTATCTTGGTACATAACTATTGTGTGAAATATTATATCAACGTTGACGGCCATATATGAGCACAGATACTACGTAGTACTGTTTTCTTTATCTAATGGCATTTTCTTTTTTCCCCACACTTTGCTTACGCGCGTAGTTTTAAGAAAACATCATTTGTTATTCCAATGCATATTCAGATTCTTCGTATCATATTTTCCGACTTCTGCTATCCCTGATAGATTTCACTATTTGATTAATTCTGACGTCTCTAATTTGTACCTCGAATCTTGAATTGTCTCTTTTGCTTCCGACCAGTCTGTCTTAATAATTTTAAAACGATACTTTCACATGAATTATCATAATAAAATTTAACTTCTTATAAACTAAAAAAAATATTTTCTGGCTTTAAATAACACACAAGAGTTGATAAACTATAGAAAATGAATGAACAGTATTTTAGCTGATGAATGCAAAACTCACGAGCCATACTGCGCTAGAGAAAACGGTATGGTCTGTGAATATTAAACAATTTAGAAGAAAAGGAGTATTATAAGAATGAGGAGGGTATATAGTTGCTGACCCTTGAGTTGAAGAGATTAATTTTGTAATGTTTTGGGAAGCTTAGCCGCGATGAATTGTTCTACAAACTAGGTAATAATGATATAGTGATACAAGTCTTCCTAATTAACCCATAGCTTGGGGGTGAAGAGGTTGATTCATACATTCCCGTTCACTTTGTTATATGCGTGTGAGCGTGCGCATGTGTGTGTATATATAGGTATGTATGTATGTATGTATGTATGTATTTGTATATATATATATATATATATATATATATATATATATATATATGTGTGTGTGTGTGTGTGTGTGTGTGTGTGGGTATATGGATGCATGTATATAGATATATATGTATCTCCCCTCTCTCTCATTACACTCGCACAGAGACACACACACATACATACATACACACACACACACACATACACACACACACACACACACACATATATATATATATATATATATATATATATATATATATATATATATATATATATATATATATATGCATAGTAGAAAAGGAACATGCCAGAACAATTTTAGCAACATTAATGACAAAGCGGCATTTTTTCCTGCGTGTTATATGTTTCATCCTTAAGGGCCTTATCGGATTAATATGATTAATTAATTTAATAGTTTAAAATTTCCATTTTTGAAGACTCTTAATTTCTCCACTGGAAAACAAATCACTTTCTATTTTTTCATCGGGAGAATTTAAAATACAACTGACATCAATGGCTGTAATAAACACACACACACACACACACATATATATATATATATATATATATATATATATATATATATATATATATATATATATATACGGTCACTTAAAATGTTTTAAGCCTTACCCAGAATGAAAGAAGAGCTATAGCCGAACATTTTTGTTGTAGCAACGCCGCTTAATATCTGTACAGGTGACGCCCATACATAGGTGAGAAATGAATGACAAATACAAAAATGGACAAACAGGGACTCTTACTGTCACAAATTATCTGGAAAGGAAAGCTATGTAACCCAATGGAATTCATGAGGACATAGTAAGGACGCTTACTAAGGACTCCTCCTTCTTATGCAACTGAGAAGTATTAGGTTGGTGCAAAAATAATGTCGTTTTCTCACATAAAGTTGAACGTCAAAAAACGACATTATTTTTGCAACAACCTAATAATAGGCCGCGGAATTTAATCAGGCGCATCGATCACAGAATATGACCCTCGGCGAGGTCGTCCAAAAACCTAAAACTCTGATGAAAATTTCATACCATTCAATGAATGCTTTTGTATGACAGACGCCTCACTATCCAACAGATAGCTAAATAAATAGCCATTAGTTTTGGTTCGATCCATACTGTTTTAACTGAAATCTTGTGGATTGAGCAAGTTGTCTGCAAGATGGGTTTCAAGCAATGGTTAACAATGACAGATTGGTTTTCAATTATCAATGAGTAGAGAATTCAATTCGCACTACATGACCCATACAAATTTTTATAAATCAACATGCTAATTCGGAAAATAAAGCTAGTTAAATACTTAATTCGCTAGTGAATAGACGTAATAAAAATTGAATGTCGTAAATAATGAAAATTATAAAATTATTATGCATACAGGAACATTGATTCGACTTCGCATATACTTATAATTTTATGTGTTCATCAGCAGAAATTTTTCTGATTTAACAGTATAGAAGACTGTCTATATTGACATAAATGCTATATAATGGAAATATTTACAATATATATATATATATATATATATATATATATATATATATATATATATATATATATATATATATATATATATAATGCATGGTATGATCTCGTGGCTAGGATTTAGTCACTTTCCCACCGCCGTAAGGTTACCTCTCTGTGCCATTTAAAAAAATACTTTCATGGTAATTGTTCGGATGATCTCTTGGCTATGGTACCTAAACTTTATGACTTTAAGCTGACGTCGAGATCTCATCAATTTTCAGGTGATTTGGCTACATGTAGACGTAAGTTCTATGCTAACTGTTTCTTTTCTTATACGTCTCGCTTGTGGAACTCTCTTCCGGCTCCATGCTTTTACAGCCAACTTTTATCTGTAAAAATATAAATGAAATGTCAATCGTTATATTACTGTCCTCCTGAATACTCTTTTATCTATCCGCTAATTATTAGGGTTCATGTTCCTAAATCTTTCACACGCTGTAACCACTTTTGTTTTAGTGGTATCCATGCGTTACATGTGGTGATTAAAAATAAGTGTATTTATCAAAGTGCAACAAAGAGCAAGTTAATGGCTGTCGTTTTAGTATTGCATCATCCTATATATTGTCTTTACAAAATAATCAAGATATGTAGATGATGAATCTTATAATTTTTTTTTTTAGATCAGTCGGGTTTATTTGTTTATTTTGTTTAACGGCATATCAACCTCAATGGGTTCTTTAATGCCGAAAAGATTTTTAGGATAGGTTCGTATTAGTAGAATATGGATTCTTTGTAAGAAATCTGTTTATAGATCAGTTTTAATTGACTTATTTTTCCAAAGATTTTTTTTTTTTTTTTTTTTTTTTTTGTCGAGAGTCAAATATATTGCTGGTATTTTTTTTACAAAAATGTATTACTGCTATTTTTTATATAAAAATCCATTTTTATACTTTCATAATTATTTTGACCCCAGTTTTAGGGATTAACTATTTTCCGATAGCTAGGACGGTAACAGGTGCTACCACCTCAAGTCAGGTTGAACCTGGGATCAACAGCATTTAATAGGTGGTTCCATGCTTCTCAAACCCTCCCGATGAGAGGCCTTGCTGCTGAATATAATTTATCAACATACCCAAGACAATTTATATCAAAAATTGGTAAATGGATGTAAATCAACCTGAATAAGGGTAAATCGAAATTTGAGTGGGTACAGAATGTTTAACTGGATTATGCCTGAATAAATCACGTATAAAATGCGTATCTACCACGCAACCATTACGAACGCAGTTTCTTAATTTTGGCTAGGAAATAGAAACACTTCACCGATTCCTTACTCGTAACTGGGTTTCTACTCGAAGAGGCATTTATTCATGCGAAGCGTGTCTTGTGCAGTAGACGTGGCCATGCCCATCCCACTGTTAAAGCACAGCTGGTTCCATCGACGAAAACCGCCTTCCTTGCCGTTGACATCCCAAAACAAATATAGAACAAATATAGATCGAATTTAAACGGAATGCAAAAATAGTAAAAGTTTATCAATTTAACATGTTTATGTTTTATTAAAGCTTCATCAAAGAATGACATATGGAATGCTGATATTTTTGCTTTTGTGTTGTTCCATTATTGTTTGAATTCGGAATGCCATATATTATACTAACGCTGGTTCAAAAAGTTGAATGCACCTGAAACATGATTATAAGTAGGTACCTCAAAAAAGATTTTCGATACGTAAGGTTTAAAATTAATTTTTAAAAATGAAAAAGCATTCTTGGAGTTTTCTGTATTTTGAAAGTTAAATCATTAAATTTACTATTTCCACTAAGCAAATTACTCTGGTGGATTTCAAATAGAAATTATATTGATTTAAATCTCAGCATTTCGCTCGCTATCAGAAAAAAAAACGATCAAAATCTATAAATATCAGACATTTTGAAAACAAAAGATATTTCTCAGTTTTAACAATCTTCCAAAAATAAAATATATATTTGTAACACGTTATTTGAGGAAAATTAGCAAATTTCAAGTAAAATTAATCTGGTTTGAAACAAATATTACTTACAGCCTAAAACGCTATATGCAAGACATTTCTTAACCACGGGGTCCTGTTTTTCTGACGTATTAATCGATTGATTGGCAGCTAAAGGTGTTGAAAAGCTATGGTTGACTAGAAATTGACATATATTTACGAAATCTAAGAAAAAGCTTCGTTTTGGTGTTTTAACTACCTCGTAATTTTTTTTTAAATTAACATATTTCTAGCAATTATCTAATATTTTATTGTATTTCTGTTAGTTATATATTTATTTATAGCCTTGTTTTTATCAAAATAACTATCACAAGAAGAATAAACATTAAATAAAAGTAAACTGTAAAGAACTAGTAAAAAAAAACATTTTTATGAAATAGGAGCTAAACTAATTTGAAACGAAATTCCTAAATGACTCGTAAATTAAAAAATAAGAACTTCAAATAGAAATTGAATAAGAAAAATTTTATTTACGTAAAGATTATTTTTAGTAGAATTAAATTAAGTTTCTTCTCCAGTTTATTTAATTGAAGTAGGATCCACACTAAAATAAATGCATAAAAAATACTGAGTGAAATAGAAATTTGAAAAAAAAACAAAGAAGTAAAATTACTTTAAATTTTAAAATTTTAAATTTTGAAGGGATGATTAGCAAAGCCAGTTGAGACGTAAACACGATGGAACACGGTAATGAATACTGAAATAATTGCGGACGGCCAGATTTTTAGGTAGACTAACGGGCATCCATACTTACGAAAATGAGAATGTTTCTACGCTAAAAAAGAATAAACATTATTTTTAAAATATAGGCGGTAAATGACTTTTATTAAGCTTTTCAATTTTTTATTGATAAATATAGTTTACACTTAATTACAATATCATGTAAAAGATAGAAAGTAATGCATAATTTTAAACTATTTTTTTTTAATTATTATAGATTAATATAATTAAAATTTACAAAGTGAAAACAATTCTTGTAAAGTCTGTCTAAATTTCTAAGATGAGGTATTATGTACATTATTATATATTATTCGGACTATTGTCCTCATCTTTGTTGTTCTTGTAAAAATTAATTATTCATAATTTTTTTTCTGAAAACAGTAATATCCTTAATATATCTTATATATAATATCAATTAAAAGCTTTTGTAATTAAATAATGTCATCGCTTTATCCATTTTTTACGATTCAGAACAGATTTTCGGTAAATGGTGATTCTGTTTGAAAAAGAAAATTAGGTTACTTACATTCTCCAAGTAGTCCTACTAATAAAAAATCTTGAAAAGAAAATTTGATTTCTCGAAATTTCATGATGTGTGGGGCGGGGAGTAACATATGTGAAAAAAAAAAAAGAAAAAGATTTTTACCATATTTTTCTAAAACATATTTTGAAAATAATTTTATTCATTTGTGAATAAGTCTGGAAAGTTTGATTAAAATCCAACAATTATTTGAT
Organism: Acanthosepion lycidas; assembly: GCA_963932145.1. Lineage (NCBI taxonomy): Eukaryota > Metazoa > Mollusca > Cephalopoda > Sepiida > Sepiidae > Acanthosepion > Acanthosepion lycidas. Next base: position 50,422,269 of record OZ010595.1, on the reverse strand, counting down.
TTTTGCAAGAATTTCACAATTATTTTTTTTTCACCGGGAAAAAAAGCGCAAAAACACTAGTATTAATTAAATACTAATAATATAAAATGAATAATATTACGTCCACCGCTAACGAAATAAACACAAGATTTTTAACCAAGGTTTCGAACATGCTAGAAAGGATTAAGAATTTAACAAAATAAAAATACTTTGGTCTTTCCTCTTAATAATAACAACTTAAACATTTTGACGATCAATCTTTGTTCTTATTAATTTCGGGCCTTTTTTTTATCATGCTATGGCGGTTTTCAGTGAAAAAGTGGGGTTACCTAATTACAAGCTATATAATTGAAAATATATGGCATATAATATTATATGAGAACATGTAATGTTGCAGGTAAATGCATCTCTGAAATAGTCGCAATGAGGTACAAGTAAAATTATTTGCTAATTGCTGTATTAGATTTTCTTGCTTTACGGACATTTCCTTCAGTATTCCATGTTATCATGTGTTCTCGTTTGAATTGAAAATTACCAAAATGAAAATTTTTGATACTCTTGGCGTATTCCAGCAGAGGAAAATTCGAAAACCTACCACGCTTTGCAAAATCCTCACGGGGTTGCGGCTCAGTTCAATCAATATCAACCGGGTAATCGAATCTAATTCGAGCTATTTTATATTCTGGCTGCAACTAGTGATGACACTCGCGCTAATGCCCCTGGGAACGATAAGTCTTCTCTTCCCTCGGTCTGTTTTACGATTATCTTTTTATTGATATATTCTTCTTCTTCTTGTTGTTTAGCCCTTAACCCCAGAAGGAGTCGTTGGGGCGCCGATGTACTGTCCTGTCCACCATCCTCCTACATATGTCACGGTTGTGTGCCAGAGGCTGGGTCTCCGCGAATGGTTTCTTGGTGCGCTCATCATGTGGCGTGTCTTGGGTCATTTTAACCCGCCGGAGCCCATTTCTCTTCACGCTGAATCACAACCTTGGTCGAGCAATTACGCATTGGCCGGTGACCTGCGTCGATGAGGTCATTCACCCGGTAGAGCCGTGTTAACACTACCTGCTCACGCAAGTTTAACCCGCCAGCTAAAACTGTTTACCGGGGCAACTTGGAGCCGTCTCTTAAGAGATTTAGGAGATAGTTGGGGACCAGAGTTGCCCGTCCACCCGAAGATACACGGTGCTAGGCTTCAAAGGTACTACCTCTATCCAGAGGCCTCTATGTTCAAATATATATATACATATTTCATTACAGACAGACAAGGTACTGCCATTAAACATTTCATTTCATTTTTCTTGTTTTCTTTTCTGAACAGAGAGTATATAGAAGCTCTCCAGCTCTCCAAATGTTTTGTAATTCCGAGCGCTTTCGGCTATACTTTTAGACATTATTAAGGATGATTTTATTTTTGCTTTTTAACTCTGTGTATGGATTGTGTGTATGTTTCTAGAAATATAGGGTTGTTTTATTTTCCGAACACATTTGAAAAACTGTGACCGTGTTCGTAGTTAATATTATTGAGTGTTGGCTTTTTCCTTTTTATTATAAAGGCTTCCATTATTTTTAATCTTTTTTTTTATATGTGTATGAGGTTATATGTGTATTTTCTACTAGTATGATTCGGATGCAGTCTGATGAGTTTGTGTGTATGTTTACTTGGGTTCTGATAGAGCTGTGTTCGGAAAGGTGTAACGTAAGGCGTCTGGATAGGCATTTAGTAGTATAACTGATGTAATTATTATGGTTCGCCCCAGAACACAGTTCCTTAAGGGGCATTTGAACTCATAAATAATGTTCGTTGGTAGTAATTTTGGTTTAGCTGACGTGTTGTTATTTTTGTGGATAAGGTAAGCTGTTTAAATTTTTTGTAGTAGATAATTAATGTGATTTTTTGTTCTGGACAATTCGGGTAGTATATTTTTTATGATATTTCTCAGTGAAGTTTTATCTTGTTTGTAGTTGATGTGCTTTTGTTGAACATATTTATGTTGTTGTTGACTGTGTGTTCACTTTCATTATTATTTACTTTGGGAAGAAATAGTCGAATTTGGTGGTCGCTAAGGTTGTTAGGGAAGCCATTGATAACTAGTCTCTTGTTTTTGCATTATTGTCTTCTTTAAAGAAAAGTAGACTAGTGGATGAATTCAGGTGTGCTCATTTAGATCACTGCTATTTTTTATCTGAGTGGCATTCACTCTTGAATTTGAGGTAACAAGAATTTCTGCTAGTGGGCTGTTTATACAAAAAGCCGAAACATAATTCGGATTGTAAGAATACATCTTTTTGCTAGTGAATATTTCATTAAGATTTCTTTTGAAAATCACAAATAATTTACCAGATACAAGTCTAACTATTTAACACATAGCAAAGAAGAGATATATTCCTATCTTCCCAGTGATTATTTACGCATAAGTGAATGCAACGAACACGACTGGAATTCGAACTCAGATCTCCGAGTTTTCATTACGAGCCTCTATGCTTTGCACCACGCGCACATCCACAGAAATTTCTGAAGAAACCAGGATGAAGATAGTGAAGATGACCACGAATTTGAGCCAGTGGCCAATAGTTAAGAAGCTCGTAATTTCAAAAAACGATATTTGGGATTTACTCTCAATGGTTCAGTGCACTGAGAGTGTTTAAGATTGGCCAAGATGAGGTCAGCCTCGAAATCTTCGCCCTTGTATTGTTTGAAATCTGAGCAGAACGTTAAAATCTCTCCAAAAAGATTGCTGTCAAACGATGGTTGAGAACGACTTGTCTAATTTGGTGTCAGCGGACAGTACTACACGTATCCTTCGTGATGGGGTGAATTTCAGCTAAAAATCCAGTATTTTAAAAGGAGTAGATAGGTTCACCTATCTCCCTGTTCACACTTCTTTCCCACCATTTGAACGAGAGTAGAGGTTTATCCCTTGTTCCCTGTTAAGAATTGGGTTTCCGGTTCATTTTGCTAATGTCTTCTCATTTTCTTTAGTAACCCCTTGCATCTTAATGCCATTATTTCCTTTCATGGTGTGAAATGATTAAAAAAAAAAGAATTTAAAAGCAATATTAAGTTAGTGAAATCGGTGTGAATGAAGGGATGCTAATGTTTTGGAATAAGATTACATTGGATGAGAAACCTGAGATCGAAACGGAATCTAATAAGCAGGAATTTCTCAGAACATTTACATGAAAGGAAACGACCCACACTGCACGAGGAAAATGGTTACGGGCAGGATTCTGGATCTTTAGGGATACATAAAAAAAGTGATTTTTCAAGAATGTTAATAGTGACGCGATCTTGAATAGGGAAAGATAAATCCAGTCTCTGAACGAAGATTTGATAAGAGACGTATAATAAAGAATGAGATTATTAAACATGGCGGAGATCCATGCAACCAATCGCATGCAACACAATAGACGCTGAATAATGATGATTCCCCGGATTGAATGATTATCCATCCGAGAGACTTGGCTGGAATATCATCGGGAAAATGTGGGCGGAACTACAACTACAGAGAACGACACACCATATCGATGAAGATGGTGAACGATTTAAACACATCCTTTTTCCCTACGTTTCTAGCTAATGGAGACCAAAAGATATATCAATAATGAGAATTAACTTCTTTAATACATTATGTAATAAATGTTCATTACATTTAGAGATTTTTGATAAAATCCAAAGAAACAGCAATATTGTTGGCCTAAAAAGAGCTTTCGGCTTCAGTCACATTTCCACCAACATGACGTAACTTTGCCTTTATTATTAATACTTTCTATGTAATTGTTCCAATGAACTCTTCGCTCTACTATAACTTAATGAATGTAAGCGCAGTAATGAATTGTTGGCAGGGTCTAATCAATTCATAATTGAATTGCCTAGATATAACCGTCCGTTCTATGCTAACAGTTTCTTATCTCCCCTTGTGGAACTCTCTTTCGGCTCCATGCTTTCCAGCCAATTTTGATCTTACAAAAATTTAAATGCAATCTCAATCGTTAACTACTGTTTCTTGATTATTTTTCTATTGTTCTCGCTCCTTCATAATGTTTTTTTTTTTTGTTGTTTTTTTTTTTCACATAGTAACACGCTTGTGTCGCAGTGGCTTTAGACATCTTGAAAATTTTCCAGCAGTTGCTTGCACACGTCGTGGAGCAGTGGTCATGAGGCCGTGCTTTTGAAGTTTAAGTCAATTGATGGTGCTTTGTGAAGAATCAAATTCTGCCCACAGTGTACGAGTAATTGAGCCACTCGTTCAAATATTTCAAGCAAGACTTCACCTTCAACAAAAGATCTCTCTGACCTTGTTTTGATTCAAATCTCGTGTCACCTTCCTTCAAACATCTGAAACAGTTTTGTGCTACACGTCCTTTGACAGTTTCTGGGCCTTCCATATCACTAGCTTCTTTTACCGCTGCCTTTGTACTCAATCCTTTTATCCGCAGGTAGGGTAAAATTGCTCTAATTGCAATTTTTTATCACTCATTATCAAAGTAGTAAAATAAAGAACAAACTCTTAATGTGTATATGTTATATACAATAACTGGTAGCATGGCCCGGCGTTGCCCTGGCTTGATTCAAAAAATCGTACAACTCATACAGCAATCGCTATCACTTGACTTAAAATATTTTTGCCCTTCCTTGCCTTTAAAGGAGTGCCCTTTGCCGTGCTGATGTTGCTACATGCCTTACTTCTTGCCTATCTCACACTGCGAATTTTTTCTAAGCTCTATGCTAAACATTAAATCTATTACGAAAAAAGAACTAAACAAAATGAGCACAAAACGATCAGCTTTAAAAAAGGACTCGTAACTGGAAAACAACAAATTATTTTTTCACACCCAACCCAGTTCTGCAGAATCAGAATCAACGTTGAGTTTGAGCAAGCGAATGAGCCAATTGGAGTAAAGTGCAATGCATATTTAAATTTTTCCCACTTGTGACGAATACAGCTATCGATTTTTTTGCATGCTAGCATACTAGTTAACATTCGTGTCAGTCAGCTGTTGGCTCTCACGCTGGCCAATAGAATCTTCCTGCCTATTCGTGGCAGCCAGCTACAAGCTCTGACTCTGGCCAGTAGCAAATGGCTGCAAACTACATGAAAACTGCCGGAGAAGCATGAAAAAGTCGATTGTTTCCACTATCGATGTGAGTTGGGAAATGCAAAGTCGGTCTTGGCCTTTCAGCTAACTTGGAGCATGTGCATGTCAATTTTGGTGCAAATCCGTCGAAAATTGAGGCCGTGCATACGTTACACACACACACATACACATACACACACACACACACACATCCTGCCCTTTATAGATAGAGATAAAGAATGAATAAGTCGGAATCAATTAGACAACAAGTTATATCAAATTAATGAGATATCATAGTGATACAAGTTGACAAACATTATCAGTGAAAATCCGAAACAAACTTTAGACTTAACCTCGTAATAGAGTAGCAATTTTTTCTTTTTTTTTTTTGTATTTTTCCTCTCTATAATTAAAACTGTTCTTTTCGTTTTAATATAATGCTATTCCTCTATATATCCTCACAGTGTTATTCGCCCGATACAAGGTGTTCGATTCGCTAGTTCCATTATAAATCTTTTTGACATGATGCCGTGGAGAATCAATAAAGTTTCTCATTTTTACTAATATATTTCTTATTGATTTTTTTGTAAATAGTTTTTATTCCTTATTGTCTACGATTGTCTGTGCAACTTTTTCTTCTTTTTATTTATTTTTTTTCACAGTTTCCGCACGGTCAGATCTTTGCTTCCAAAAAGCCAGGACCCCGTTTATATGATTTATAGCCGCTCGATCGAAGGCAGTGGATGCAAAATTTGATATTTTGATAGGCATTTATGCTTTTTTTTTTTTTTTTTTTAACTCGGTTTGGCTTTTATTGACCACGTTTTAAGCTCCAGAATATTTTCCTGTCGGTTCGGAACCAGTGGATATCTTACAGGGTTTACAAATATGTATCTATGTAGGCTGTTGTTTACGTCTGCACAAAATCTTAAGGGATATTTTGGACAGAATTCTGTTGAGCATGAGAAACTCGAAAGTGTCTTGATGGTAATCGCCCTGTGAATGTTGGCACACAATTTAATCTAACGTGGAATGAATATGGTCGCTGGTGGTGTCTGTTTGAGTAGGACAGATTTCCCCATCATTAAAGACGCCACACACAGGGAGATATCATTCACTCAACGTTATTTTTATATTATTACTTACAGCGAACGTAAAAATTGTGCCTTAGTTGGAGGACTGAAATGTCATGTGAAAGTTCACAATGATATTATTGCAACATAGATTGAAATAGGGGCTCAAATTTGCGACATCTTTACAAGGGAATATAAGTATCCGCGCTAGCCATATTTGAGGATCAGTCAAATGATAACAATACTCGAAATCGAATGGCGGCTATCATGTAGGTATATAAGTATGCATACACTAACATACACAAAAAGAGACATGCGGTGGTTCTGACAGCGCCAAAAATTGGAAAAATACAATTGTTTTTGCACGAAATCAATATGAAAACACGATTAAGAGGCATCGTGAGAATGAAACGGGGACAACTCATATCGAGTTATACTTATTATAAAACCCAGGTTGTTTGTTTGTGTGTGTGTGTGTGTGTGTGTTCGTTTATATATGGGATCGGATTTCCTACATTTTTCAACCGATTTCAACAAAACTTCATTTTCTTTTCGAAGGTAGTGTTTCTTATTGTCTTGCACACTTTTTTCTTTATTTTTACATTCAGAATGCTTTAAAAATTTCATTTACAAGACAATTGTTTATAATAAAATTCTATTCAATCGATAGACTCATAACGATTGAAAACAATGTTTTTGTTTGAGTTTGGGTTTGACTAATTCGTTAAAAAAAAAAAAATTAAGACATGCGTGTCCGACAACCTTAAACAATAATCTTTGTGAATTTAATTTTTCAGTCTTTATGATGCTCGATACTTGAGCTATCCCTTACTGTTACATCCCCGGGCAACGCCGGCCTCTAGTTCTAGTATATATATATATATATATATATATATATATATATATATATATATATATATATATATAAAAGTGAACATTGAAGTCACCACTTAGATTGCGCCTAGGATGAAACAGCCTGTCGCCTCTAAGTGTTGACTTCAATGTTCACTTTTATATTTACACACGCTCTATCTCTGATATTGAGCACTTTATCCCATAAATATAGCTCACTTTAAGAGTATATTTCTTCATATATATATATATATATATATATATATATATAACCGAAAGAGAAAATATAGCTAGGTATACGAGCGAACGATCATATATAAATACATATAAATAATCTATATATATATATATATAAAGAAATTAATTGCACAACTCAGAGTTTCATGCGGAAGCAATTTTCAAGTGCTGGAATTATTATTTTTATATATCATTATATTTATTATATTTATCTGGTCAACCCAAAACATAAATAAAAATAAATATAATCCCAGCACTTGAAAATTGCTTTGGCATGAAACTCATAGTTGTGCAGTTAAAATTCGTTCATACTCACGAATAACCTTCTGTGTATTGACGTTAAAGGATGAGAGAAATGTGCTACAGCTGTTTAAATTTCTTTTATTTTAATTTCCCAAGTACTTCAATCTTCTTCCAAGATTATCTTCAGGGGTGGAAGTAGTACAAAACTAAATGTCGCTCTTTAGTATAAGTATTTGTACAGTTATTCGCTGTTATCCATTAACGTATTTTTTTCATTCTGCTTTTAAATGCAAAACTGTTGACAATGTACTGAACATTCTTTAGAAGGAGAAAACATTATTCATTATGGATTTTTCCTCAATGTTATAAGATCATGGTCATACCCTCATTAAGCATGAAAAACTTCCTTTATAGGCATTTTAGAACATTATTGCAGTATTCATAGTTGATTCTCTTCATTGCCGCCTTTAATTTTGTAATATGAATTGCTTCTAGTATCTGTAATCTAAATTTGTTTCTTTCATGGTGTAGGATAGTTGTGCTGTCGATTAGTATTTTTTCATGTTGTGAATGTGGACAGGAATGTTGCTGTAGATGTTGTCGATATTTCGTAAGATCGAAAGTACTTTGGAAATGAAAATAAAAGAAATTTAAATAGCTATAGGACATTTCTCTCATCCTTTAACATCAATACACGGAAGGTTATTTGTGAGTATGAACGGATTTTATTAAATATTAGCAGATATATTTGTAATTTATTGAATCAGACATGCTTAAAAGAGAATTTGCTACCTAAATACGCAAATTATATATGTGTTTGTGTGTCTGTGTGTCTGTGTGTGTGTGGATATATATATATATATTGTGTGTGTTAGAGTCTGCAGCTTATATTTTATATCATAAAGAAACAATTTATACAAAGAATTAAATAGCAATGTTAATGTGATTAATGGTGAAATCACTTCGCTAACAGAACTTAATGGGGCATTAACTTACTATCAGTTCCTTGAATAGTACAATCCTTATATTCGAGTTGCTGTCAGATGAAAGGCACATGCCAAATATTTTCAACAATTTCAAATTGTGTATAAATTGTTTGTTTATTATACATATATATATATGTGTGTGTGTGTGTGTGTGTGTGTGTGCGTGCGCGTGTGTGTGTGTGTGTGTTCCGTCGGCACCAACTCGCATCCGAGCATCGGGATTGTCATCGTTTCTCTTCATTCCCGTTCTGTCTGCTGGTGGAAGTGACGGAGATGATTGTGTAGGCCCAGCCTACCCCTGAAGAGTCGTGAGCAAGAGTCACAGAAGAATGTGTTATATGTAGGTGTTTAGGTGAGTCCAACCCCCATTCTCCTGACAGCACATCGCGCATCCTCTTCATATTGACGGTTGGACTCGACAGTCTCGGTCACATTTTGGATGGTTCTACGTCTGGAAGGCCGATTTGCAGCAATGGTTTGCCCAGGTGTTGGCATTGATGTTGGCCTATGTGCATAGTAAGGTATATTTATGCAACAAGAATCTATCCAAACAATTTTTGGTAAAATCAACCGACAAGGTCTCTCAGTTAAATTTTTGTTGCATTTTTCTAATTTTCGAAAATGTTTGTACATCACGATTAAAATTGTAGAAGAAAAAAATTCTATTTTGTTTGGTTCGAGTGTATTCGATCCTCTAGGTCATTATCAAGAACTGAGTGTTGTCAGTGTAGTAGAAAAGTTTCCAGTCGCAACATCATAACAAGTTTTACGGTGTTGGAATTTGAATCAGTTCAAAACGACATTATGCGTAACAGTAAAATTTGTTAATTCATTTTTTCTTATGGTATATCAACATTTTGTAGGCTATTTAAAACCTAATATTTTCGATAATTTTTTATTGAATGGATATTTCATTAAAATTATTTTGATGATGACAAGGATTTTTCCATACAAAAGGCTTACTATTTAATCCATTGAGCAAGAAAAGATGACTCCATACCTTTTCCAAGCCTCTTCGGGCGTAAGTGAACGTAACGGATTCGACTAGAATTCGAACTCAGATCTCCGATTTCTCATTCCGTTATCAATTATACCACCTTCACATCCACGTAATAATTAAAACGAGGCTTTCCTTTGTTGATATTGGAGGGGACATGAGAATTTATAAAAATAAGTACATTTTCTGTTTACGCCGGGAAGACACAATATCTCATAAATGTTTTTCGAAGGACGGAAAAACAAAAAATTCCGATAAGGTGGGAATAATATTTTGTGTGCAATAATATATATTTATAAATATAGTTCTCAAAAATACATTATTTAAAATTCTTAAAATATATTATTTAGCACATTGATGTGCCAAGGACAAACAGATTCATGCTTTCCACAAGGCATTATGGGGAGTTCGGAATTTAAGATTGCCTCGGACGTGACTTGAAACGAGAACTGTTAACTTCGTCTTAACATAAAAACGAGAAAAGCTATAGAGTTATTGGCGAAACCCAATATCTAAAATCTTACCAAATCACTAACAATTAGAATGATTTCAATACTTTCATGGAGGTAACGTTATCTTTTAAGTATGTCTTCCTATAAGTGTGATGCATACATCAATTGAAATGAAATCAGTGTTCGAACTTGATATCAGAATATTATATACATACACACACATACACTCATACACATATATATATATACATATATATATATATATATATATATATATATATATATAGAGAGAGAGAGAGAGAGAGAGAGAGAGAGAGAGTGAGAGAATTAATATAAGTATAAGTTTGTCACTTGGCTGATTCATGTTACCTTCAGCATCACGATTCTACAGTTTCGTAGACTGACCAGCGATATCAGCCACTGAATACTTATATTTCTTTTTCGTTTTTATGCACTTATCACTGGTGTATTTTTTTGTGTAGGAAAACGATATATATATATATATATATATATATATATATATATATATATATTGCAGGATGTGTGTGGGTGTGTAACGAATACACGGCCCCAATTTTCGATGGATTGGCACCAAAATTTACATGCACATGCTCCAAGTAAGCTGAAAGGCCAAGACCGACTTTGCATTTACCAACTCCCATCGAGAGTGGAAATAATCGATTTTTTCATGCTTCTACGGCAGTTTTCATGTAGTTTGCAGCCATTTTCTACTGGCCAGAGTGAGAGACTATAGCTGGCTGCCACGAATAGGCAGAAAGATTCTATTGGCCAGCGTGAGAGCCAACAGCTGATTGACACAAATGTTAACTAGCATGCTAGCATGCAAAAAAATCGATAGCTGCATTAGTCACAAGTGGGAAAAATTCAAATCTGCATGCCACTTTACTCCAATTGGCTCATTCGCTTGCTTAAACTCAACGTTGATTCTAATTCCGCAGAACTGGGTTGGGTATGAAAAAGTATTTGTTGTTAACATTCTTTTTTCATTCGGTTTTTCCAGTTACGAGTCCTTTTTTAAAGCTGATCGTTTTGTGTTGATTTTGTTTAGCTATTTTTTCGTAACAGATTTAATGTTTAGCATAGAGCTAAGAAAAAATTCGCAGTGTGAGGTAGGAAAGAAGTAAGGCGTGTAGCAACATCAGCACGGCTAAGGGCACTCCTTTAAAGGCAAGGAAGAGCAAAAATATTTTACGTCAAGTGATAGCGATTGCTGTATGAGTCGTACGATTTTTGAATCAAGCACGGGCAACGCCGGGCCATCCTGCTAGTATATATATATATATATATATATATATATATATATATATAACCAGAACTATTTAAGAAAATCTATGATAAATTTGAAAAGTTTTCGTGTGACACTTTTCCTTCTTTAGAAGATCATTTGACTTAAAGTAACGTTTACGAGACTACGCATGCTCACGTAGGACAATGGCCGCTGAAAATATTAAATTTAAACTTTTGTTATATATAAGTTAAAAATGGAATTATTTGGGCACACCTCTGTCTTTTCTCAACGAGAAGAGAAATAAAAAATGAATTGGGATTTTTTTTTTCGCATGTGTTTTATTACTGAATAGAACTAGTAGTTCCGGGCTAGTTTTTTGCCACGATTTATTTGGGAGATGCTTTGTAGAAGGCTTTTTTATTGAAAATGTATTCATTAAGGAAACTACTACTTAAATGTGAATGCGTGCAATTATTTTTAAAATGTATTTTCACACGTCTATCGAGTTAAAAAGAAAATTCATTTTTTAATTCTAGTCTCGTGAGGTTGTCACGGGCATATACGAATTTCCGATTTTTAAAATCATTCTCATCATGTTTTTATTAGTCAAGATGCTTACTAATATATAATAAATATTATTAGTCTTATTATCAATATTATTAATGTTATTGTTCTTTTTATCTTATGAATTTCTTTCACCGGTCATTTATATCAATTATAAAAATCGTGGCTATTTTTGCAGCAGTCCTTCTTTTATAGAATTTTCCTAAAAACAACTGACGAGGAACTGATTAATATATTTACTTAATTTCTATTGTGTTCTAGACATACATTATGCAGAAATTGTATGAATTCTCTGTCTGTTCTGGCGCTTTCGGCTATTCTTTTAGCCATTATCAAGAATGTTTTTATCTTTACTTTTAACTGAATATATGGAGTTATTGGAACGCTTTTATTTTCCAAACACGGTCAGTACAATGTGACCATGTTCATAGTTGTTAGGTGCTGTTTTTTCCCTCTTTTTTCAGGCTCCCATGTATTTATGCTAAGGGGAACTTAACAGTTCTCATTTCACCAGGAAATGATTTTTAAAATATTAAAATCTTACATTGTGATGTTTGCTTAATTGGATAATAATTTACTGACATCCATTCAAACAAAGATCCCTTCAAATGAATTCATAAAGGTGTAATACTATAAGCAATAATATTTACGTATATGGTGAGTGAATCTTAGATATGTCGCAAGGACGAAAGTGTGAGGCACACAGTGAGGATCGAACGAACAACTCAGTCGTAACTGTTGCAACGAGGACAAATTTTCTAACCATTACAACACGTTGAAGTCCCCAGTTATTTGCGCATATGTATGGTAGCGTGGAGAAGACGTGGATAGTGTAATAGACATCAACGAACATTAGTTAATTGAGGAATAAGACATACCGGGTTCAATTCCTGTTCGATTCTGTTTAGTTCATTTGACGTTAATATGCATGGAAAAGACACGAATCCATGTTCCTTCCGCTATGGATGAAATATCAGTGTAGCCTGATCTCTTGCCTTGAGACGGCAACCAATTCATGAGAAGAAAAACTCTGAATTGAATCACCAGCCAGTAGAGATTTGGATTCCATTAAGCTGTCTTCCTTAATAAACCACCATTACTGTTATGGCGTATATAAAATCTGTGTTTCTATCATAATCGGTTAACACACACACACACAGACGTAAGAATAATGGTTATTGATGTAGAAAGTATAATTTGCGATCCAAGTTCAAATTCTGACCTTCTGCGTGCATTTCTTTGGAAACAGCATGGATAATCTTTTCTCCCTCAGATATGGATTAAATAGAAATAAACTGGGATTACATACCTGAGATGGCAACCAATCTAGGAGAATAGTCTAAATTCAAAACCTTGAAGAACGCAATAGAAACCCAGGAAATCATAACAATTCACAGAAAATAAAAGAAGACTAAGATCTGGGAGCCAATCATCGCATATCTTCTAAAGTGGCATAGAATGATATATATATATATATATTGCCTGAAAATATCTGTTGGATTGAATAAACTGACAAACCCATTCTGGTATATATTTTCATAGTTTTATCCGAATAAAACGCTTGTGTATAGAGAGAGTAAAGAATCACGTGTCCGCTGAGACCAGAAGAGAAACTACTATAACCAGGAAAAGTAATAGAACGCAATCACAAGTGGACACATGTTATTTCCAAGCGTATATTTAATCAGACAATAATATAAAACTAATATATTTTTGTGCGCGTTTCGGAATTCATTAGGGTCCACATTTACCTCAGCCAAATCAGCAATGGGTGCCCCTGGGGCAAGATAGTCTGGTGGAGCTCAACCTTCTTCACGCTGGTTTTGAATTCAGTTTTCCTTCTCCTAGACTGGTTGCCGCTTCTAGGCAAGAGAGTCCAATCTGACCAGCTATTTATTCCATAGCTGGAGGATAATATATTCATGTCTTTTCCAATCGCTTTGTACGAAGTGAAGTAAACAACATCGACCGGGATTTGAACTTGTCATTGTCATGTCGAATTCACTCTCCTCGTCAATATCCGTTACTCTCTCTCTCTCTCTCTCTCACACACACACACACACTCTCTCTCTCTCTCTCTCCTCTCCAGAACTATTGTATAAATTCTACCTAAGAATTCGAACTTGGTTTTCAGATTCCATATTCATTATTAATAAATATTGGACATTCCAGCACCTGCACTTGATGAGGTAATCAGTTTCTGATTAAAAAAAATAAAATCGAACAATTCAGGAAGAAAATATTTTCACTTTTGATTAAATTCAGATGTATGCCTGCAACGGCTCTTGAAATTTTGATAACGTCGTTAACAATTTTACTTGGTAATTTAAATATAAGTATTTCTGTCGGGAATTACTTTTACATTTAAGCCGAAAAACCTAATTTTGTGTACATGAATATATCAATACGTTCCATGTAACTTTATTTAGAAATGTGTATATGTGCGTGCGAAAATAAACCTGTTTATAAGCTATGAATTATAAGCGACAATATCTGAGAGATAACAAGCATGAATTCAACGAGAGTTTTGCTCTCGTCCATTTATAACAATACAGCCGTATGACGTATTAGGTTAATAGGTAGTGCTACTCGAACAGTGAAACTCTGGCAGTTCAGCAGTGTGAATGCAGCTATCTTAAACATGGTAGCGAACAACATTTAATACGGTGACCGCAAAATAAGCGTAGTAAAACGAAAAAAGTGTGAACATTATATCTATGGTGAAAACTGCTTTGGGATTTCTTCAAGCAACCGAATTATGGATATGCAAGGTATTTAAGATATCTGAAGTGAAATCTATTAGAACCAAACGTGAATATTATGTTTGTAATTGCTGCTGACTCTTAAACTTTTAACGAAAAAGAACTTTTCAATGACATTCCAATTTAGCAATTTCCCATATTTAAGCATTTACCCTACGTAAGTCAGTAAAACCACTAAAAGGGGTCATGAGTGTGAAAGAATGAGAAAAAAAAGATAAACATTTTTAAGGAGCGAAAACAATAGAAAAACACATTAGGTAACGATTGACATTGCATCTAAATTTTTGGAGATCGAAGTCGACTTCATATATATCTCATTATGGGTAAGCTTGCTTTTGTGAGTCAGTACATTGTGGGCGACAAAATGCGTCTTAGCGGCACAGTGAAAGAAAGGGAAATCAGTCTGAATACTAATACTGATCGCTTCATTTCATTACTATTATTAGAGTTATATTTTTGAGCGACTTTTGACACAGATGATCGTTCTTATAAATTTGAACTTTAATCGTTTTGGTTATTAATGTAGGTAAAGTCGTATTGAACAGTTTTCAGCTTAGACAGGATGATGTTTGTAGTATAGATACATGTATGAAGTTGATATTGTAGCGAAAATAGCATGAATTAAAACATTTATTTTACGTTGCCTGTCGTTCCAAATTACAATTCGATTCAGTAGAGAAAAAAGCATTAATGAGGACAGCCAATTAATGAGGAGAGACAATCCATAATGCACCATGGCCCACAGCTGAACAGAAATGGAAGATGTCAACGCAGTAAATGTGAATGTAATATCTATTCTATTCATATGCAAATCTCCATCCTATAAATAGAAGCTGATACAGCTAGAAGTGAAACTAATCAAAACTTTGAAGCTGAAGCTACTAGAAAATATAGTAGGGAACACTTTTAACTAATTATGGTTTAGAAAATTCTATTCACTACTATTTCTGGGTTCGGATATCAAAATGGACAGAGTACTAAAACCTAAAATTCTTGATATAGATAGTAACAACCAGGAGTTCGTTCCATATAGAAAACTGCAAAACTTCTCTCAATGCTTTAAGACTTTCTAAGCGTATCACCAAAGAAACTTAACGAATCGTGGTGGGGGAGGTAATTTAGTTAAGATTTTTTTTCTTTTTTAAATGCATTCCTTTTCTTCTTTTACCGAATACTTTTTTGAAACTTTATTAAATATTCTAAATTTACATTGTCAAAAAAAAATAAAAAATAAAAAAGCAAACAAACAAACAAAAAACCCACATTATAAATAGCAGTTGATAAATCTTGACACTAAACAAATCCTAACATTTGGCTGGAATTCCTACTATTTGAATATTAGCCCAATCCCCAGGAGGCTTTCTCCAAACAACATGTCTCCCTCGGGAGGGGGTTGGATTTGTTGTCCAGTACCTGGGGGAGGGGAAGTAGGAAAGGAGAAAATAGCAAGTGCCACGGGGGTTTGGGTATCTTTGCACGATAATGGCATTAAACCCATTTTAAAGCCTGACTTTGTGTCACAACCGATTGCGACTTGGGCGTCCTGGTTCCTTTCTCAAGCGATTTTTGGAATAAGCTATTCTGTTTACTTCAGTTATAAGCACAAATCCTAACCCTGAAGACGAAACTACTAGAGAAATAGGAGTGAATACATTTAATTAAATTTTAATTTCTTTTCGCTCGCTTCTAATTTTGCCCTTTCGTTTTTAATTTCTTACTTTCCTTTATATAGGGAAATTGTGTCTGTTACTAGATTTTTGGACTCATTACGACATTTTCCTAAATGCGAGAAACCTTTATTAACATAAGCGACCTGCGTATATTCCTGTTCACTTTTTATCTGACAAGTATATACTTATTTTGTTTAGACTTTTGAAGATCATTTCATCCCAAGAAATTCGGCCATGCTACTAGTACGCAGTGAGTTACAGGGAAGGGAAATGAAAGAAAAGACTGAGAATAGGGAGGATTGAGGAAAAGACAAAAGATGAACGGAGTTCAAGAAGGAAGAAGATGGCGATTGACGTCAAATTTACATTTTTGAAGATTGCAGTTATCAGGAAAACAAGGAAACGGAAGTGAGTTCCACCGGTGGGAACTGCAAAAAAGGGAACTTTTGAGTTGAAGTGGCAGTTGCATTTAGCTGTTTAAACAGTAATGGTGGGACATAAATGCCAGTCTAATAGCATGAATAAATTTATGTATTTTGGAAAAAGGGGTAAAAACGCATCAGACCACTTGACATAAAACAATATTTATAGAAAAAAAAACATTATTTACATTATTCAGACTATTGTCCTCATTTTTTTCGCCATATTTATCACAACGTTTCGGCTGTTATACGCCCCAGCCTTCTCTCGATGGCTGGAATGTCGAACTGAACCTTTTATTTCGCTCACCGTGGTAGACTGTTCTAGTTCCACGTGCCATGTTTGATGGATATCAGTTATCTCCTGTTAATTTCCCTGTGAAAGTTCTCCACCCCGGGTACTGAACTCACACTCTTTGGGTACTGTCACTGGATCTAACCAACGCCTTTATCCACTGTGCCATGTGTCCTTGAGGAAATATAGACAGACTCTATAGTAAAAACATTGGAAAACCTCATCATATTGGCGGGAATATGACTGAAGTCCAGATGTCTGCTCAGGACGGAATACATTGTAGATCCTTCTCTGGATTTCGTCAAGAATTTCTAGAGGTACTGTAGGAGCAACAGACCAGATATTTATTCTTTTGGACCATTTTTCGTATAAATAATTGAGTTGTATAAGTAGCATCATTCTCTTCTTGTCCTTATTCTTTCCCTATTACTTTCATCTTCTCTCACCAGTCGCGCTCTCTGACTTTCTTTTCCTCATTCTTTATCATTTACATCTTCATATTTTTCTTCTCTTTTTTCGCTCGTAAATTATCACACTTTTTACTTACCTCTCAGTTATTCCTAAATATTCCTTCCCATTGCTTCAACTGTTTAGCCACGCTCCTCTTCTTCATTCCTCAACTAAAATAAATTCTGTTCCCCCATTTTAGAATTAACTTCTTCTTCTCCTTCTTCTTCTCCTTCTTCTTCTTCTTCTTCACTTTCTCCTCCTTTTTCTTCTTCTTCCAAGTATTTTGACCCTGTCCGTTGGCTAAATCCTGTAGACTTTGAAGGAAATCTAAGCAGGAGCGTGTTCATAAAACACTGCCGAAGCTGCCGGTGGGAGATCTATTCAGCTTCCGCAATATTGACCCGTATCGATTTCTGATTTCTTTTTTAACGTTTGCTAACTTTACTTACGGATGAAGGGAGTAAGGACTGCTCATCTATCTTTCAAACAGTTTTAGAAACAAACAGCTTATATTGTCCAATAAAAAATAACTAAGACAGCAGAGTACATTCTGACAGTCATAACGTCTTCAGCTTTGACAAGCTGGCCGCAAGAAGATGTAATGTGAAAAGGAGAGTTTTTCCAAAGTTAACGTTTTTTCTTAACTAGCTTCATATTCGGCAATGTTTATTGTTTTAAAAATCGACGAGTAGATTTGGAAGAAAAAGTAACCACGTGATGAAAGTGAATTCATAACTTTCTATGTTGCTCTTGACAATATATAGCAAAAAAATATTAAACAATATTTATTAACCACTCCTTGCCCCAGTTAACAACACACTGTTCATTATTTTTTATCACCTGTCAATTTCAACTAATCGAACCGATCAGACTTATCGAAACAGAAGTATTTGGTTATGTCATCAACATAGATACCAAGTTGAGAACTGATATCATCAGGAAGGTTGTTGGTGAAAAGTAAAAACAAAGTAGATCTAATGAGTGAGGGACAACTGCATTAGTACAAAACGATCTAGAAGAGTGGACATTCAGGATAACTTTCATTTCGCAATTAGATCAAAAGATTGGATTACTTCAGAACTTCGACTGTAAATACAGTAGCCTTTCAATTAGCGGGAAGACCGGTACCAAACACTGCCAAACAATTTCGAGATATCCAAAGCAACACCCCGAGATTCGGTCTTATCTAAAGCTGCATAGACTCTTTCAGTAATACTCGTTAGTATACCAAAAGTTGAATTTGAGAAGCCAAAGTGCCATATTACTTGTCGGGAAGACAGCCCTGCGCTGTGAGGTGCTTAATCACTTGGAAGTTGATTTGGGCCACGAGTAATTTATCAAAATATAGTAGAAGGCTAATAGGCCGATAGATTGAGAGGTCACACAGTTCATCTGATTCCTTCAAGACTGAAACAGAGAACGATTTCCGACAAGTAGCCTAGCATGTTTTAAATATAAATTTATATAGGGTGTAACGCTTTACGATTTTTTATATATATCAAGAAAAGATTTTAAGTGCCAGAAGAGTTTGTGTGACGCGTTTCGTCCTTTAGAAAGACATCGGACTTGTGTTTATTTACATAGATATGACTACAATATTTGGACCAACAGCTGGAAAACAAGGGTTTCTCTTATATAAGATAGGTGTAACATATCATTCTAATCGTAAGATTGGAGATTAAGTAAATATATTAAAAAAAACGATTATCATACATTACATTCTATAGATAACCGGATCTAGTTTAATCCAACACGCAGTTAATGTTTTTCTTCACGAGAAACTTTAATACAACATCTGGACTATATTTAGAAACAGTTTCCAGTCCATAAACCATTAGGGCCATATTCAGAAGCAGTTCCACTCTGCGGAAAAAAAATCTCTTTGGGTACAGCTTAACACTGGGGAGAATATGACCATGGAATGAGTGTATTTGATTCCTTGCAGTTGTAGGTGAGAATATAAAGGTGAGACAAGCCGCCCTCTAAAAGTAAAACCGAGGGAACACCGAAAAGCCATAATGAGAGATGAGAAAAGATATTCGGTCAAGGCTGATCATGTATGCCCCTGTGGAATGAAGGGAAATTACTGGACTAGGAAGAACACTGGAGATTTAGACGTCTGACAGAATCGGCGCATATGCTAAACTATGAGGACTTCCTGATCCTGAAATGAATAGACAATGGGAGCAGCTAATAAAGAATAATAATTTAAAATTAAGTAGACGATGTCCATAGCAGTGGAACGCAAAGGGTGTATTCCCGTAGACTCAATAAAGGATTTAGTCCAGATTTACCTGTAGGCTACCCACAATTCTTAAAGGGGTCATATGGATGGCGAATCAAGTACTGGGAGGGATAGTAAGGCGACAAACAGGATTTAAAGATATGAACGGCAGAAAGCTGTGGAGAGCCATAATCATCCAAGTTAGGAACAGGGCGCATAAAAGAATAAGAATCGTAGTTGAAGACTGTCCTGCGAGTCCTGATCCTGAAATGAATAGACAATGGGAGCAGCTAATAAAGAAAAATAAACGAGAGAAAGTCATTAGTAAAAGCATCAATTAAAATATGGTTCAGCGACAGTAGCAGCAACAGCAGTAAAAAATATGACAACCAGCAGCAGCATTTGCAACCTAATCAGCTGCTAGGTTAAGTTTAAGGCTCTATGTTTACAAAAGCAAATTGTCCTATAGAACAATAGCCAAGCACTGTTTTGTGAATTTGTTGACATAGTGGTTGTGAGTTCAATCCGTGGGTCGGGCAGTGTGTACTTACACTTCTTAGAAACGGGCGAGCAATAACCGATCAGGACTAAATTAAGTAGACGATGTCCATAGCAGTGGAACGCAAAGGGTGTACTCCCGTAGACTCAATAAAGGGTTTTGTCCAGATTTACCTGTAGGCTACCCAAATCGATATAGACAAGAGGAAGCGTACAACAGCCGAACCGTTCAAATAAAATCAACAAATTTCAGTACAGTCGTTGGAATATAAATAGTGTAAATAATGATAATTCCTCGACCAAGAAATACAGACAAAAGTTTAATTCACTTTAAACTCTGTGTCTGCTTTTATTAAATAAAATAAATGATGACTCATGTTGCTCTGGATGTAGCAAAATTAATGATGATAAGAATCTATGCATCTTATTACACTTGTAAAACATTTCACGAGACGCACAAGCACGCAAATTTGTAATTAATAATGGCTCTTAAAATATACAGACAAAGGCTTAATTATATATTCTGGATATACGTCTAAATGCGTATATGTTGGGATGGCCAAAAAGATCGTTCGGTATATAAATTTTCTACATAATAAGAAATAACGAACTTTTTGGGCAACCAATATATATATATATATATATATATATATATATATATATATATATATATATATATATATATATATATACAGACACATTGGTTGCCCATATATATGTATAGCTAGCTAGTTACATTTATTTATGTCAGTCACCCCACACCTATCTATCTATTTGTCTCTCTCTCTCTCTCACTCTCTCTCTCTCTCTATATATATATATATATAAATATATATATATATATATATATATATATATATATGTGTGTGTATGTGCAGGTATGTATGTAGTATGTATATATATATATATATATATATATATATATATATATATATATATATATATATATATATGCAGGTATCAGTCTCTCTCTCTCTCTATCTATCTCTCTCTCTCTTTATATATATATATAGCAATGGAAATATATTTTCTAAATAGAAAATAATCATAATATATATATATATATATATATATATATATATATATATATTATGATTATTTAATTTTATAATTAAATTTAAAATTTTAGTTTCTATTTGGACACGTAGTAATTCGTGTGTAGCAATGGAAATATATTTTCTAAATAGAAAATAATCATAATATATATATATATATATATATATATATATATATATATCATAATATATATATATATATATCATAATATATATATATATATATCATAATATATATATATATATATAATCATAATATATATATATATATATATATATATATATATATATATATATATATATAT
>OZ010595.1:50363377-50395877 GCA_963932145.1 Acanthosepion lycidas | reverse complement strand
ATCACTGGTTAAGTAAATCCCGTACCCATCACTGGTTAAGTAAATCCCGTACACATCACTGGTTAAGTAAATCCCGTACCCATCACTGGTTAAGTAAATCCCGTGCCCATCACTGGTTAAGTAAATCCCGTACACATCACTGGTTAAGTAAATCCCGTACCCATCAATGGTTAAGTAAATCCCGTACACATCACTGGTTAAGTAGTGCAGGATGAAAAGCTGAAACCGAGGGTTTTATTCTTCCTGCACAGGACCAATGTATACTTACTAGAAAGTATCAAGCACATAGACTGAAAAATGGCGTTGACTCCAAATGCACATTCTGTGACAAATAGCCAGAATCATTGGCCATCTTTTAACAGGTTAGCACCAACTGAATATAAAACGCGGCATGATAGAGTGGGCGAATATATGCACTGGAAAATATGCAAATTTTAAGTGAAGGAAAATGCAAGAAATTGATATGAACATCAAACAGACCTGGTTGCAAAAAAAGGAGCTGTAACAATTTTATAGGACTTTGAAATATACACAGGCAGAACAAAGTTAATATTCCAGACATCGTGATCAAAGACCACAAAAACAGACTTTACTTTCTTATTGACATGTCAGTCCCTGCAGATTGTAATGTATATTTGAAGATCTTAAAATAACTATCAAAATACAAAGAATCTAGAAGAGGAAACCTAAAAATGTGGCACATGAGAACATCAATAATTCCAGATGTTTTCAGTTGGTTTGGAAATGGTTTCGATAGGCTCATTGAAGGGATTCCTGTTAATCCATGCCTTATGGAAATACAAACAATTGTACTCACAAGTAAAATTCACCTAGTACGAAGAGCTTTATCTATGTAAAATGTATGTATGTCATCTTAGATTGGGGGTGGGCAGTTTCTTTTACAAAAATGATCAGTGGAAAATGTCATGGAGCCATTTCTGACGTAATGTCTCTGGTTAGGACCTGGAAGGAAATGTTTATAGGACAGAAATCAAAGGAACTACTACTACTACTACTACTACTACTACTAATAATAATAATAATAATAATAATAATAATAATAATAATAACGAAATACCTTTACTTCATAAAGTATCTTACACTTTAGCTCTTTTTACCTAATGTGCCTGACTCGCAAATGTAACTAACGTCATTCTAAACAATGCATTTTATGCACTAAGGAGTTAAATAGTTTTAGCAGGAACTATTTACATGAAAGATGTTCCGAAACATAGTAATTATTAAATCTAGGGAGCTGCCCCCAAATTTTTCATTGTAGATTCTTCTTTGGGCGCTGTCAATATCTGTAAATTCATATCAGAAGCTCCACATCAGCTGTTCCAGCAGTATACGATGCGTGGACCAATGTTAATTTTAGAAAGTGTTTAGAAATATTCTGTCGAGAAAAATTATCTGGTATAGCACAGTGAACCAAATTTCTTAGCCATAAACCTAACAATGGAATCAGTTCATGTTAGTGGCAAACATTAGACTCAGAAGGTGCAATGAGTCAATCTCGTGGATGATTGCATCAACCCTTCTGATGGAAGGCAAAAAAGTCTTCTTATACGATTTAAATAAAGCCGTTTCGTTTTGGAGGCATTACCATGAACAAGCCATGTTGACCACAGATTGAAGGTTATTTTTGAGATCAACTGCCAAATTTGACTTTATCGAACCTATCAACTTAACAGTAAGACAGGTAAATAGATGATAAAAAGCGTATATTTGATATAAGATATTACGTAATATTTGCATGTACACGCTGATGGGCACAGGCTGACAAGCAATTTAATATATGAATTCGTTCGCTCAAAGTTTACACCAAAAGGTAATTCTTTAGAAATCAAAAATAAATTCGTATAAATCAAAAATAAATTTATATATGAAAGACATTTTTAAATAAATGTAAAGGAATAATTATGAAAATAATTTTATAGACATAAAACTATTTTTTTAAGTAAAACCTAAGTTTTACAAATAAAAAGTAATGTTTTACTAATCAACAAATTCAAATAACGTTTTACTGCAAAAATTTACTTTTTTACAACTAAATGATTCGCTCAAAATAAATATTTACAGATAATTTTTTTTTCTTTTTTAAATGAAAAATAGATTTGAACAAATTTATTATAAATTTATACTAAAATACTTTTTTCCAAACAAATATAAATTTGTACAAATTGAAATTAA
Source organism: Acanthosepion lycidas (assembly GCA_963932145.1). NCBI lineage: Eukaryota > Metazoa > Mollusca > Cephalopoda > Sepiida > Sepiidae > Acanthosepion > Acanthosepion lycidas. The sequence continues at coordinate 50,393,684 of OZ010595.1, read as the reverse complement.
ATTTTTGTAACGCAAAATTACTTTTTGTAAAAACAAAATTATTTGTTTTAAATCAAAATAATGTTCTGTAACGTAAAATTTTTACAACTCAAAATAATTTTGGAGGAAAAACAGACTAAACTTCTGTGTATCAAAATTAAATTTTAAGAAACCAGAAGTAATTTGTAAAAATTAAGTTAAATATTTGTAACTTTGGTAACATTTTAAATCAATAGTAATTGGCGAGTTAATACATATTTCTTAAAATGTATTGTATTTATATTTTATATCAGGAATTTTAAACATTTATTTTGTAAAATCTTACTTTTAACCTGTAACGAAATTATATTTTGTTTGAAAAAATTACTATTGAGCGAAAAATATTGTCGGAATATTGTTAGAATCCCCCACCAAAAAATTTAATTCGAATTCGTTCATGTGACAGTATTAATTTAAAACCAAGCATAGTAATATATTTAAAATGTCTATTGCAATGATATATGTTTAAAAAGTGTCTATGTTCTCCCAAACATCATTAGACATGAACTAAAATAATCTCTATAAATTGACTCATCTAGATGTGACGATTTCACATCACCTTTTGAAACATGAATTGTCTTTAAGTGTTTCTTGATTCTTGCCAAAATATGCTTCAACATGATTAGTACAGGCCCCGTCATTGTGTCAATTAAATTCTGATTATGGCTGACAACTAAACCTTGAAACCCAAGGGCAGATAACCCAAGGGCAGCTAACCCAAGGGCAACTAACCCAAGGGCAGATAACCCAAGGGCAGCTAACCCAAGGGCAGATAACCCAAGGGCAGCTAACCCAAGGGCAGCTAACCCAAGGGCAGATAACCAAGGGCAGATAACCCAAGGGCAGCGAACCCAATATAAGCAGCCCATCCATCACTATGAATGATAACATCAGGTGCAACACATCGCTGCACAATTTGAAGTAAATTTTCCATACTTCTGTCAACAAGATACACCAGGTAACCTTTATTTAAATCAATATCGTAATGTCCAAAAATCCATTCTCGATGTACTACTCTTTCAGCATTCTTCTCTCTTTTAAACATCAAAGATTCATCAATCTCTACAATAAAATCAATTCAGCAATTTATCTTAAAGGAAGACAAAAAGGGGTGTGTCTACCAACACTTCGCCAACATATTATATTTGATTAATTTTCAAATGTTTGGACAATGCTTAGATGTATATACACAACAGGCAGAAAGTTTGGTGTCCACTCTATATTTATTTAAAAAAAAAACACCTAAAAATGAAATATTTTTAAAGTAACAGATAAAATTTCAATAACTAGAATTTATTTGCTTTAAATTTCTCATTCTTTATCTAGGTTCCTCTTACGAGCAAAACGTTAAAATTTGTATTTCTCTGTCTACAATACACTTTGCCAATTTGTTAATATTTCGTATGCGAAACATCACCTTTCGTTTTCACCATTGACACCTCAGTAGACTTTTTTAACATTACGTAACAAGCTGTCGATTTAATTCAGGTCAAGGGAATCATGAAAAAGAACAACATCTTTCGATTTTCCAAGCATATGCTAAACCAAATGATTTACGCGTAAATGTAAAAAAAAATCACCTTTCAAGAAATAACGTTCTTCTAAATAAAGTCAAAATTATCTCTAGTCAAAAAAGGAACACAATTTTCCGACCTATCTTCCATTAGATTAGTATGAGATGATTTAAATATCAGAGTTCAATGAGAATACCCAAAACGTGAGCGTGAGCTTTTTCAGTGCTTGAAGAATGTTTGAGAAGGTATACCGTCTACTTTTATTATTTCAAAAGCCGTTGGAATGACTGTCAAGTATTTGTAAAATATTATGAATATAATACACCCGACTGGAATTGTAACTCGTTTCTCCGATTCTTAATTCCGTGCAATTATCCATTACATCACCCGCACATCCATGCTTACATCATCTCGCATTACCAAGCGTTCACCCATCTAGGTACTGCCGAAGCTCAACGCTGGTTAACTTCTGTCATAATTTCATCGTTTCAGTTTCATCGGATGCTTACCTAATAAAGACAAGCAAAACATTGCATTTGCTTCAGAAACACTTTAAAGCAGAAAATTGTTAAGATCCACGTTAAAATATAGTACAGAAGGCCGAATCTATAGACAACTTCTAGGAGTTCAAATTCAGTTAAAAAATACTAACTAGCACTTGTGTGAGTTGCCATTACTACCCTGCCTTCATTCAACATTTATTTCATTTTTGAAGAGTCAACAAGTCTGTTTGCCTTGCAAATAACAGACAGGTGTAAAAGTACATAAGATACCCAAGTTATGCCCCCTTATTTTAGGCATCGTTCTGTCCACTCTGATTTACGAATCACTTCATGTGCGGTGGGAATAAAAACTTGTCATTGTTCTGCATACAATCTGTTCTAATTCTTCATGTACTAGTGAACCAATACAAAATATAATATTACTTCAACGTATTACATCTTACAAAAGACACAGTGGATAGTCCGTTATAATTTTGGGTGCATTTTAAAAAAATATAAGCTTTACAATATGTGGGAAATATGGGTTCACATAAATGCTCATCCTATGCACAGAAATGATTTCATCTACTATTTACTGACTATTGTTTGAAGACAAAACGACGTTTTTCATGGAGGACAGGCTCTCACACTAGACAGAAAAGAAGTGGACAATGATAGGTTTGAATAGTTATCACGCAAAACTAATGGCCAAGACAGTCGTCTGTTAACGATCATATATATGCCACGTATTGTAAACGATGTGAATTCAAATGTCTGAAATACCTATAAAAATAATTGGTTTGGATTTTCCGTAGACCTAATTAGATATTTATAAGATTATAGGTCTGAAAAGTTGGGCAAAAATGTGTCTTGTCCACATATATATATATATATATATATATATATATATATATATATATATATATATATATTTATCGAACTGTTGTCCCCATACTTACTGTTACATTTACGGCGTTGCGTCTGCTGTAGGCTCTGGCCCACTTTAAATGCTTCTGGCTGGAGTTTTGACCCAAACTTTTCATTTAGTCACCGGGGGGATTTTTGTAATTCCACGTATCATGTCTTTGAATATCCCAGTTTTACTTAATTCGCTTTGATAACTCTTCAAGTTTTTTTTTTTTCTCTTCGTTGAGGCCAGGGATTGAACTCACAACTGTATGGGTCAAGTTACTTTTTGTGTAGCGGCCTGGAAAAGGATTGAATTTTGAACAAACTGAGCTCTACCATTATCTCGTGGAATCGATCCCCACCCATCACCTACGTATGTGGGCACCTCGGGGCGGTGTAAAGGTTAGCAAGTTTTACTCGTTAGATAAATCACGACTGAATAGTGAGTTTGTTCCTCACTGTGTGCCTCATACGTTCGGCCTTGTGCCACGTGTAAGCTAAGCTTAGAAAATCACAATTGGACACCTCGACGTGGTGTATTGTTTAGCCAGCTTTTCTTCCTAGAACAACTACCACTGATGAGTGAGTTCGATACTTGCTTATTGCCCCATACTTTCGACTTTTTGTCACATCTAAGCAATGGTGAGAAAATAATCATCACCTGTGTATGTACAACTGGTACTATGTAACCCAGGAGTAGCGGGTTATCGGCGATGAATCCGGTCCACTTCATTCTTCAGAATTTAAAACAAAACCTTATAAAACACTTTGATGGGATCAGCGACAATCCTGAATACGGAAATAAATTGGAAATTACAGACACCTAATCTTCGTTTGGCCATATACCTAAAGCAAGTAAATTATAATTTACGATGTGAGGCATCGTTTGAATCCCTTGAGGAAGATCATATTTTTTTCACAAAGGTATTCGAAGTTCTGAGGGTGAGTTTGGCTCTCCGCAATGCCTTTCCTCGCTTAAAGAAAATCATTCTGAGAAAGAGTTTGGCGCTCTGTAATGCCTTTCCTCGCTTAAAGGAAAAATTCTGAGTGTGTTTCGGAATCCATGAACACTTAGTGAATATTGGGTACTCAAATCGCTACGATGTTTGGTACCATATGATTTGAGCGGAAAGAATCTCTTGGATCGCATTTCTTACTGCATGAAAACAATAAAAATGCACCTTTTTTTAAGCACATTGTAGCGGATGATGAGAAATGGATCGTTTAGAACAAAATTAAGTGAAAAAGATCATGGGGTAATCGACATGAGCCAACCCTACACACCTGAAAAGCAGGTCTTCATCCTAAGAAAGTAATTTTGTGTATCTGGTGGAACTGGAAAGGAATCTTGTAGTATAAGCCTCTGCCAAGTTATCAGTCAATTGATTCTGAAAAGTTCTGCTCGCAACCAGGCTAATTAAAGGTAGAGATTCAAGAAAAACGCCCAGAATTGGCGAACAGGAAAGGTGTTGTTTTTCATCAAGATAGTGCCAGACCTCATGTTTTTTTGGCGACCCGGCAAAAATTATTGCAGCGTGGCTGGGATATGTTATCCATACGTTATATTCACCAGACATTGCGCCTTTAGATTTTCATTTATTCAGGTCCTTGCAAAATAATCTCAATGGTAAAAATTTTAATTATTTGGATGACTTAAAAGGCCACCTTAATGAGTTCTTTGTGGAGAAACTACCAAACTTCTGGATAGACGGAATCTTTAACTTAAAGAAACATAGAGAAAGATTGTGTTAAAAAATGATTTATATTTAGTTGTATAAATATTTAATGGCATAATTTAGTTTTGTGTTTTAATTATCCTTGAAAATCTGTATGAATTTTTCGGACAGCCCAATACTTCGTAATTGTTCAGATGAAATCTTCGCTATCGTACTTTTTATTTAAGTGCAGTACTAGATTGGTGCCAAGTTCTCATCAATTCACTGTTGAATTGGTTAGATGTAACCCTCAGATATATACTTACAGCTTCTTCTGTTGCACCTCTCCCTTGTGGAACACTCTTCTAATTCCATGCTTTCCAGTTAACTTTGATCTTCAAAACTTTAAATGTAAAGTCAATCGTTATTTCCTGATTATTCTTCTGCTGCTCTCGCTTCTTAGTTATGCTTCTGTTTTCTAATTCACATTCAGTAACGCCTTAAATAAAGGGTTCAGTTCGACATTCCAACCACCTGAGGAAGGCCGGAACGTACCACGGTCGAAATGTTGTGATAAATATGACAACAAAGATAAGGACGATAGTCCGAACAATGTAAATACATTACATAATATCTCTTCTCAAATACACGCACACACACACATATATATATATATATATATATATATATAGAGAGAGAGAGAGAGAGAGAGAGAGAATATTAGCGATAATGAGGATGTGAATGCTTTCAGTCACAGGAAATTTGAAAGAAAGAACATTTAAGGGAAGCAATCTTTGCAATAAAGTTAAAGAAATTAACCACGGCATTCTATACATGTACTCATACACACATGTACAAGAGTACACACACACATATACATGCGTACACAAACATACACAAACATACACAAACACCAAGATGAAACGAACACTACTAAAAAGCGCATTATTTTTTAACTTAATATAAAAATAGCGAAAATGAAAATACAATCTGCTAAAAAGATATTTATTAATATATGACAATGCTGAATTCATGATTTGTTCACTGCCATCTCATACTTACATTATAAGAGTAGCTTTAATTCCTCCTCATGATTAATAATCAAGAGTGGTCTCCCCTTGTTTTATTACTCTTTTTTTTAGAGATCTATTTCTGCTTATTGAGACTAGAAAAGGTCACTACGAAAAACAAGGGGAGACCATTCTTGATTATTACCTAACAAATCCTTCTTCAGAATATGTGTATCTACTAAATAAAATTAAAGTTTGCCCACCTTTATCTCTCTCTCACTCTCTCTCTCTCTCTCTATTTTGTTTTTTCTTACTTCCTCCCACACACGTGTGCATATACATTAAGGTATGTCGATTTTTAAACCAGACTCTTGGAAAGTCTAGATAGTTGGGACATGATATGATAAAACCACACAAAAAATAATTTACGTAAAATTGCGATTCTATTTAAGGAAATGAAATTAAAATCAAATAGTTTATATCTTGGAGATTGTTGCGGTGTTAACTGAAATAAATAAACATACCGGATTATTCCATGAAAGTTAATGTAAACCAGTTTAAAAGTGATGTTTAATATTTATTTAAAATGGCGGATAAGATAAACATCTAAAATAGGCCACATATAATTGTCATAAGAAATAACATACTTCATAAATTCAGTAACGTCTTGTGCCTTAAATAAAGGGTTCAGTTCAACATTCCCACCACCTGAGGAAGGCCGGAACGTAGAACGGCCGAAATGTTGTGATAAATATGGCAACAAAGATGAGGACGATAGTAAATACTTTACATAATATCTCTTCTCAAATACACATACACACACACACACACACACACACACACACACACACACACACACATATATATATATATATATATATATATATATATATATATATATATATGTAAAAATATTAATAAATTATAAAAAAACTCCTAATTTATTTTAAGAGTTAGTTTTATTTCAAAGTAAAACTAAAAAGACAAAAAAACATCGGTATGACTTTTTATGTTTAATCACCCGGATAAAAAATTTGCACTATTATTTATTTCGGACTATTGTCCTCATCTTTATCGCCATGTTTATCAAAACGTTTCGGCTGGAATGTGAAATCTACTGGGGTAGATTGTTCTAGTTCCACGTGCCATCTTTAATGGACGTCTGTTTTCTCCTGTTAATTGCCCTCTGAAAAATCTCCACTGCCTTAACCGAGTATTGAACTCACACGCTTTCGGTAGTGTCACTGGATATAACCAACGCTTTTATCCACTGTGCCATGAGCGCTTGAAAACATTTCTGTATGAATTTCTGGGTATTATAAACCTGATGTCTTCAGTTCGACATTCCAACCATCTGGAGAAGGCCAGAGCTTACAACGGCCGAAACGTTGTGATAAACATGGCGACAAAGATGAGGACAATAGTCCGAATAATGTAAATAGTGTACATAATACCTTATCTCAGAAATATAGACAATGATTATTTGCCTTTACACATTAGCGTGCGTTTTGTTTTTATTTATATTGGAAGCTTTTAAGAAATATAAAGTAAAAAATATATCAATTTTTAATTTTTTTAAGTAAAATATAAATTGTGAGTAGAGTTTAGTACATTCTTATTTCCTAGAGTAATATTTTTTCAAACGTTTTAATAAAAAGTCTGGAGAAAAACACAAGATATGGGAGGTCTTTCTTCTTATGTTGGAACGTGTCTTGTCTATAGCTTTGTTTTCGGTTTACAGGTGATCAGCGTTTTTATCCCAGGATTTGATTTTAAAAACATTAAAATTGACAAGTCAAAAATTGATACAGAATAAGCTAAAATAAAAGTAATGACACATGAAAAACCTACTAAAGATATTAAAAATGTGCTCTTTTTAGTTGATTGCAAGTTTAATAAAGAATCTCTTTTGTTTAAAGAAGCTATACAGAAAAATTCCGACATTAAACTAAAAAAAGAAAGCTACCCAGAATTCCATTTAACATTTACTCAAGTGACAAGAAATTAGACTGACAGATACCTGACTCATAAAGTAATTCCAACTACAGGTTCCATTGGTGATGTCCTAACAAAAGTTTTTAATGTTTTGGAAGAATTTGATAGAATATGCAGCCTTAAGTTTGTTCTTCTGGACAACAGAAATAAAAATACTGAATGTAAGGATGGCCTTGTAACTGCTCTGGTGAAGAAACTCCATCGAAAATTACATACAATTGGCTGTTCATTACATCAGAATGGGCAACCATTCAGAGCTGTTTTTAAATATGTTCATAATGAAACAAGAAGCCTGACTGCTAGAGAAATATTGGGAAATGGACTATCATGATTTGCCACAAGTAGAATTTACGAAAATCAGTGGCCCTTTTGATAATATTGCTCAGAATTAACCAATCTATCCCAAAATGAAATTTGTGAATCTGAAACCACTGAAAAATTTTCAGAATATGAAATTCAATTATTACTTATAAATAACACAAAATTAGAGTTGCCTGATTTTCTTTAAAATTGTCAGAGTTTTCAGTGAAATTAACGTTTGAAACTTCTCATGTTGTTTACAGACACATTCCTGCAAAAAACTTGTGTCATCAAATATGACCGTACTTTGTTTCCCAATGGTCTTACAATTAATATTTTGATGATGTGATTATATAAATATGTGGATTGAATTAATATTCATGTAATATAAAATTTATTTATTAAAACAGAAACCCTTTTTTTTATTTACTGTTGGAATAATAATATTTTTAATCAAATATTGCCAAAATGAATGGTTTTTAAAAAGCATTTTTTGGCTGCACTTTCTCAAAAGGAGCTTAAAGCTAGGAATCTAAAATTTGTGGTCATTTTTATTCTCATTAAGTCTCAACTATCTAGATTTGTTCAGATTTGATTTGGGAAAAGGGGTAAAATCCACCTACCCTAATATATATTTATCGTCCTTTGGTTGGGTGAAAGTCACGTGTTTCCCGTGGCGCCTGGTGAGTGACGTCAGTTCATAGAATGAAGACCAGTTGATATGCAGTCCAGGGAGAATACAGACACCTTAGTCCCACAATGGTAGGGTGAGAAAAACACATGGTCGCTTCAGAAGCATAAAAACAACACCGACCTGAACTTTTTCTCTTTCCCTAACCTTTTTGACACTGCTTGTTCTATGTATATATGTTATAGTTTCTCTGTGCGAAACAAATTTGTGATTATGTATATCGGTATGAAAAAAATTTTCTTTGAGAATAATGCATTAAATTGTTAATATAGCACGGATAAAATAATGCCTATATGGAGGAAACGCAAACTGGAAATATTGATTTCTTGCATAGCAACCACCCATTATACGTATAACTTTGTTCGTCTATGTGTATGTTGAAGTGTATAATCTTTATTGCAGTGTCATGGCACATCGCTTAACCTTATCGGAATTGTCGCAGACATTCAGAATTAGAAATGATTTAATATTTATAGCTCAGATTATATCTTATTTTGAATAATTTCAATTTCCTTACCTTCGACTATATTTCCTTGAGTTCGTTTATCAATGACTGACGAAGCAGAATGACAAAAAAAAACATCGGCATATTTCTCTCTCTCTCTGTCTCTGTCTCGCACTCTCTCTCTCTGTCTCTCTTTCTCTGTCTGTCTGTCTCTCTCTCTCTGAAAAACACATATGCATTCACAAATACATGGACGTGACGATAAACTACATCCGGCAGCAAGGTCTCTGATCGGGAAATTGGATGTTTTTAGGCCAGTGAAACAGCCACTTAATTGCCGTCGTTCCCAGATCCACCCTGAACCGGGGTAGTAACATCTATTTGGCCCCAGCTGTAGTCAAATAGTTACTCTCCAGACATTATGGAAGTATAAAAATACATTTTATAGTAAAAAAAATAGCAGCATCACATTTTATTTAAAAAAAATCCTATAATACTACGAACAATACATTTTTAAATCAGTTTTACTAACAATAAATTTTATAGCAAAATAATCAACAATATATTTAATATGTAGTTAAAGCCGTAAAACTATGTTCAAAATATTTAAATTTCGGCATTAAATAACCAATTGATGTTAATATGCCCCTGTTGTGTTCATCTTTATTTTCATATTCACGACGTTTCGGCAATTATACGCTGCAACCTTCTTCGGGTGGTATGTGTTGGAATTTCGAACTGAACCCTTTATTTAGTCTACTGGAGTAAATTGTTCTAGTTTGACGTGCCATGTTTTTTTTCTAGATTTTCTTCTGGAGTGAAAAGTGAGATTACCGCCCTGTGTAGAATAAGGTTGAAATAATAGACAGTGAACATCACTTGAAAATAAGAAAATTTAAGAAATCAGCACGCATGCTAGCTACAAAAATCTACTAAGACGGCCAAGCATAGACATGAATATGGGAACCAGTAATACAGATTGCCAGAGAAACACTATGAACAATGATTGATAAATAGCTACGATGCTTCATCTCCGAAATATAGACAGATTTTTAAGGTGAATATGGCAATAAAGATTAGGACAACAGTCCGAACAATGTAAATAGTGTAAATAGTTACAATACCTCATCTCAGAAATAGAGACAGATTTTGAAAGTGAATATCGCAATAAAGGTGAGGACAACAGTCCAAACAATGTAAATAGTGTAAATAGTTACGATGCTTCATCTCCGAAATATAGACAGATTTTTAAGGTGAATATGGCAATAAAGATTAGGACAACAGTCCGAACAATGTAAATAGTGTAAATAGTTACAATACCTCATCTCAGAAATAGAGAGACAGATGTTGAAGGTGAATATCGCAATAAAGATTAGGACAACAGTCCGAACATTGTGAACAGTATAAATGCTACAATGCCTCATTTCAGAAATTTAGACAGATATAGAAACTTGTTAATAAATATTGTTATTGGTTTTCTTCGAGACATAGATGCTATGGGATGTTCCATATTTTCGACAGACCTTCTGCCTCTTAATCTTAAGTGAGAAATGGAAGTTAGTGTGCGGATGCAGAGCGCAGTTTCCTCCCTTTTGACAAGACGAATCTACTTATGTCCTAAAGATCACAGAATATCACGTGACAGACCCCTGAGGTTTTGTATAACGCACAAATTTAACGGCGTAACAAAAGTGCCAAAAACTTTTTGTCGCTGAAAAAGGCGAGAAGATATGCGTTGAATGGATGTCGTCATTTTCTTTTTTTTTTTTTAAAAAAAAGAAAAAAAAAGGCACGCCGACCCTACCTTGACTTAAACTCTTTTCGAAAGTATCTAATATGCTGGTACAATAGTTGTCAGTGAAAATGAATACCCTACCCCCTCATAGTAAAATGACTGGTTTTCTCCATATCCATAGAAATTATTATTACGAATGTATATGATTATAAAGCCCCGTAAATTTCAAAATTAGTTATTCCAAAATTAGTTTGAAGATGAAACAGAACTAGGTACTTTAATTTGATTTAATTTCTACAACTGAATTGGAAGGTTTTACCTTCTGTTTTTGTTTTTGTTTTTTAACATAGTAATTCCTATGTAGCGATGGAATCATATTTTTTAAAAAAATAATCATAATATCGGCTCTACTTGTATATCGAGCACTGTTTTTTTTGTTTTTTTAATAAAAACAAAAATACTAAAGAACTTAGGATTATTAACCTTACGGTTCTTTCTTATTTTTCAATTTATTTGCACACACACGCACACACACACACACACACATATATATATATATATATATATATATATATATATATATATATATCTGTGTTTATATATATCACACACACACAAACACACACACATATATATATATATATGTGTGTGTGTATATATATATATATATATATATATATGTGTGTGTGTGTGTGTGTGTGTGTGTGTGTGTGTGTGTGTGTGTGTGTGTGTGAATATGCAAAATATTCAACGGTAAGCTAGAGATAGCAAAGCGCTAGAACACAGCAACCATAAGGTGAAATTCGAGTACGTAGTAAAATTAACAACAAAGATAAAAAATAAACTAAAACAATGCAAGAATAGCCTAATATGGTTCAACCTGCAATAGCACTGTAATGTCAAAACCAATATAGGAAGAGATTTCCTGAATTTAAGTCACAAATATTATGGTCATTCTTCAAGACTAAGAAAAGATTTTCCACAAAAATAATATCAAACTCTTAAAAAATAATATTAAACTATAGCTGCACAAAAGCATACATAATTATATGTCCCAACATAACGATAACGTATTAACAAGATTCCAAAGAAGACACTAAATATTAATCCTACCAAAAGTCAATTCAAGTGCCTTAAAAACGCAATCTGTCCATTAAATCGCCAGTGCATGACGGAAGGTATAATATACAGATCTAAGATCAATTCAGATCATGATGTTAAATATTACTTTGGATCCACAAGAGAACAGCTGGAAATTGCGTTTTTTCTACCACAAAATGACACTTAGCACTATCAAATACAATATCTGCACAACACTTTCAAAGTACGTCTCGCAATTAAAAAACAACAGTAAGAACCCAACCATTTGCTGGAAGCTAATCACAAACGCGAAACCATAAAATGTAAAGGGAAACAGATGTTACTTGTGCTTGTTGGAGAAGCTTATTAAATTAAAACACTTAAATAAGCCTTACATGCTGAACACGAGACCCGAATTGAATCCTACTTGTATCCATAAATCCAAACACCTGCTCAAACACGTTGATGCTGATTAAAAAAGATTACAAAATAGATTTTACGAATATTAATATAATATGCAACAACTATTAATATCCGTAGAACCTATCATTAATGACTATATATACATCTCACTAATATATATACAGACATGTAATACAGTATTACTACACTCGATTAATTTAGAACGTGGGTATATGTAATTTTACGTTTATATTTATAAGGCTTGGTTCCAAAAACATTAGATATATAGTCCCGACTTATTATATTTATTTACCCCCTAATATTATATTTATACGTTAAGTACTAGATTAATTTAATTAGTATAACTATGATACTTTATGCAAAAAAGAGAGTTATCCCCCTTGATATCTTGTTTAATTTTAAATTTAAATATATTTTTATAATCTTATTCTTATTTCACTCTCGCTTTTCGAAGTTAATTTGAATTATATGAATTATTAATGATTAATTCTAATATTTTAAGCAGCAATAATTAAAGAAGACTGCAATAGATGCATGAAACTCCGAATTGTGCGATGGATGTTGGATATTATGTATATTCACTAATATATACTTATAGCTCTGTCTCATGACATATTTATACGTACGTGCAAGTATGTGTGCGTGCATGTATATTTTTATTATAACCATACCTATATATATATATATATATATATATATATATATATATATATATATATATATATATATATATATATATATATATTAGGTGTATGTGCAAAAATAATAAAAATAATAAAATAAAATAATGTCGTTTTCTCAATTGTATTTCTATGAAAATTTCTCGGACATTCAGGCCGGTAAATGTTATTTAATACTGTTTATTATAAACAGAGCATTTACTTAAATACTTGTATCTATAAAAAGAACGTTAAACATAAAAATGTCTTTAATAAATAAATTGTCGGACGTTCTCCATTTCGTAATATATGACGTCATTTGGTTACATTTGATACGCCATGAGCAGTTATGAATGTACGAGATTCATGGAAGATTGAAGTTTATAAGCAGTAAATTCGACCTTGCCAACCGAACGATCCTTTGTGTCCGAACGTTTAGGCACGCCGGGCTAAATGACGGTTCCGTATAGGATGCAGGTTCGAATCTTGTCAAAGGATGAATATTTTCTATGAAAATTTCTCGGACATTCAGGCCGGTAAATGTTATTTAATACTGTTTATTATAAACAGAGCATTTACTTAAATACTTGTATCTATAAAAAGAACGTTAAACATAAAAATGTCTTTAATAAATAAATTGTCGGACGTTGTCCATTTCTTAATGTATGACGTCATTTGTTTACATTTGATACGCCATGAGCAGTTATGAATGTACGAGATTCATGGAAGATTGAAGTTTATAAGCAGTAAATTCGACCTTGCCAACCGAACGATCCTTTGTGGCCAAACGTTTAGGCACGCCAGGCTAAATGACGGTTCCGTATAGGATGCAGGTTCGAATCTTGTCAAAGGATGAATATTTTCTTTGAAAATTTCTCGGACATTCAGGCCGATAAATGATATTTAATACTGTTTATTATAAACAGAGCATTTACTTAAATACTTCTATCTATAAAAAGAACGTTAAACATAAAAAATGTCTTTAATATATATATATATATATATATATATATATATATATATATATATATATATGCCGCGTGTAACAGCAGCATTGACCAAACAATATTGTTCAATTGTTAGATTAAGTTCTGAACCGTTGTATCTAAGAAATGATTAAAGATATCTTACACGAATTCTCCGAGGTGTTTATAACACGACTGGACTCTACTTCGAGCAATAAAAATGTACAATTACTCTCAAAGCTTAACAGGATATCGTGATGAAATCAATCATAAACGAAATTGACTGATCCTCATTAATTAATCATACCTAACGATCGGAAACTCATGAATGACGGAAATAAAGTTCAAATATATATATATATATTATTATTACAGGATCATTTTCTAACTTATTCAAGATGATCTTTATTTTTTCTAACCTTTTAACTTTCTGTCCTGGAGTAACAAGCTGCTTTACATGTTGCACTTACGATTTTATTTTCAAGTCTTTCACTGATCTTTGGACTGGCATAGCTGAAACTCCTCTCCCACGTGCCAAACGTCTTATGAATTGAGTTGGATCTTTTCTAATTGATCTCTTTTCTTCTATGTTGAAATGAAGATCTTTTTTTTCCGCCATTGTGACCTGTTGATCCAGTTTTCCTCTCTACTCTTTCCTCAATTTTAAATTATTCACCGTTATCTTGATTGCTCTCGAATGAGATTTGAAGATGGAAGCCGGAGTATGAATGTCGGTACCATTACTGAAGGCCTCAATGATATTTTCTCTCACCACTGCTCATTTGAGAAGACAGTGTGTCTGAGACAAAACAATTTTAATCTGGTCATTTTTAACTAAATATCTCAAAGTTTTTTCAGTGATTGTTACGCAAAATGGTGTCAAGATATACAAAAGCCTTATTTGAAAATTGGACAAAAGAGACTTAGTTTTGTGTGTATATATATACATATTGTTGAAAATTGACGAATGCATGGAATAATAATGCAACACAAAATGTACTTAGAACAAAATGTATTGAAACAAGAAAGTGTACACAATATTTACATATAGTCTTTGTATATTCCTGGGAAGACCGTTCCTGGAATGTGTGTTGACTGAGTCGCAGACGGGCAGAGTCTCTGGTTGAATCTCTCGATTCCTGTATTTATCAATCCACCCACGAGGATCGAATGTGGCACAAGGCCGTTTTAATGTGGGTATCCCCGAGCCAGTAGGCTCGGCCAAAAATATGGCCTTTCTGAACCCGCCTAGACGGGTTCAGGCCCTGTCAACCTCCCCGGACGAAACCTTGCCCTTCGGTAAAGCCTCGTCCGGGTTCCCCTCTGCTAATGCAGAGAGTTCGACAGTCGCCGAGGAATCTCTTGATTCCTTTCCTCTCTTCCCGGTACCAACCATATTTATATGGTCGTTACTCCACTATGCAAATTAGGTGGATCCTACCACAACACACACACACACACACACACACACACACACACACACACACACACATATATATATATATATATATTAAAGAGAAACAAACAGACAGGCAGAGAGAGACCATGTATTTAAGGGTGTTTAGCTTGATTTAATATACGTTGGTTAAATATTTATTTTTGATTTGAATATTGTCCTGATGTGTGTGTGTTTAATCTTTTTGCTCCAAGCAAGAAAACAATGCAACTAACACGCAAAGGTTACTGCGTGTGAAAGAAGGAGGACATGAGAAGACTAATCAATTACTTAAGAGCGATTGACATTGCGTTTGAAATCTGAATCATCAAAATTGACTGAAAAAACAAGTAACCGGAAGTGAACTTCATAATCAGGAAGTCTGAGAGAAGAAGCAATTAGCATGCAATTTATGGTTATACCTGGCAATTTCAACTGTAAAAATAGGAGACATAGCGAGCGGGACGTTGGTTGATGTTGCACGCTGCACTGACCATAGTTATTACGTTGCTGCCGCCTTTTATGTCGATTTGGCGACTAAGGATGTAAGCTGTGATGCAACAGTATTTCGAGCAGGGGTACAGGAGAAGGATGGTAGCGGTTCAAGATATTAGAATAATAAATCATAGGATGATATGGCGAGCTATATTAGGGTCTTGGGGGAAAATAAACGAAGTTTGCTAATTGAACAAGACTGCAATGATTAAGTTTGACACAATCTCAAAAAAAAAAAGAAGTACCTCATGGAGATCAAATTCATTGCTCCAGTAGAAGGTCTGTTCTCGCGAGAGGAGTTATTAACTATATATCTCTGGGTTTTTTAATTAAATTGAGAAAAAATTAGAAAAGGAATTATACTGCTACTCGGAGGTATCTGAATCAGCAGTATAAATATTATTAAAATGAATGTCTTAAACAGTATTTTAATTAAAATTATAGTGCCAGTGAGTGACTTCAGCCGAGATGCCAAGCCAGGACCGTTAACATTGCAGGTACTTCTTTCGATGTTCGCAAGATTTTCTACATGCATATAAAAATACCAGATTGGCAACAATAAAAGTACTTATCCAAGACTAAGATTATGCAAACTAAAATATATATTCAAATTAGTATATTTTTAATTATAGATCCATGAATGATAGTAGGTCATCTACATCAGTTTTCAGTTAGGTTCCTCTTTTTGCACACGCTATTGAATCTTACTTGTATCCATAAATCCAAACACCTGCTCAAACACTTTGTTGCTGATTAAATAAGATTAAAAAATAGATTTTACTTCTTCGCAGTATGTAATATTTATACTGCTACTGGTATGCATCCAGATCAGCGGTATAAATATTATTAGAATTAATGTTTTAAACAGTATTTGTAATCTCACAATTTTAATTATCACATCTTCTACTCTAATATTGAATATCAATTCAAGTTTAAATCAGTTTCATTGTTTATTTTTTTGTTTATTCATTCGTCCACTCCCTATTCTCCTTATTTAACATTCCGCCAGTAACTTATATAATGAGCTTGTGTAAATGGATGACTAGAACAGTAGCTGGGGGACAATGAAAAGGGAGAAATATTGCTTAGAGATGAAAAAAGAAATGTTTCGGAAGTTTTGAAGATATGATCACTCCCGACATCAAGGTACACGGCTTATAATAAGAATTAAAAGCTTTTTAAATTTCTTTGTTTTCATTTGGCTTTATAACTGTAACGTTAACAATGTTTTTGTGAATAATCTCAAATCACCGCGATAAGTAACAGATTTATATCGATTAATTTTGGCTATTTTTGTTCAGAAATTTGCCTGCGTGTGTCATTCAGTATACAACAAAAAGTACTGCAGATTTTACAAAAAGTACGCCATAAAGAATAGTCGGAAGTGTTAGGTAAGCTTGATATATTTAGGAAGGATATTAGAATCATCCAGAACTTCTACTCAAACAAGCTGTATGTATTTAGATAGAAAATGAATTCGGTTTAATATAGAAACATAATAATGGGTGTAAGACAAGCATATGTCTTCCTACCGGACTATACTCAAACTTTGCAGCCTGTCCTCTGGCCCTGTGCTGGTGGTATCACTATGACTAGCTTGGACTGTCTCTGGCCTGGACCAGCTATGACAAGCCAAGACCAGCTATGACTAGCTTAGACCAGATCTGACCACCTAAGGCCAGCTTAGATCAGCGGCCCGAGTGAAAACACTCGTGTCACCACGTTAAAAACTGACCTTGTGTCACAACCTGACTCAGTGGGGAGGGAGGTCAAGTAAATATCTACTCAAACTTTGCAGTGAGGTGATTTTGAGAGAAATAAAAATGCTACCAGGTTTGATTTGGTTTAGTTTGGTTTGTTTTACAGCATATCACCCTCAACGGATTATTTAATGCCGACAATTTCTATTGCTCTTAATATATTTCTTTCAAAAATATATGGCTGGTAATTTTTAAAAAAATTCATTACTGGTAATATTTTCTTTTTTTTTTAGAAAACTGTATTGCTGATAATAATATATGGCTGGTAATAATTATTTACAAAAATGTATTGCTGGTAATAATTTTTCCTTAAAAAGTATTGAAGTGGTTTAAATCCAGCTTTGGGGTTAACTATGTGCCAATAGTTGGGACCCTAACAGGTGCTACCACCCCGGCTCAGAGTGGGAACACCAGCAATTAAGAGATGATTCCACATTCCTCAAAACCTCCTGATCAGAGGTCTTGCTGTTGGATGTAGTTTATAGTCTTACCCAGGACACGCTTGTAGTTTATCGTCATACCAAGGATGGAAATGCTACCAGGATTCATTATTGGTGGCCACTATCTTAAGAACGTCAGATATGCAGAAAAAAATCTAGTTGGCCTTCTATGCCTTTGCTTGGAGTGAAATGATTAAAAAAATAAAATAAAATGAATATATTGAAATATAAATTTAAAATATACGAAATCTTTTATTACGTTTACTCTTCATTATACTCATGTACTTTACAAATAGTTAGAAATAAATGGGGGTTATTTGAAACAGCGCAAAAAGTGACATTAAAACGCTATCTGAACTTGGTTGAAACAAAACCCAGTACACCCGTAGTCTGCCGGAAATGCAAGGCAAGTAAAACTTGGCCCTTGGTGAGCATTTCATTTAGCTACGAAGTCTTTGGAAGGGAACACAGTTGTTAAATTAGTGCATTCTTTGCTTACATATAATTATTTAAATTTGTGTCGAGCCACACAGAAGAACAGGTGAATAAATATAGCTGTTTCGGCTGTTGCTGGTTATATTTCAATTCAGATGTCTTAATATTTTAGCGTTCAATTACTAGGCACGATTAATCTATCTAAGAATATATTTATTTAATGACTGCCCCTAAAGACGTTGATAAAACTCTTACATCCCCAATATGAAACCAGTTTCTATATATCGGTGAAAGATTAAATCCATATTTCTGTCTGATCTTAACTTTTAAAGACAACTTGAACACATTTCGTTCCAAATGTTATTGAGGAAGACAGCGCTCGGGAAAGACGTGTAATTGAGTAATTTTAAAGATTCTGTTATGTTAAATATACAACTTGCAGAGATGTGTGTTAAATAATTTCCAGGTATCTTTTTTTTACAGTTAGACTATTTTTGTGGGGGGGGGTGCATTAGAAAGAATCCATACGTCAATCTTACTGCCTCATATTTTCTATTCCAGTTCACAAAAATGTGGCATATTCGGATAATTCCAGACATATTCAACAAGAACCTATTCTGAAGTTCGTCAAATTTCATCCACATTTTAACTATTTGTTAATATTCATCAGATGAGTAGACCCCGAAAGTTTTAGCATGATACCGCATTTCAAACAAATTTCATGCTACTCTGAAGATGGAATGTTTTGGAAAACATTGTATTTTTTTCTATTTAGCGATTTCTCTCTGAAAGAATATTTCATTAGTTGCCTTTGGAACTCGTTTTCATTCCTCAAAACCACTATGTTCTCCCAAATTCAATCAAATAAACACACACTCCTGTCACATGTTGTAAAAATCCCAACTTATTTTTTTGTAAATGACGAAAACCTGTTACATTTAAAGTTCTTCAAGACGGGCTTTTGTGGAATCAGGCTAGAAAATGACATATTTTATAAAAAACAAGCGCATAAAAGATAATAACAGCAAACATACACCATCAGGGAAATACGAAACACTGCTCTATACACAACAACAATATTGCACTCATGTAAGAGACTAATATCATAATATCCAGGAAGAATAAATACCATAGCAATATTATAATATTAACATTCGGAATAATAGAAGCGAATTATAGAAATTGTCAACAGTAGATATTAGGCGTTAAAAGGTACAAAAATATGCCAGGGATTAAGAGTATTAAGATAGATAGATAGATAGATAGATAGAAGCAGATTATGATAGATATGAACAGATAAGGATAGATAGATAGATAGATAGATAGATAGATAGATAGATAGATAGATAGATAGATAGATATGAAATTAAAACAAAGGAAGTAAGAAAGGAAAAAGAAAGAAAGACAGAAAGTAAGAACATCAAATGACATAGAAAGATATATAGAAATTATATTAGAAGAAAGAAAGAAAATCAAATGATACATGTATAGATAAATAGATGTGCGATTAAATTATCAGAAAAAAAAAGAAAAATAAGTAAGAAAAAAAGAAGGAAAATGAAATAATAGATAGATAGATTCGAAATTAAAACAAAAACTGGAAGAAAGGAAGAATGAAGGAAAGAAAATAAATGGATAGATATATACATATTAATAGATAAAAAGCAAATGTGGGAATAAATTATAAGAAAAGAAAGAAAATGAAATGATACATAGATAGATAGATAGATAGATAGATAGATAGATAGATAGATAGATAGATAGATATAAATTAAGAGATAGAAATGAAGAGATTCAGATAAGTAGATAGATAGATAGATAGATAGATAGATAGATATGAAAGCACTGACACAGATAGATAGATAGATAGATAGATAGATAGATAGATAGATAGATAGATAGATAGATAGATAGATGTGACGAGAAAGAGACAGTGAGAGAAAGAGAGATGAAAAAACTGACAGGTAGTTAGATAGATGTGAAGAGAGAGACATATATATAGAGAGAGATATGAACAAACTGATAGATAGATAGATAGATAGATAGATGATCTAACGTCTACATAGATCACGTCTTATTCTTTTTCAGGCAGTGCAAAGCAAATGAATGTTTATTGAAAATCCTGTACACTTTAACACGGGGATTGTTTATGATCGTCTGTTCAATGTTTGAGGGAAATAATTGAAGCCGTGCGTGTGTTGGTCCTCCATTGAATGTCTATTTCTCTTGAAATCCTCTGAAATGTCTGTCAGCCATCCTAAGTGCTCATAAATAAAAACACAAAAGAACGTCTTGGTCAATCGACCCTTGATCGCATGAATTATGGATTAGACGACAATCCATTCTTAGGCCATTCCATAAAGTGAAATAAAAGAAAAGATCGCCAGTATAATGATCGAAATTGGTTAAGAAACAGCAGTGAGTGCGTCTTGCATGCAAGCAAATGACGAGACACTCTCTCCTTAAAGTCGAAAGTCTCAATTATAGAAACACTGGCAAGTGAACAGAAAGGCGAGTATAAACACATACGTCTACAAGAGACACACATGCATGCGTCTACCATAGATATGTAAAATGGCTGTGAATGTGATATAATGTCAGTGGCACAACAGTGCAATGCACAACATTTAAAAGCATAACGTATCTATTCAGACCATTATAATGAAAATAATCTAAACGTGTACATGTCCAGAAGTAGTTTGAAAAATAAGCAATGTTTATGACCGATAGATATTAAAACTATAGACCTATTTTAGCTTGTAACGACATTATTATTATAAATAAATAAAAATGTAAAATAAAATGATAATAACAATGGCTATTATAAATGAAAAATGAAAATTCTGCTTTAAAAATATCAAGTAAAATTTAAAACTCAGAAATTAAATGTCTGTTCACGTAAATAATTATTTAATTAATGCTACAAAAGTAGACATATTTATTGACTTCTTAGAAAAGGGAGAAATTAACACTAATGACAATTTGAAAAAAAAAAAAGGAAACATATATTAAGAAAAAAGAAAGCGGAAGAAAAAAATAAAACCAAATATTTGTTTTGCTTCCCTATAAGCATCCATCTCGCACACTTGCATAACTCAGACAGCCAGATAAATGCCTTGCAGTAATCAAAATTCTGAAAACACAGTACTGTTCATCAGCAGATTTATTTAAAGCCAGAACGTGAAAAGAGCAAAAAAAATAAATATAAACTTAAAATTAATTTAGTCTAAACAGCAAATAAACAAAAGATTAAAAATAATGGAAAACGATATGACAAATAAGCTTGAATGCAAACATAACTCTGAGACTGTAGGTTTAAATGTATAAAGGAGGTAGCAGGTAGATTTGCACATGAACAGGTGATGAACTTTGCAGTAATATGTCTCAGAAAGGAAGTTACATGAAGTTACAATATGAGAACGATGTGTGAAAGGGGTTCTATATGATGATTTTCTTGGGACATTACTGTTATAAATAAATAAAAATATAAAATAATAATAATGAATATTATAAATAAAATAATAACATTAAAATCTTGTTTAAAATAAATTTAATGAAAAATAAAAATTCTCCCAGAATACAACAGAAACTTTTCCTGCTGGAAAACAAACATCCTGCCAAAAGAAGTTGAATTCAGTCTCTTCGTTAACAACTTTGGGACAGTCAACATGCATCCAACTTCTCTCTGTGTGATATGGTGTGTAATAATATGAAGTAACTTCTTTTTATTACATGCAACCATGAAACAATTCTAACCAAAAATACACACACTGGTACACACAAAATAAATAAATTGTATAATAGCAATGCAAAATTTAACATGCTTTTACTGTTATGTCTGTGTCTGTTTTATTTCTATGAACTATGTTTTTATTTCTTGTGAATACGAGGCTATTCCTGCAGCTATGATGTGAGTGATTCCCACATCATTTGTTAACTCTGGCATGTAAAAAAAACATTCCTAACCCAAGCCTGGTGGGCCGCTGATATCAAAGTCACCGGTCCTCTGATTGGCAAGACAATCCTGTCAGCAGTCCGACAGCAGGCGACCAGCGGTAAATGCTAGTGGCATACCACCCAGTTGCAGATTAGTGGCTTGTGTGTAGAGAATCTTCTACCCACAATGTACAACAGGAAAAATATTTTGTAACCAAATAATACACTCATCAGCACACATAAAAATATATTCTATGATATTAATGTACAATTTACCATGCTTTCATTATTATTTCTGCGTAGGTTTTATCCGTGTATACTTTTCCTTCCAGTGAACACGAGGCTACTTCTGCTGCTAGGCTATGAGTGACCCCACAACCTATGTGAACTGTTAATAAAAACAGAGACAGTGGAGATTTAACTCGAGTAAATCAGGTTTTATCAAATAGATGTATGATGCCCATTTGTGATAAACATTCAAATGTGCTAATCTTCCACAGTATATATATATGTGTGTGTGTGTATATATATATATATATATATATATATATATATATATATATATATATATATATATATAACTCACTAAACTGGTGGGGAAGAATAGACCTCTAACTGGGTACAGAATCCTCAAAAATATGAAAAGCAATCTTACCTATCTTCGTTCACACTTGACGCATATAGTTGTGTCTTGAACGAGTGTGCGCTGGGAGACTTGATTTATGACCTTTCCTAATTAAGCAGGTAGGAGAAAGTAATAAAAACCCATTAAGAGAGGAAAAGTTTCGCCAGCTAGTGACAGCCACTGACTGCAGCCAAGAAGCGTTAACATTGTATATACTAATTTCGAATTTCTCAAGATTTTCTACATGCATATCAAAATACCAGATGTTGCAACAATAAAAGTACTTATCCATGACTAAGATCATGCAAACTAAAATATCTCTTCAAATTAGTATATTTTTGAGTTTAGATCTATGAGGGATAGTAGGTCATCTACATCAAAGTTTTCAGTTAGGTTCCTCTTTTTGCACACGCTATTGAATCTTACTTGTATCCATAAATCCAAACACCTGCTCAAACACTTTGTTGCCGATTAAATAAGAATACAAAATAGATTTTACTTCTTCGCAGTATGTAATATTTATACTGCTACTGGTATGCATCTAAATCAGCGGTATAAATATTATTAAAATTAATGTTTTAAACAGTATTTGTAATCTCACAATTTTAATTATCACATCTACTCTAATATTGAATATCAATTCAAGTTTAAATCAGTTTCATTGTTTATTTTTTTTGTTTATTCATTCGTCCACTCCCTAGTCTCCTTATTTAACATTCCGCCAGTAACTTATATAATGAGCTTGTGTAAATGGATGACTAGAACAGGAGCTGGGGGACAATGAAAAGGGAGAAATATTGCTTAGAGATGAAAAAAGAAATGTTTCGGAAGTTTTGAAGATATGATCACTCCCGACATCAAGGTACACGGCTTATAATAAGAATTAAAAGCTTTTTAAATTTCTTTGTTTTCATTTGGCTTTATAACTGTAACGTTAACAATGTTTTTGTGAATAATCTCAAATCACCGCGATAAGTAACAGATTTATATCGATTAATTTTGGCTATTTTTGTTCAGAAATTTGCCTGCGTGTGTCATTCAGTATACAACAAAAAGTACTGCAGATTTTACAAAAAGTACGCCATAAAGAATAGTCGGAAGTGTTAGGTAAGCTTGATATATGTAGGAAGGATATTAGAATCATCCAGAACTTATACTCAAACAAGCTGTATGTATTTAGATAGAAAATGAATTCGGTTTAATATAGAAACATAATAATGGGTGTAAGACAAGCATATGTCTTCCTACCTGACTATACTCAAACTTTGCAGCCTGTGCTCTGTCCCTGTGCTGGTGGTATCACTATGACTAGCTTGGACTGTCTCTGGCCTGGACCAGCTATGACAAGCCAAGACCAGCTATGACTAGCTTAGACCAGATCTGACCAGCTAAGGCCAGCTTAGATCAGCGGCCCGAGTGAAAACGGCTGGTAATTTAAAAAAAAATTCATTACTGGTAATATTTTCTCTTTTTTAGAAAACTGTATTGCTGATAATAATATATGGCTGGTAATAATTATTTACAAAAATGTATTGCTGGTAATAATTTTTCGTTAAAAAGTATTGAAGTGGTTTAAATCCAGCTTTGGTGTTAACTATGTGCCAATAGTTGGGACCTTAACAGGTGCTACTGCCCCAGCTCAATGTGGGAACACCAGCAATTAAGAGATGTTTCCACATTTCTCAAAACGTCATGATCAGAGGTCTTGCTGTTGGATGTAGTTTATAGTCTTACCCAGGACACGGGTGTAGTTTATCGTCATACCAAGGATGGAAATGCTATCAGGATTCATTATTAGCGGGCACTATCTTAAGAACGTCAGATATGCAGAAAGGAATATATAAGAAATCCTACAGATGTTAGTGAAGGGTAGCGAGAGACAAGAACTAAACATCATTTCTAAGATAAAATGATTTTTGTCAACAAAATGAAGATCCCCAAAAGTCGAATTAAACACTGCAAATGACAAAATTATGCAAGTAAAAACATTTAAAAATTTAAGAATTGTTTTAACGCAGAAGGAAAAAAGTGCGACACCAAAATCCGAAAACTCTTTGACATAGGGATACATGTCTTCCAAAAGTTAAGCAATTTATTAAGAAACTGAAAAATCTCCATAGAAACAAAGTCTATATATTTAATTTTTATGTAATATCAGTCCTCATATTTTGCAGTGAATTCGGGAAGTCTCTTCACAGATGAAGATGAGACGTGAGATGACAGAAATATTCTTATACAAAGAATGCTGAGAATGCCATGCATCGAACATGCGAGAAACGACAGTTATAAAGAAAATGGAAACAAGAAGAGCACTTATAAAGGGTGTTTCATTAAAACAGATTATATATAAGCGTGTTTCATTAAGACGGATCAAAGTCAGCAGTAAGTAAACAAATCTGTGTTATTGGTGAAAATTTATTTATTTCTCCATTGGATCATGTTATTTAAGTCATGGCAATTATGTGTGAAAAATAATATCGCCCAAATGTCCGCCAAATCTGAAAGAAAAAGAAAAAACATCCTTAGACGGTTAAACTTAATTTACACTTAAAATTAATCAAAATTATTGGAACACTATTTACTTGCCATCAAAACAGACAATTGAAATTTCTATGGCTCGTGATGAGGAAAGTAGGCTTAGAAAATGTAACACTCAAAGGACATATTAAAAGAAAGAGGGATAGAGGAAAACAGCGCAAAAACTAACGAATTTGTGTAAATGAATAGCAGAACAGGAATTAAGGGAAATAACCAAAAGAAAAAAATTAATAACAGGTACAAAAGATAGGAAATTGGGGAGAACCATGATCATCATCAATTGAAAGGACACGACACATAGAAGAAGGAGAAGTGTCTACATCATAACATTATTTTCTCAGTATAGCAGTTTATCAAATTGACGTTAGATTTTTACGATTATATGTTACATTTATTAAATAACTTTATAGGATAACTGTAAAGTTATCTGAAAATTATTAAACGCTATCAGGTCAATATAAGCAAACGTAGTATCAGTCTTCTTATATGGCAGTAAATGCTAGACAATCTTCTCACAGAGAAAGAAAAGACTTGAAGCAACCGATATGAGGTTCTACGGATAGATGCTCAGAATACCATGGACCCAACATGTGAGAAAGAACGAAGTTTTAGAGAAAATGAAAACGAAAGGAAAACTACACATAACATCAAGAAGAGAGAGTTGAAATTACTAGTAAACACAATGGGGAATGTGTGGTTAGAAAATTTGATACTCACGGGAGAGACTAAAAGTAAGAGAGACAGAGGAAAGCAACGAATAAACTATCTAGAGAGACACGAAATTGGGGAGAATAATATCAACTTCCTGAAAGAAAACGGCACATAGAAGAAGAAGAAGAAGAAGAAGAAGAAGAAGAAGAAGAAGAAGAAGAAGAAGAAGACTCTATACCGTGAGATTATTTTCTCAGGATAGCAGTTTATCAAATCGATTACTGATTTTTACGATTAGATGTTACATTTATTAAATAACTTTATGGAGTAACTGTGAAGTTTTCTGAAAAGTATTAAAAGCTATCAGGTCAATATAGGCAAACGTAATATTCTATAATTGAAATTATATTATTTGAATAACAAAGAGCAAAAATAAATGTCCAGTTAAAATAAATAAAGGAAATTGCACGTTTAAAAATGGTGTTAAAATCCAAAAAGAAAATTCTTTGCGAGAAAAACATTTAAAAGCTTGGAAAGTAGTTAAAATTTATCACAACTAGCCCCACCGAAACAAAAATAAGTTGTTGTTATATATATATATATATATATATATATATATATATATATATAATTTTTTTTTTACCAATTTTCAGATAATTAGATTTTACTATTTTTTATGGGCCTTGTGATGTTTGTTCCTCCTGCCTAGATGAGCCTGCGAATTTTTGCTTAAGTAGAATCGATTTTAAGAGACGAAAGAAGAAATATGAAACAAAAATAAAATGTACATTTGAATTAAGTCAATTCAATTTTCCTGCAATGAATTTAAAGAAAATAATGTTTGTTTTGGTAAGAGCTGAAAATATTGCCATCTTTCTAAAAAAAAAAACAACCTTATATACAAATTGAAACGAAAAGGAATATTTCCACAAATCGTCATGGAAAAATTCACAAGTTTAAATGGAAAATAGAATAAAAAGTAAAATGCAAGTAAAATAACTTCTAACAAGCTCTCAAAAAATAGTTTAAAAACCGGAATCTGGTGTTCAGTGAAATAAATCGATATAAAGTTTTGCTTCTATATTACTGTAAGGTTTGAGTTATTACAACCATTTTTGTAAGAATGAAGATGCATTCAGATTTTGAGAATTTAAAATTTAGCTAAACTAACAGAACCTAAAATGCGAGCGACAAATTGGAAACACCGAATCAAGCAGGTACGAAAAGGCCACTATCTGAAAAGGAAACAGAAGACAATAAAAAACGAGGAAATGAAATCCAAAAGCATACTTGAATATCGGAAAAGCCTTTCTAAAACTTAAACAATATTTTAAGAAAAATGCAATGCTGCTCGGAACTGCTTAGTAATATCTGTTCTCCTACATGACAACGGTTCTCGGGAATTTTTCTACAGGTGAAGAGGAGACTTTATGCAACAGAGATGTGGTTGTACATATGGATGCTGATAATAACATGGATGGAACAAGTGAACAATGGAGAAATGTTAAGGAAAATGAGGTACTTCGAATATGAGAGAGACGACAGAAATTACTGTGACGCAAAATGAGAAAAGAGGGCTCGAAGTATTGGACACTTACAGGCATACTGAAGGCAAGAAGACGTGAGGGAAACAGCAAATCACCTAACCAAGAGACTTCTGCAAATAGATAACTGTAGGGAGGTAAATATTGCTGAGAACTCACTATTTAGGAAGTTGTAAAATGCAATGGTTGCTTATATCATGAAGGGAGAAGAATTATGTACACAACTGGTGCTCACAGTAAAATGGCATTGCTAAACTTTCCGAGACATAAATTGAAGAATAAAAAGCCTGGAGAATTTGATATTCACAAGGCACACCAAAGATAAGCAAACAGGAAAGTAAACTAGACAATTATTTGGCCCATATATACAAACACACACACACACATATATATATATATATATATATATATATATATTCTCTCGTTTTTTACCCCCTCTCTTTAGCTCTAACATTCGTGTCCCACACTGTCATACTTACACTCTCTCTAAATTTTATTTTTTATTTCCGAAGTTGTTTTTTTCTGTTTTCTTTTTGAATTTGTAGGTCTGATGAATTGGATCGCATTTACAATTCCAATGGAATAAATTATGACCATGGAATATTAATGTTTAAGCCTTTTTATTATATATATATATATATATATATATATATATATATATATATGTGTGTGTGTGTGTGTATATAAAGACATTTTTATGTTTATACATTATTTTTATAGATACAAATATTTGAGTAAAGGCTCTGTTTATAATTAACGGTATTAAACAACGATTACCGGCCCGTTTAATCCTGTTTATTATAAACAGAGAATTTACTTAAATATTTGTATCTATAAAAAGAATGTATAAACATAAAAATGTCTTAAAATAATTGTCGTATTTGTCCACTTCATAATATATATATATATATATATATATATATATATATATATATATATATATATATATTAAAATTTCGCAGAATGTGGATAAGACAAATTCATATAAGAATAACAATTGGAAAAATCTACGTTTTTGCCGACGTGTTTCTTTTTCCGATTTTATCAAGAGAAAGCAAAATATTTTTGTTGTCTTCGTTACATTAAATCCAACAAATAAAAAAAGAGAGACGCTCCTGCCTAAGCCTCTTTCTGGCTAATGGTAACTTGCTTTTTGTTGTTGTTGTTGTTATTGTTTTTTGCTTTCCATGTCGAAAATATAGTAAAATTTCCCAGAATAAGATAATTTGTCTTATCCCCAGAATTATTTTGATGATTGATGATCGTAAAGGCATGAATCCCAGTGTCACAAACTCATATATATATATATATATATATATATATATATATATATATATATATATATATATATATATATATATATATGTATGTATATATATATATATAGTGTACTGGGGCAGCAGATCATTATTCAAACATATATTGTTAAATTAAATATAACAGACAACGAATGTCTATTATGTTTGATCATGAGCCGTTCTAAGCTTCATATTTAGTGTCGGGAGAAAATAAAGAAAAAATATGTCCAACATTTCGATATTTTTTTTATTATGCAGTTCGGTGATCTAAGCTTTCGGCTCACATGAGTCATCATCAGAGTGGTTATATGGACATTACAACAGAGATGTTCACTATTAAAGATTATAAACTGAATATTAAGAGGTAGTATAATAGAGCAATCCTTCACTGACTACTTAATGCTGCTTACTAGAAAATTACACGTATCTATAACCAACGTAAATACGTGCCACTCTACTTATGGAGACATATTCTGTTTCTTTCATCATAATAGCGCAATTGATTCGGTTATATTGTAAAGAAAGTTAAACAAAAACAGTTTCGTATGAAGTAGTTTCGCAAAGAATATTTGTGATTCCTTTCTGCCAATTTGAAAGAAAAGAAATGATCAGTAATAAAATTCACTTACATTTGTAGAGTTGTGTTTGAAGATCGTTTATTTGTTCGCTGTCACACACTTAAACCACTACACACACACACAGAAACACATGCACAATCGTCAAAACATGTTGTCACTGGATGTTGATCTAAGTGTCCACACATATTTACTACGCTCTACACTGATATGCAGAAATTTAACTCATTAATATAGCATATTTTAAAACTATATCTTTAGCATATATATATATATATATATATATATATATATATATATATATATATATATATATAAAGTTAACATTGAAGGATGTTTCATGCTAGCATGAAACAGCCTGTCGACTCTGAGTGTTGACTTCAATGTTCACTTTTACATTTATATTTACATACGCTCTATCTTTGATGTTGAGCACTTTATCCTATAAATATAGCACACTTTAAAACTATATTTCTGCATATATATGTGTGTGTGTGTGTGTATGAGAGAGAGAGAGATAGGAGAGAGGGAAAGAGGGGGGGATGATTATAGATTTAATTATACAACTTAATGTTTTTAAAATTAAATTAGTTTTATCCAATTAATGCCCAGATTAATATGCAGACATAGATAAATAGATAGATAGATAGATAGATAGATAGATAGATAGATAGATAGATAGATAGATAAGTGA
>OZ010595.1:50328377-50358377 GCA_963932145.1 Acanthosepion lycidas | reverse complement strand
TTAAAAAATATGGATCAATATTGTGATTTTCTTTCTTCGTTTAATGATAATGTTATTAATCTTATCAGGCATTATGAAAAGAATTTACATAAAATAAATAGACAACACTTGTCTATATTATTTAATTAAACATGTATGAATATATATATATATATATATATATATATATATATATATATATATATTATAAACATGGCTGGGTTTGAATCTCACCATGTTAGATTTGTTAGGAAGCTGACTTCTTGATATTGTCGAATTGGGAGAGGTGATCTTAGCGTGAGTCACCTTTGGAAAGGGCCTGAAACCCACTCCACATGTTGTGAGTGAAATTGAGTAGACGAAACTATTTGAGAGCCGTCAATGGTTGTACTAGCACGAGTCACAAGTCATCGTGACCGAATCTTTGAGTGTGCTGGACTTATTCAGACAGTTTATCACGCCAGGTAATGTGATCTCTCCGAGTAACTGTAACTAAGTATAAACTACAAACGGGATCTGTGGGTATTGACCAAACACCTGCAGACCCTTGACGTCCCTTTAACCGATTTGGCCACGAAGAAGCGTTCGGTTATCAAGATCGAATTTACTGTATTTAAACTTGCTACCGAACGCTCCTTCGTGGCCTATTCGGTAAAGGCACGTCAAGCTAAATGATGGTTACGTATAGGATACAGGTTCGAATCCTGTCGGAGGACGAATATTTTCAGTGAAAATGTCTCGGACATTCAAGCCGGTAAATGTTGTTTAATACTGTTTATTATAAACAGAGCATTTACTTAAATAATTGTATCTATAAAAAGAATGTTAAACATAAAAATGTCTTAAAATACTTCTTTAGTATTCATAGGATAGAAATGTAGAAGTTGTAAATAAACAATGAAAAAGAAAGGCATGAAACGCCTTGGTGAATCCAGTCAGGTGTGACAAGCAAGATTAGGCTTAATCCTATACTCAGGATTCTAACACAGAACAATTGAATTGGTTCGTCAATTTTTTTATGTTAAGTCTGAGCTCAATCCCTCTGCCGGGGAACTGACGTCTCTGCGCAGAAATAGACTCACTTGATACTGGGCAAGAAGTACTGAGAACAAGATGAGATGTCACTAGACATGGAATGAGAATGAATAATGAGTTCAGTTCAAAATTTCCTGAAGACTGCCAGTATCGACAAAAATCTGATGAAGCCCGGAAGAGTCGAAACGTTATGCTCATAACACCAAAGACGAGGACAACATAATTGCTAAATGCTGTATATAACAAAGCTTGATAACGTTAATGGCTGACTACACATATTCGAGGATACTCGTCTATTAGGGCGGCTTGCTAGTCCATATTGCAGACGCTTACTCAGGTGCATTTTCTGTTTGTCCAACACCAAGAGAGACCACTTGTGGTTTATACTGAAACTATGCTGAGCAAATCTTAGTTAGAGTTTCTGGGAGAGAAGCGTGTTATCAAGCGTGATCAACAATTTGAACGAAACCAGCACGCTCAAACAATACCTTGTGACTTCGTTCTAGCACAGGCATCGAAGAATTCCGTCTACCCTGTTTCCCTCACATGGTTTAGGTCAACTCGTGGTAAGGTCTTCAGACATTTTTCAAAGGTACCACCAATGAGATTTCAACTGAGATTCGAACCCGGATCTCCTGCGAACGTTCTAACCACTCGGCCATGTCCCCAGAAAGCCAGTCTTGTTATAAATTACTGGTTAATCCTATACCTATGCAAAATACACCCTATGCCCATACAATTTACGTCCTATAATCATACAGAATAATTAAAAATGTGCTCTCCCGTAAAGATTGAACTGTGTCCTCCTTTGTAGGAGAAACCACCACGTGATCCGCTGTGCTCGGATACAAAGAATGTTACAGTTCAGTCAGGCTCTATTTTCCCTTTTTACGGAAGCACACCTCAAGATATTTGCACGCATCAATCGCTAGGCACGAAACACAGAGTTGCAACAAACATATTTATTATTAGCATATATATATATATATATATATATATATATATATATATATATGTGTGTGTGTGTGTGTATATATATATATATATATTTACGTGTGTACATATTTATTATTAGCTTATTAGCTTATATATATATATATATATATATATATATATATATATATATATATATATATATATATATATATACGTGTGTGTGTGTGTGTGTGTTGTATGTATAGCCGGCCACTCGTATTCGAGGATACCTGTTTGCTAGGGCGGCTAGAAAATACCTATTCAGTCGCATTTGGGTTTCTTAAACACTGACAGAGCCCACTTGTGATTTACACTGCAACTGCGATGAGATGATGTTAGTCACAGTTTCTGGGAAATAGTGCGTTATCTATCGTGATCAACAATTTAAATAAGCCCAGCGCGCTCAAGCTCTCAGCCACGATGACGTGTGACTTCGTGCTAGCACACCTCTCGACGGAAGCCAAGGGTTCCGTCTACGCAGTTTCACTCACAAGTCTTGGGTCAACCCGTGGTATTGTTTTCAGGCACTTTGCAAATGTTCTTCACGCTGGGATCGACCCCTCCAGTCCGATAACATCAGAAAGTCTTCTTTCTGCTAAATCAATCATCGTGATATGTACGGAAAGAGGGAGGGGAGGCAGACAAAGAGCGAATTGGAGTAGCGACAAAAAGCGAGAGGAATTCACGAATGCGAGAAATACATAGATTTAATATTTGTATTATTTAATTAATTTCTACTGGCCTGAATATTACGCTCATTATTGGGAAAGGAGTTTTCATTGATGATTCGTCCTCAAACAAGCTTCACGTTAACAAAAATCAATCGATCGTGGAGATCAATTTTAGTCAAATGATCTTTCAGTATAAAGTTCTCTGACAGCGTATAATTTAGCTTTGCTGAATCGAAAGGAGATGAAATGAGAAAATCCCCGTGAGAAAGTCGTTTGGCGATACAATGGTGCAAAATGTATAAATTGCTATCTGATGAGGCTCGCGTCAGATAATGGCAGATTCTTATAGACCGGAAATTGACTTTACAATCGTGATATTTGTGCCTGCCATTCCACCTACAAGACAGATGGCCTGAATTCTAACTTTGATAGCATTATTACACGCCAACCTTAACTCTGGCATCAGTAATATGATTGAACTAACAGACGATTTCGTTCCGTTATTACATATATTTTGAATTTGTGGGTGTTATTTCTAGACAGACAACAGAGATATATACATGTGCAGATCTTGCATGCCATAGAATTGTTTGGGTCATTTCTTGTAAGTGTTACTCCACTCAATAATTTAGGGTCAAATCAGGTTGAAGAAGACGGGTCTTCACTATTTACATTAATCAGACTATTGTCCTCATCTTTGTTGCCATATTTATTACAATGTTTCAGCCGTTGTACGCTCCGGCCTTCTTCAGGTGGCTGGAATGTCGAACTGAACCATTCACTTCGCTCACTGGGGTAGACTGTTCTAGTTTCACCTGCCATATTTTTTTAATGGATTTCACTTATCAGTTATCCTCGAGGACACATGGCACAGTGGATAAAGGCGTTGGTTAGATCTAGTGACAGGACCCAAACAGTGTGAGTTCAATACCCGGTAAAGGCACTGGAGAACTTGGAGAGAGGAATTAACAAGAGATAACTGATATCCATTAAAAAAAAAGCAGGGCACGTGGAACTAAAACAGGCTACGCCAGCGAGCGAAATAAAGGGTTCAGTTCGACATTACAACCACCTGAAGAAGTCCGGAGCGTACAACGGCCGAAACGTTGTAATAAATATTGCGACAAAGATGAGGAGAATAGTCCAAATAATGTACATCTCATCTCAGAACTATAGACAGACACCGGGTCTTGTTTCACAGCTCAGTGCGAAGATGGGCAACTGTTTGGAATGAAAGACTAATGTAAACAAGCTCAATATCTGTCTATATTTCTCTGATGAAGGACTGTTTGTCCATCGTATGAAACCTTTTGTTGAAATAATCCACTGACCTGATCCAAAGACTTGTGTTCAATACCTGCCCACAGCATAAGTGAACAACAAAATAAAACTTGTAAAGTTGAGTTACTAAGGGAAACAATTGATACTGAGATATCCGGAAGAGGCATGGCACGTGAAACTAGAAACAAAACATTCGTTTCGAAATTCCAATCACCTGAAGAAGGCCGGAGCGTACAACTGTCGAAACGTCGTGAATATGACTAAAAAGATGAGGACAGCAGTCCTGACAATGTAAATTGTGTAAATAGTACAACCTCTTTTAGTCCGAAATGTACTTCGAATTTAAATAACTGTTGATAAGCTGTAAATAACAGAAATCAATCAATATTCCACTAAGTAAAAATATGATGAGTTAAAATCTCACGTTGTCGTTTCATAGGATTCAGTCGGCAATTTCTGGTTAGGGTAATTGGTATTGTCACGAAAAAGTAGAACCGAAAAGCTAATTTCAAGTTCGTGCTTAATATGTTACTTTAAATTTTACGTATATACCTCTCGGAATGTCAGGAATCCATATCTCCTTTTTCTTAGAGTTAAATACCATTGTTTACTGGGCTCACGAATTTTAAGGAATACACTGAAAGCGAAAAGAATGCTGCGGTAACCCACTACACTATCATTCCAAAAAAGCTAATAATTCATAATTTTTAATACTAATTTCCCACGAATATAAGGCTCGAGAGACACTCAATGTAGAAAGATACTATTGTTTTTTTTTTTGTTTTATATCTCAATGTTTTTGTTATATAACGTTATGAGTTGTTTAATGCCGAAACCTAATGTACGCCATTTGGGTAGGGGCGGGTGGAGAGATATAATAATTGTTTCAGTGATACAATTCTTACTAATTAACCCATAGCTGGGAGAAGAGGTGGTAGTTTAATGTATTTCCACAGCCGAATATACCAAATTCGCAGATTATATCCTTCCCAGAAAAACAAGCGAGTTAACGTTCAAAAAACTGCTAACGGAACTTTTCAGCAATAATACTTCACTATTCCATAAAAGATGGAAATGCTTGAACCTTACAAAAAAGGACAGCGAAGA
Organism: Acanthosepion lycidas; assembly: GCA_963932145.1. NCBI lineage: Eukaryota > Metazoa > Mollusca > Cephalopoda > Sepiida > Sepiidae > Acanthosepion > Acanthosepion lycidas. Next base: position 50,353,329 of record OZ010595.1, on the reverse strand, counting down.
TTACATAACTTTCGCATCCATTGTTAACAAATATTGTGACGACTTCAAATTATCAGAACTCAGCGCGGACAATTTCAAATGCTTAATTTACGTCCGACATCTGGTTTCAACCAAAGACGCGGAAATGAGACGCAGAATATTTACTAAATTGGAGAGTGAACAAGATCTGACACTTCAAAAACTAGCCGAAGACTGCCAGAGATGCATCAGTGTGAAGAAAGACTCAAAAGACATAGCACACGTACGCAAAGTACGAAAGCAAACAAATTTTCCCTCTTCACAAACAAACCGAACCAATTTTCCCGCCTCAAGAACAGGTAAAACAAAATTTTCTAATTATAATCAACATAAAAAAAACTACCACCCAGTCCATGCTATCGTAGTGGATCTTGGCATTGGGTTAAAGACTGTACATATTGTTTTAAAACTTTTTCTAAAAAAACTGGCCAAAAAAGTTCTCATTGTTGGTATAGAAAAGAAAGCAAAAGCAGAATAAGAATTACGAGGCCTGATCAAGTAGATCTAATATAAGAAAATATGTACAAGTTGAAATGCAAAACAGAAAAGTCTGGTTACAGCTGGATTCTAGCTCAGACTTAACTATCATAAACCTACAAACATGGAGAAAACTGAATAAACCTGGCATGTTAAAAACGGATAAAATTGCTAGATCAGTTACGGGGAGAAAGATAAAATTCGAGAGTGAAGTAATTACAAACGTAACATTTAATGGAATGACGAAAAACTGAAAATGTACGTCTTAAGAAATACCGAAAACCTATTCGGAACAGACTGGATGCAAAAATTCGAATTGTGGGATCTACCTATTAGTACGTACTGCCAAAATGTAAAAAGCTTATCAACCGAGGCAGACAAATTAAAAGGAAACGAAAAACGAGTTTCCCCGAAGTATTTTCAGTAGGTGTCGGAAAATGCAAGAAAATGGCAGCTAATATTGTAATAAAGAAAAACGTTCAACCTGTTTTCAAGAAAAAAAGGAGCGTACCGTTTGCGTCAATAGAAAAAAATTGATCAAGAATTAACTAGACTCGAAAATACGGGCATATTGAAAAAAGTAGAATACAGCAAATGGGCCGCACCGACGGTCTATGTAAAAAAAGAAATCAGAAAAAAATCGAGAGTGTGCTGATTTTTCAACAGGTTTGAAGGCAGCAATAAAGGGCTACCAGTATTCTCTACCCAGTCCAGAAGATCATAACAGAAACCTTCCCAACGTTACAACAGTAAATATAAAAAGAGGCAATTTACCTACAAGACTGTTATTTCTACTGATGAAAAACAAATGTATATGTCCCTTTTCAACAGAGTCTCCCTGCACGGCGATACCCTTCTGGTATATTTCAACGACCCACAGCACCCTTCCAAAAAGAGACTTTCTCGGTTGGTCATGAAGCCACCACTGCATCGCATTTTTGTTTTGGCACCCAAATTTCCTCCGTTACACTCGTTCTTCCCGCTTTAAAGCGATGGATTACTGCAGGTTTGGCTCCGTCTGGCCTTAGAAAAAACACTATTTCATGTTGTTCTTCGATGGTTCATTCGTCCTTACGCCTGTCCTCGATGCTATCTGTCATTCGATTGAACAATTAAATGCTGCACGCGACTAGCTATTTTTGAATCCTGGGTATGACGATAAACTACATCCGGCAGTAAGACCTCTGATCGAAAGATTGCAGGTTTTGAGTAGCGTGGAACCACCTCTATATTGTTTTTGTTCCCAGATCCAACCAGAGCCGGGGTGGCACCTTTTGTCAGAGTCAAAGCTATGATGAAATAGTAACCTCCCCCGCCAAAAAAAACTTTTTTTTTATGTAAAAAAGACCAATAATACATTTTGAAAGCAAACAAACAGCTATACATCTTATATTAATTTTTACTTGAAAGTATACACCTGAATTCAAAATATATTTAGCTCAAGACATAAAATTGTAGGCAAATCTTTCAGATTTCTGCATTAAATGACCTATAAACTGTTGGTATGCCGTAAAACAAAAAGTAGTTACCCGACATCACATGCGCACTCATGGCATCGCGCGTCTGCGCCTCTCTGTTGTTTTTACGGGGTAAATTCAAAATAGCCTCTACTTTCTGATTTACCCTCGTAAATGTTTACCGATATATAAATCTAGATAATATATATATATCACAAAAAATTCATTTGGTTCTATTGTAACCTAGAAAGGGGGAATAACCAAAAACGGAGGTTGTAAATGAAAATCTTTATAACATCAACAAAATAAAATACTCGCCAGCGGCCTGGAGTAGGTAAACCACTGCTAGTGGTGGACTACTTAAACAGCAGATTAACACCCCCTTACAATAGTGTCCAACGTATTTATGAGGATTGGGACATATTCATTAGTGTTCGTAGGTACGGTATATAACAAAAAGAAAGGGGAAAAGAAAGGGGAACAGGAAGATAAAAAATGATGTAACTTAGAAAAGGTTACTAAATAATGAATAACCAAAACGGAAGTTGGAAATGAAATGGTAATTATTATAATATCAACAAAATACAATACTCGCCAGCGGCGTGAAGTAGGTAAACCACTTCTACTGGTGAACTACATAGACAGTAGATTACCCACCCCCTCACTTACAATAGTGTCCAATGTGTTTATGAGGATTGAGACATACCCATTATTCTTCATAGGTACGGTATATAACAAAAAGAAAGGTGAAAAAAAAGGGGAACAGCAAGATAAAAAATGATGTAACTTAGAAAAGGTTACTAAATAATGAATAACCAAAACGGAAGTTGGAAATGAAATGGTAATTATTATAATATCAACAAAATACAATACTCGCCAGCGGCGTGAAGTAGGTAAACCACTTCTACTGGTGAACTACATAGACAGTAGATTACCCACCCCCTCACTTACAATAGTGTCCAATGTGTTTATGAGGATTGAGACATACCCATTATTCTTCATAGGTACGGTATATAACAAAAAGAAAGGTGAAAAAAAAGGGGAACAGCAAGATAAAAAATGATGTAACTTAGAAAAGGTTACTAAATAATGAATAACCAAAACGGAAGTTGGAAATGAAATGGTAATTATTATAATATCAACAAAATACAATACTCGCCAGCGGCGTGAAGTAGGTAAACCACTTCTACTGGTGAACTACATAGACAGTAGATTACCCACCCCCTCACTTACAATAGTGTCCAATGTGTTTATGAGGATTGAGACATACCCATTATTCTTCATAGGTACGGTATATAACAAAAAGAAAGGTGAAAAAAAAGGGGAACAGCAAGATAAAAAATGATGTAACTTAGAAAAGGTTACTAAATAATGAATAACCAAAACGGAAGTTGGAAATGAAATGGTAATTATTATAATATCAACAAAATACAATACTCGCCAGCGGCGTGAAGTAGGTAAACCACTTCTACTGGTGAACTACATAGACAGTAGATTACCCACCCCCTCACTTACAATAGTGTCCAATGTGTTTATGAGGATTGAGACATACCCATTATTCTTCATAGGTACGGTATATAACAAAAAGAAAGGTGAAAAAAAAGGGGAACAGCAAGATAAAAAATGATGTAACTTAGAAAAGGTTACTAAATAATAAATAACCAAAACGGAAGTTGGAAATGAAATGGTAATTATTATAATATCAACAAAATACAATACTCGCCAGCGGCGTGAAGTAGGTAAACCACTTCTACTGGTGAACTACATAGACAGTAGATTACCCACCCCCTCACTTACAATAGTGTCCAATGTGTTTATGAGGATTGAGACATACCCATTATTCTTCATAGGTACGGTATATAACAAAAAGAAAGGGAAGAATAAAGATAAGAATGAAAAAAGAAGATATAGTGATGTAACCTAGAAAAGGTTGATGAATGAGGAATAATCAAACCCATTAGCGTTCATAGGTAAGGTGTATAACAGATTCATATAATAAATTATATTATTTTATTATATTGCATATTAATATTAGCGCTTTGGCATTCTATAATTCGAATCAATCTTTCAATATTTTTTTTATTAATTATTTCATATGTTCTACACTTTGTAGCATTTTGTATTGTTTCTGAGATATAGTCTTTGTTGAAGAATGTGTTGCTGTCGATTTTAATGGTTGACCGCGATGTTTCTGTTGGATTAACAGTCTGGAAACCATTCAACTAATCTGATATCTTCGAAATCCTTTTCATTATTTTTACAAAGTGGGCAATTTCCGGGTATATTATCTTACACGAATATAATCTTTAGCTTAAAGCTCTTTTCTCATGAACTGTACCACAGAAAAAACAGCTTTGCAACCCATCTTTTTAAATAAGTATTTTTGTAAATGCGGGATTTCTGTAAAGGCAGTATTTCGGTTATTATTATAGCTTTTCTTATTTTTAATATTCAGCATGTGTCTGTTTAAAATTCGCGAAGTCAGCTATTCGTACATTATTTGATGCTGAATTCACTTTTCTTGCTGACTGGCATGTTAATTTTATCAACTTTTTGTGACATGCTTGAAGTCAAGATCATGCGGTTATTGAATATTTGACCCTGGATCAATTTGCGTCTCATGAAATCTATGATCGCATGCAAAACTCGAGGACTGCTCTTCTTATGCAAGGATCAGATGGTGGTCGGCTCCTGATTGTCATCAAGGAACGAGATACCGTAAAGACAAACCGGGATCTGTTCCTTCCTATGCAACTATCAGATGTTGGTTGGCGTCTGAGTTCCGTTGAGACTAGAGATCCCTTGAAGAAAATCCACAATCGGGATGACCTGTGGGAGCAATATTTAGGGAAAAAAAAAGAAAAGAATTTGTCTGAAAATAAAATGAAACTATTCTTTTCCAGTTCTCATGTCGCTGAGAATGTTAATCACAAAATATTTAGAACAACTTTCATATATATACTCTGTTTCCTGCAGTAGTTTCTGTTACAGCATACTGAAAATAATATTTTGTAATGAAAAAAATTCTTTCCTCCCAAACGCATCGTTCAAGGATTTTTCTTATTAGGAAATCTAAAGTTTTCTATATTTATCATATTAATTTTACTACTCATGAAATATAAACAATTGGTTTAATTTGAGGTTTCGGAACAAAGATATCGGTATTTATAAAGAAGATCAAAGATGGCGGTGTTTTAAGATGATATATCAGGAAGAAGAAAGATGGCGGTATTTAATACGATAGATCAGAATAACTCGTCATGAATTCATTATTAATTGAAGATAAGTTGATAAAGCAAAGAACACGTTAACAGCTGAAGATTGTGGAATTCTGATAAAGGACAAAGTTTTTAATTAATTGTAAATTTTTAATTAATTGTAATTAAAGCTACAAAATAACGTTCATGGCGCTGCTTAACGCTGCAAAAAGAAATCGGGAAAATATCATTTCTTATATGAATAAATTTCTTCCAAGAATTAAGATTCAAGAGAAAACCTTTCGAAAACAGAAACGTAAAAACTGGAATTGGAATGAATGTGGTGATGGCTTAATCTTTGAATTAATGATAAAAATGAGAATGTGGAATTAGTAGATACTAAACATTTCAAATACGTCGGTATATGGATCAGTTATAAGAAATTGAGCATAGGAGATGAGAAAATTGGCCATGATGTAGGCTCCACTAGGACGAAATTTTCCAAAATTATATAAAGACTAAAGATTAGCCTAAAACCTCTCGTCATGTTCTTATATAGCATTCATAAATTTCTAAACTCAGCTGTATACAAACCATTTCTAAGGCCATTAATTAAAAATCCCTGAAAGCGAATGACGTCTACAAGCCCTAATGAGGACTATATTTCTTCGAACCTCGTGGATTGGCGCTATAGAATCAAAAACAATAATCACTTGATGACTTTCAGCAGCAACTATATCACATGTAGCTCTGAGAAGCGATCTGTTTTACTTCAAACAAAAGGTTTAGAAGGAAAACCTTCTCAGAAATATAAAGGATTCTACGCTTACTAGAATTGAGAAGCATATTTTTTCCGAAAAATTTTATTAATTGAGAGATTTTATAAATTTCAACCGAAATCCTGACTAATCTGGTGGACCATGAATGCCCGAAGTTTCCTTATAAGAAAAAGGCTAATATCACTATAACCGTTAACCACGATATGTCTCAGAATAAAGTACTTGATTTTTTATCCATTTCATAATATAAACACAGTATCAAATTGATCCCCTTCATGGAGATCTTAAAGAATTCTCTCTAACTTGTTATTTTAAAATGTCAAGTTTGAAACTGTTTACGCCATTAGTAATTACGTGATGAAATGCCAAAAGTACGCAGGTGTAGGCTTTAAGAAAGCTTTATTCAACTGAGAATACAAGGTTCGTGTATAGTGTCCTTTTATAGTCCCAGTAAACAGAAAGAGCTCTCTCAAAAAGGAGAGTAGCAAAACGTAACAACAACTCTTGATTATTCATAACACGCACGATTATGAAATCAGGCAAAAAACATAGTCTGCAGTATGGGGTTATCATTAACATAAGCACGAATTTAAACTTGACATTTGTAAATGAAAACAGGGTACATATAACATATTAAGATGCCATAAATTGATTTGACACTATAGATGGATTAAAAACTGAAACACATTTCTAAACTGACTGTAAAAACGTCGTGGGTAAAGGAAAGTGTAACGAACGCCAATTAACCCCCACTCAAATTTCCACTGTTTTCTACGATAGAACCTTACGCTTTAAGTAGCCCCACATCCGTTATGCAAACGATTAGCATAACCCTGAAAGAAATAGAGAACGATTTCTTACTATAACGTCCTGGTATGACGATAAAGTACATCCGGCAGCAAGGCCTTTGGTCGGGAGGTTTTGAACCATCTTTTAATTGCCGTTGTTCCCTGATCCATCCTGACTCATCCTGACTCATCCCGACCCGGGTTTGTAGCACCCGTTATAGTCCCAGTTATAGGCAAATAGTTGACCCCAAAACTGGGGTCAAAATAATATAAAAATGTAAAAAATACGTTTCTAAAGTAAACGTGCCACAATACAATTTATTAGTAAAAAAAAAAAAAAATAAAATAAGAGCAATGTGTTTTTGTCAGGAAAAAAAATATTACCAGCAATACATTTTTGTAACATAATGAAAAGGCCTGGAGAATCTGATACTCACAGGTCGAATAGAGGGGAAAAAAGACAAGGGAAAGCAACGCATGACATACTTGGCGGGCTTAAACAAATGAATGTCCGAATGTGGTCTGGGGGAGTTGGCATAGGCCCGAGACTTGAGAGCCACACGGCATAGGAGGAAGTGGAGAGCCATGATCGCCTACGTCCTGAAAATACATGACACATAAAAAGAAAGAAAAGAAATGACTAATGCTCGCAAGAAAATTAAATTTAAGCATTAAATGACCCATAAGGTGTCGATAGGCCGTTAAACAACATAGAAACAAACAAATCAGTTTAAATAGCGCCACATCCATTATACAAACGATTATTATGACCTTGAAAGTAATATCAAATGATTTCTTATGAGCAAGATACCCGACATTGCGCTACAAAATAACGTTTCCATAGCTGCACAGTGATAAACAATTGCTCTTTGATTGATGTGCGGATATCGTAAAATGACCTGAAAAAATTGTCGTAATTAAAACAGTTCGATAGGTAAACGTTAATTATAGAGATTAAATCAACTATAACAATTAATACTAATTTAGACTGTACTTAATAGCATTAATCAATATATCTCCCCAACAGAATGATGTAAATGTTCACTTATTATTTGTCTCTTCGCTTTTTCTTTTAAAGTCAAACAAGTCAATTATTATGCAAAATAAAACCAAGCAAATCGATTCATTTATCTTATTTTTAAGCACATTTTATTTTAATATTAGAAATTGAAATTTAGATTTATGAAGTTTTCAAAATACAGTATCAAATATTAACATTACTTCCTTCGTCTGCTTGCTTCTATTTGTACTAAAACATTAATCTACGATTCGCCCACCTCCAATCCATGATACAGGGCTCCCCATCCTACTACATCTCAATATTCGTACGGTAACATTCAAATACAAATCTTATTGTAACCTAATTATCTACTATAATGGATCATATGCAAAATAGGCGAGCAATTCAACTAGAAAAATTGAAAATAATGTAGTGTATCTAAAGAAAAATACATGTCATAATTGGTCTTTCCAAAATAAAATCAATAATGTTTTGCGATAAGTTTTAGCGTCAACTTGAGATTTTCTTTGTTAAAATGTTGAATAATTTAACACATTCAACATTATGGATAAAAAAAAATGTGAATTTTTTATAGTTTTTTTTGGGGGGGGGGATTTAGCAAAAACAAATTCACAGATTTACTTGCGTGCGTCTTATACATACATGCGTCTTATATGACGTCAAATATGGTAATTATATTTCATTATGCAAGGCGCTAAGTTGGTCAAAATATAAGACACATGGTGGCCGTATTATTTATATTATTTACATGCGGGCTAATATCCTCATCCCTGTTGATATTATCACAGCGGCGAAGGATACAATATTTGATATTTTGTTTCTTCAGTTATCAGAAGATTTTCACAATTCAGTCTGTAAATAGATTTTCCAAATTATAATAATATGTCATAAATCTGGTGATGTATTTATATGCTGGTTTCAGAAAACCGATCTTACATATTATGCACAAATGAATCTTATTAGATTGCGTTTTAAGTAATTTTTATTTGCAGCTAAAGATGTAGATGTTGAAAAAGTTTTTGAAAGGGAGACGAGACTGTAAATAAAATATACGGGAGATAATAAACATCGAAATTTTAATAAAATTTATCTTTTTCCGTGAAGTGATAATTTGTAGAAGTTTTGTTTTGTTTAACACAAACTGTCCTGAGTATTATGATAAGCTACCCGCAGCAGCAAGAGCTGTGATCTTGAAGAACATGGAACTACCTTTTAAATGTTGTTGTTGCCAGGTACACCCTGATCTAGGGAGGTAACACTTGTTAGGGCCGTATCTATTGGCATACAAAATGCATCGGCATAGAAAATCTATGGGCATACAAAAATCAGCAATACATTTTTATAATAAAATAATGATCAATACAACACCCAAAAAGGATAAAAATACACTTTTATATTTTGAATTCCCCACAATTGAGTTTCGTAAAAAAACATTCACAATAAATTTCTGTACAAAAATCAATTTCCAACAAGACATTTTTATCGTCTACAAGCTATATATTTAATATAACAAATTAAAGGGTGTTCCAATAACTTGAACTGATTTGAAATGTGAATTAATTTTAAGCGTCTAAGGATTTTGTTCTTTTTCTTTCCGATTTAACAAGTTAAGTCTTTGAGAATTTCAACCATTGACAGATTAACAAATCAAACAACGTGTTAAAGTTATCGAAGCCTATTACGAAAATGGACGTTCAAACAGAAATGCATTTCGCTCACTTCGCTATTTTTTGGTCAATATAATCGACGAACGGAAAGTGCAATTAGAAACATTGTTGTGACGATTAGTGGTGTCTGTATTTTCGGCCACATTCTCGTCTACTGTAGCAATCTTTTCAGCTGAACGGAGTAAACGGGCTCGCAATGGTATTTTCGCATCTGCCACCGACCCAGTTTGTTTGAATTTACGAATAATTTTTCCAATTGAACTCTTGAAATTTTAATATATTGGTTGATTTTTAATTTTTCCGTGGTTGAAATTGTCAAAGACTTGGGATGTTAATCTGAAAGACAAAGAAAAAAAATCATTAGACGCTTAAACTTAATCACATTCAACCAAGTTGTTGGAACACCTTTTATCTAGTTGAAGGTATGAAACTGCGTACAAAATATTTAGATTTCAGAATTAAATAACCCATTAATGTTGACTACCACTAAACTAAATCAACCAGTCAACTTGTATTGTTATATATTTGATTTATATAAGACTTAATAAGATCCTAAATGTTATATCTATGATAATAAGCCATTAAATGTTCAATTTGGGGCCGTTTTTCATTAAACATTTGTCTTGCAATTATTTTCTTCTATCGCTAATAATTATTTATATTATTTACATTCGCAATAAGGTCCTTATGTTTGTTGTTGCTATAACAATGTTTCTGCCGTTTTGCCGTCTGACCTTCATCAGGGGTATGTTGATCCGTGAAACCTACAGGGAATTTCGAACTGAACCCTTTAACTAATCTATGCGCGTAGCTTTTTCTTGTTCTACTGCCGACGTCTAGTTCTTTATTACTGTTCAGTTAGCTTTACCTGTTTCCACTGAGCCCAAGTTCACACTGCTTGGCGCAGGGATTGAACTCAAAATTACTATGCCACCTGATTCATGAACCAACGCTTTTATCCACTATGACAATGGTCGATTAAACAATAGCATTTTTTTTTTAAACCTGATAAAATATTTCTTAAAAACTGTGTCTCATGTTTATTCACGATCATGTAATTCGCTGTTTCATTAAGAGTGGACATATTAGTAGAGATTACTTCAGGCGAGAAGTCAATTAAAATGGTGAGTAAACTTATCTATTCGAAATTGGATAGGGACACATTTCCTAAACGAATGCAACTGTTTAATTACAGTGAAAATCTCTTGACATCTCGGTTGCTAAGAAAAATAATAATTCTTTTTGAAAGAATTCTGAGAGAAAAATATCACCGAACGACAGGACAACATACATAGAATCTGAGCATAAATTTGGATAACACAAACATACGACAATTTTCAACGACAAATGCAGTAGACGGACAAAACTTTATATCCGTCAATAAAAACTTAGCTTCACGCATGAAAGTCAATGTAGTGCGTGAGATGGTAGTTTATTAGGGATGCATTCTGTTATTACACAGAATGTATCCGTAATGATCTTTCAACCTTGATGCAGGACGGTAAAGATTTGTGTGATAGATTCATTAACGCCTGAGCTAACGCGACTGAATAAAAATAAAACTATAAATGGTTTATATATATATATATTAAAGACATTTTTTATGTTTAACGTAAACTTATAAACTGTCCGAGAAATTTTCATAGAAATTTTCATATGTACGAGATTCATGGAAGATTGAAGTTTATAAGCAGTAAATTCGACCTTGCCAACCGAACGATCCTTTGTGGCCGAATCGGTTAGGCACGCCCGGATAAATGGCGGTTCCGTATAGGTTGCAGGTTCGAATCCTGTCAAAGGACGAATATTTTCTATGAAAATTTCTCGGACATTCAGGCCGGTAAATGTTATTTAATACTGTTTATTATAAACAGAGCATATCTATAAAAAGAACGTTAAACATAAAAAATGTCTTTAATAAATAAATTGTCGGACTTTGTCCATTTCTTAATATATATATATATATATATATATATATATATATATATATATATATATATATATATATAAAGAGAGAGAGAGAGAGAGAGAGAGAGAGAGACAGACAGACACATACATATATATATATGCACACACACATATATGTATGTATGTGAATATTCGACTCTCCCGTCGAATTCGACGTATAAGGGTCACGCAGGTTACTTCCCAGGAAACCGATAGCACGACAACAGCACATGAGATTTGATTATAGTGGTGAAGGTTTCGTGCAGGACCAGCCACACTTTTTGAAGGGCCGAATGCAGAGACCTGGTGCACTAAGTGCCACAAGGTCCCAAAACGACCCTCCGCATGTTTGAATTCAGAGTTTTCCTTCTCCAAGACGAGTTGCCATCCAAGCCTATAGAACCTAGTCTGTCCTGATATTTACCCATAGCTGGAGGGAGAAGAAGAGGATTCACACCTTTCCCAAGGGTATTAGCACGTAAGTGAATGTAATAGATTCGACTGGAATTCTAACTCGGCCCTCCGAGGCACGGTGGAGTAATGGATAGCGACTTGGATATATATATATATATATATATATATATAAGTATGTATGTGTGTGTTCAAATTCTAGTCGAGTTTGTCGCATTCATTTTCACACATACATAATCTTGTTAAACGTTTGATTCTATCTCGGCTCCTTGAAGTTATAGATTTTATAGAATGGGAAAATTGTGCTCTCTAGTCGTGGTTGGCAACCCGTCTAAGAGAAGTGAAATTGAATTTAAAACCGTATCCCGCCTTACTGACATACTTTAAAATAAAGCCATAAAAAAGATTATTTTCACATAGAGTTATGGCCGTTATAAAGATGTGTCTGGGTACATATTCTTTATCTTTTAAACAATAAAAAATAATGTCAACCAGTCCAGAGATCGAGAACTCGTAATAGGCTTATTTTATCAATAACAGTCCAGAACAGTTCTACTGTTCTAGATACCTAGCCATGGAGCGAAGACGGGTAGGCCGCCCAGCAAGCACAGACATTGACCAACTAAGTTATGACACAGAATGCTTCCCTAATGACCTTCCGACCTTAATGCGGGACCGTGATGCTTAACATGATAGACTCAGGAATGCCTGAGGTAACATAATATATATATATATATATATATATATATATATATATATATATATATATATATAGTTTATGCAAAACTAGGTAATCCGTATGGGTAGACCCAAGGAGGATGATATCCAGAGAGTTCAATGTAAATTCAGAGCAAATAAATTTGAATAAAAACAGACCACTTTAAGGTTCCGTGTAATAAATTATTTCACCACATCCATTTTAAAGGGATCTGGATAATCAGTCTTTACTTCCAAAGGTTGAAATGAAAAATTAAAAGAAATTTACACATTTTTGGCCGGCCGTATTAAGCATATGTAAATTAACGAAGTGAGGAAGTGAGGTGGGAGAGAAGACATGAGTGAGTTAGATGTACCATTTTAATTCTTTATCCATAAGCTCACTTGGTGTGGGCCAGGCATCGCTTAACTTAACGTATGTTATCTCTAGATATAGATGGGTAAGGGGTGAAGAAGAAAACTGACATAAAAGGAAAAATATACAATAAAATAAATCACGAGAGAAGGTTTCACTCAATTTCTTAGACGCCATTATTTCGCATTACTTTAAGGGGTATATTTGGGGGTTAATGTTAGATATAAATCTAAATGTCTAAAAAATCTACGAAGAATTTAATTTGATGTTTGTTGGAGTTTTGGATATCTTCTATGAAATAGTCGATTGGAAAAAAAAAATTTAGAAAAAAATCCTATACCTATGCAAAATACACCCTATGCCCATACAATTTACGTCCTATAACCATACAGAATAATTAAAAAATGTGCTCTCCCGTAAGGATTGAACTGTGTCTCCCTTTGTAAGAGAAACCACCTCATGATCCGGTGTGCTCGGATACAAAGAATGTCACAGATCAGTCAGGCTCTATTTTCCCTTTTTACGGAAGCACAACTCCTCATCAAGATATTTGCACGCATCAACCGCTAGGCACGAAACACAGAGTTGCAACAAACATATTTATTATTAGCTTATATATATATATATATATATATATATATATATATATATATATATATATATATATATATATATATATATATATATATATATATATACACATGTGTACATATTTATTATTAGCTTATTAGCTTATATATATATATATATATATATATATATATATATATATATATATATATATATATATATATATATATATATTATTAGCGATATATATATATCTTATAAACATGGTATTAGAATCCGGTAAATATTTTATGGCTAAGAAGACGTTTAGTTTCACAACTGTTATTTGATTTTGTTACTGATAATTCACACAGCGCAATGCCCAAGGCCCACTCAATATAGAGGGTTAGAGGGTTGCTAACTGAGATTGTAAGGGAAGGAAAAGTGAGATTTAAGGGAGTATTATGATAACGAATTGGATAAATATTGTATGACACTTGATTAAAGAGATCAAGATTGTAATTGCCAGTGAAGCTCACTCTCGCGATTTTGTTACACAAACTGAAAGTTCTACAGGGAAGAAGCTGTGTGAATGGAACACTTATATCAAACGAACTCGAACTGACTGGTGTTGGATTGCCCCCATCAAAATATAATGGCGAGTTCTAGCTGTGAAGGTCTGAGCTGGTAGAATTACGAAATGTAGCTCGTCTGAATATCTACCAGAATAAAAGCGATATAGCAATGAAAGGTTAGCAACGTTTCGTCTACTTTGAAGTGGGGGAGAATTATTCACAAGGGAACATAAGCGCTTTTGACCTCTGTCGCGATTGGACAGTGACGACTGCGCAGTACTAGTCTAGATATGTCCAGAAATATTTCGTTTCTGGTCTAATCTTAATATTGTAAATATAGACCATAGCAGCTATAGTTAGGTATATACTTGAGTGATCTAATGAACCAACCATTCTTCCGGTACCTTTATCGATGGCACGAATATAGATGTTCCATTTGAGGTCAGGAGGGAGCTTTAGACCCAGTAGGCGTTCGCGGTAAAGAGTATGCTTTGCGGTATGATTTTAGAAGGATTGCTGCCGGTTTATTGCCTGCGTAGTGGTGTTCATATGTTACCTATTTAGTGTTGGTTGTATTGAATTATATCAGTCTGTATTTTCTTCATTATAGAGATAGCCAACGTAGCTTTGAGAATTCTTTTGTAGTGGTTTTGTTTTTATTGTTTGTTTTTTTTTTCGAAAAGTTTCCATTTGTAGAATCCTAAGAAAATCAAGCAACGTCCGAAACGGAATTTCTTTTACGATTTCTTGAACTCATGTGATATGTACCCGTCAAGATTATTTCCACCAATAAATGGCTCCAAATCTTCTAAAGATATTGTAAGTGAAACCAAAAGACGAGATCCGTTCCACTATTTCAACTGAACATTTGCAACTAGGATCAAACACGCATTATTCTCTCTCTCTCACTCTCTCTCTCTCTCTCTCTCTCTCTCTCTCGTGTCCTTGATGCTTGCAGTTGTAAAAAATATGATAAAATATATCTTAATTTCATTATTTGCGGTCAGACTAATATCCTCATCTTTTCTTCTTATTAGCACAATGTTTCGGTCGTTGTACCTCCAGTCATTAGTGTCTGTCGATCCGAGTAATCGCCAAATCAAATTGGACCCTTTGTTAAATCTACAGTAGTAGACATGGACGGAAGCTCATGAACAATCTACCGCCTACAGATATAAACAAGAGCGCTCAATTAAAATGTCCCTGGGGGTTACTCTGAAAAACCTGAAGCTTACAACGTTCGAAAGTTAGTGATAACAACAACAAAGATGTGGATATTAGAAGAAGAATTTACCTTCCTATAGATCTTTTTTTTTCCAGGGTTAGTTTTGCAGAGTGTGACTTTGCAATGTCACACTGGAGAATAACAACTATTTTGTTTACCAAAAATGATGCTTTGTTTACCCGATCAATGTAATGGCAATAAATGTCTGCAATGTTGGTTCCGTCGCTGAAAGACACACCAGACACAAAGACAAAACCGATCATCCTAACACATATTCAAAGAAATTCCAAATTTGTAATCAGTCAATTACCATTAACATTCTTCCTATTTTCTAATTTTCTCTTTAAAACACAAATCAGATTAATCATTATTAATCAGACGCCGCCAAACAAAATGACTAATCTCGAACTAAAGCAATCTGACGTATGCCATTCCGATAATATCCTCACGGTATACTTCTAAGCTAATATCATGAATAATTTGTGATTGTTTTATCTGTTTCAATCTTTGAGATATTGAATGTCAAGTCGAATAATTGTATGAGACAGAATGAACACTACAAGCAAAAAGTTTTGGAACACCTTGAATTTCTTTAAAAACACCTTAAAATGATATATTTTTTTGTATATTTTGAAGTAAAACATAAGATTTCTATAACTACAGTTCAAATTTAAATTCATTTGCTCAAATTACATTTTGCTGAATTATGAATATTTTGTATGAGAGACATTATATTTTGTTTTATCCGTTAATACCTCAGTTGAGTTTTTGAGATTACAAAAATTTTAAACAAACTTAAATGTTAATACAGATTATCAATGTTAACTCTGCACTGACGAATGTTGTAAACAAAACATATGTCGCTATCTCTGAAACAAATTCTGCCACTACGAGGGGATTTTCATAGTTTTTATTTATTCTTTTAATTTCTTTTAGCAAAATGGCGAAATCAAAGCAGTTAAGTACTGACGTGAGGGCACAAATTGAATTTTAATCAAAGTATCCTAGTTTCAAAAACGAAAGAAAGTGAAGATTTCTATACATGGAATGGAATGAAAATTTCTTCGAATTAACCAGTAGAGAGACAATATTTATGAATAAAAATTTCGTATGTTGCTTTGATAAAGTCCACAATGGACGAAACGCGTCAGCAATTACCAGTTTTCCTATTGTCATTTTTATTCATAAATAGAATGGAATATTTATTATAAAGGCAATTAGAAACGATCGCAAATGTTGACAGAACAAATGTTTGAGCACCACAATTGACAACTGCCAGTGAAGGTAAACAATTGTTTATTGAATAGCAAAAGAAATAGAAGAAAAACTAACCCAGTTCTCTCGACATCTACCAGTATCGCTCTCAATTATGAAAAATCGACTGAATGGGCAAAATGCCCATGAACTGAATAATGAATGAGCACAGAGAAGTCCAAATTTGATCTTTATGGTATTAAGAGAAGAGTCTATGCATGAGAAAAGTCGGCAGAAGTACTGAATAATGAATGTGTGGATCCAACAATTAAAGATGCTAGAACGTCTGTTATAGTGTGAGGGTATTTTAGGGGAGAGAGGACAGGAGATTCGATTCCGGTCTACGAAAATCATGAAAAAAAGGTCAATATTATTCGATTTTGCAAAGATATAACAAAGCATCTGAAAAATGATTCACCTTTCAGCAAGAAAACCAGCCAAAACTCTATTCTAAATTATATCAAAATTATCTTGAGTCAAAAATAAAGGAACGAACTTTTGGAAATTATGACTTGGCTTGAGACAGCCTTTCCGGTTGGGTTAGTATTAGATGAATTGGATAGAATGCTCACTGAGTGAGAGTGCGCATTTCAGTGCATGAAGAATGATTGAAAGGTCTGCCATTCACTTTTTCAAAATTAAGATGAAATTCATCAAGAAAGGCGCCGCAGTTTTTTTTATCAATATAATTTTGACCTTTTCTAAAATCATCTTCAGGGGCAAATTACAAAGGCAACAAATGTCTATTAATAACTATAACATTGCGCGTTCGCGCGCGTGTTTTTAAAAATCACTGTGAAAACGGAATGCAGATTTTATCGCAGTTAAAATATGTCGGTTTTATAATTTAAGCCTGGAGATGATGTTACAGAAGGTCGAAATTAGTTGAGTTAAAAAGTTGTATGGCCCTTCCCTGATGAAATTAACATCAAGAAACTAATTAGTCAACTCGAAAGGATCACTATAAAAATATGTAAAGTCTCTTATACTGAAACATGTTTGAATAAATATATGCTGCTTATATATATATATATGCTGCCTATATATATATATATATATATATATATATATATATATATATATATATGAATATAAAACTGAACATTGATGACAACACTCAGGGCCAACAGAACTTTTCATGCTAGACGCAATCGTCAGACCACATTTGTTTTGTTTTACTCGACTATTTATATATACGTGTCAGTGATGCATTGTAAGTAGTCCCCATTCTAGTGGTTATTTTGGCGAGAGTGGTTTATTTATTTATTTGGATTGATTTAATTAACTTGTTCATTTATTTATTTTATATATTTATTTATTCTCTTTGGTTTTCCATATTTTAGTAACGTGTTAATTTTTTTTCATGAGATTAGTTCTGATCGTTTATTTAATAGTTGGTCTGGGGAAGTAAGTAAAGCTATTTTTGTCCACTTTTTGTATTGATTCTTGTAATCTATTCTAAACGTTATTTTGGCCGGAGTGATTTGTTATTTTTTTTTAAATATTTTATTTGTTTATTTATTTGGATTGATTATTTATACTTGTTTTAGCTTATTCATTTATATTTGATCTAACGGTTATTTTGGCGGGAGCGTCTTGTTTATTTATTTGGATTAATTTATTTCACTTGTTTTTTCTTATTTCTTTTATTTTATATATTTTTATTGATTTTTTCGAAATCGATTTTTAAGTAACGCAGTAAAAATATCTTAAATGAGTTCTGATCGTTTATATATCAGTTTGTTATGGTAAGAGAAAGTAATTAGGTATTTTTCGTCCAATTTTTGCATTGATTCTGGTTATATATATATATATATATATATATATATATATATATATATATATGTTGTGTGTGTATTACATATATATCAATGTGTATACAATACACACACTCATATATATATATATATATATATATATATATATATATATATATATATATATATATATGCAGTTTTATATATTATTTATATATTATATATGCGTAATACTCATTGGAAATCACTCAATATCAGTAAAAGCGCTAACATATTTTCAATGCGTTGGTGTGAAGTTGTGACACTGGGTTTCACGTCCTTTGTGATCATGAAACCCAAGTTCACAAACGCACATCAACGCAACTATATATATATATATATATATATATATATATATATATATGTGTGTTTGTGTGTGTGTGTGTGTGTAAAGAAGCGAGAGCAAGATCTAAAAGGTCAGCCAATCTAACAGTGATCTCACCCCACAATCCTCACTCTAGCTCCATATGTGGCCTCCTTTGTAAATCACTAGCGGGTCTTAAGATTATCGCACAAAATTCCATAACTGAAACAATTAAGCTGTCAGATCCGCATACGTCGAAACCGACGGCAGAATTATATATATATATATATATATATATATATATATATATATATATATATTAGCGTGGGTGTAACGGCTGCTCGGTCTCACGTTGACTGCTGACATGAGATGGAACAAATACATTCAGTCAATTGCTTCGTCCACCACAAGGAAATTTGGCTCCCTGGCTCCAGAGGCGAATATGCAATATAATTGGCCCTGTTCTGGCATCTCGTCTACAGTGACTCTCTCACAAACGCGCCGTCGCCTCTCTCTGTCTTTTTTACAAATACTTTCATGGCAAATTCTCCGAGGTGCTGCACTCGCTGGTACCCAGACTTTATGAGTTCAAGCGCCCTACGAGGCGGGCATCCAACTCTCACCCTTTCCCTGTCGAAACTCCTAAATGTAGCCGTCTTTTCTAGTCCAATAGCTTCATGTCTCGCACCTCTCACCCGTGGAACTCCATTCCCTATTCCAGTTTCCCTGATAGCTATAATATCTAGCTATTCAAATGTAATGACAATCGACATCTCCAGTTGCCTTGATCACTATCTTTCTCCTCATCTTTTCCTCTATCACTCCTATCTGATCTTGCTCCAAATTTTCTGTAACCCCTTGCGTCCTAGTGGCTTCTCGCCTTGCTTGGGGTGCAACGCCTTTAAAAAAAAGGGGTATATATATATATATATATATATATATATATATATATATATATATATATATATATATAATGAGATAGAGTGGGAGAGAGAGCAATCGCAACCTGCTGAAAGAAGAGAGTCAATGGAGATGTACACGATTCAAAAGGTCGGCTTCATATATCTGGGTGTGTGCGTTTGTGTGTTTATCGAGAGAGAGAGAGAAAGTGAGTGAAAGAATAGAATTTTAAACTCTTGAAAGAAAAGCACACATGAAAATGTTCACGATTTAAAATGTCCACGTCACGTCTCAGTGATTTCCTCGATTTATGTCGAACGAATGACTTGGGTAGGGATTTAAAACTGAAACGTGAACAATTTATTTGAATTTTTAATAATTATACACACGTACACACATTCTAACCACACACACAAATATATATATATATATATATATATATATATATATATATATATATATATGTTGAAACTTGACTAATGCATGGAATAATAATGCAACACAAAATGTACTTAGAACAAAATGTATTGAAACAAGAAAGTGTACACAATATTTACATATAGTCTTTTGTATATTCCTGGGAAGACCGTTCCTGGAGAATGTGTTGCCTGAGTCGCAGTCGGGTAGAGTCTCTGGTTGAATCTCTTGATTCCTCCCCTCTCTTCCCGGTACCAACCATATTTATATGGTCGGTACTCCACTATGCAAATTAGGTGGATCCTACCACAACAATATATATATATATATATATATATATATATATATATATATATATATATATAGATAGATAGATATATATATATATATACTGGAAGTAACAGCTAAATTGTCCAAATCGTGTAACAGCAAAATTATTTAACTGTTAGAATAAGTTTGAACCGTTGTAACTCAGAAATCATTAAAGATATCTGACTGGAAATTTCCGAGGTTCTTGTAACTCTATTAGACTCAACTTTGAACAATAAGAATGTATTTAAATCTAGGGCACAAATGATGATCCCTCTTCCTGTTGTGACTTCCTGATTCAGTTTTTCTCTTTACTGCTCCCGATTTTTAAACTTATTCATCTTGATCGTTCTTGTATGAACTTTGAACATGGAAGCCAGAGTATGAATGTTCGTACCATTAGTGAAGGACTGACTGATCTTATTCCTCTCACCATTTCTCATTTGGGAAGACAGTGGGTCTCACACAAAAATATTTTAACCTGTTCTGAAAACCTGGAAAAAAGTTTAATGTTTATTTAGATATTAAACATTTTGTGGTATGCGCAATTACTTACATTATTATTAATATTATATTTTTTGAATTTTTAGATTTTACCGTTTTCCATACATTTTCTTATTATTTTTAGATCCTTATTTATGATTAATTAATAATGAACATGTCATTTTCGTTTATGATCGATTTCATTACGATTCTTATGTTAAGCTTGGAGAGTAATTATACAGTCTTTTTGTTCACAGTAGTGTCCAGTAGTGTTATAAAAACCTCATATAATTCCAGTAAGATATCTTTAATCATTTCTAAAATATAACGATACAAAGCTTAATTTAACAAATGGTCAATTTTGCTGTTACGCGATTTGAACAATGTTGTTGTTACACCCAGTATATATTTGTTTGGTTACGCAGTACTATCATTTAAATTTTGTAGCTACTTTAAGGAGTGTCATGTGTTAATTTCCTTGATTTTTTTTTTTTTTAATTATTTTCTTCCTTTTGCTCCATCTTATTCTTCTCTTCCCTCTCTGTACAGATCCTTTATTTGAAAGAAACTAATTCTCTCTTTTCTTCTCTGTCTCTGTTGCTTCCCCCCCTCTCTCTCTCTCTCTCTCTCTCTCTCTCTCTCTCTCTCTTAAGACAATCCAAAGGGCAATGAAAAAAGACTTGAATATGAAATCGTACATGAAATATGTGAGTCACCTTGTTATTCCAGGATAGAAAGTTAGAAATTTAGAAAGGACAAAAATCATCTTGAATAAGATGGAAAATGATTCTGGAATAATATATATATATATATATATATATATATATATATTTCAACTTTATTTCAATCCCTCATGAGCTTCCGATCCTTATCTATGATTAATTAATGATGAACATGTTATTTTCGTTTATGATCTCGTTCATCACGATTCTTATGTTAACCTTAGAGAGTAATTATACATTCTTATTGCTCACTATGGAGTCCAATAGTTTTATAAAAAAAAAAAAAAAAAAAAAAAAAACCTCGTTGTATTCCATTAAGATATCTTTAATCATTTCTAAGATACAACGGTTCGGAAATTAATATACAATTAGACAATTTTGCTGTTACAGGATTTGAACAGTCTTACTGTTACATCCCGTATATCGTAAAATATATTTTTAAGTTCTGCTATATATATTGGGTTAAAGTGCTCAATATCAGAGATAGACTGCATGTAAATATAAAAGTGGATATTTAAGCAAACACCTAGTGTCGCCAGGTCTGTTTCACCGTAAGCGCGATTATCAGGACATGTGATTTCTCCTTTTCCTTTGACTTTTTATATATAAAGTTCAGTGGAACATTTCGAATTATTCTCGGTGCTATTGAGTGGGAATAATTATGAATCCGAATGCAGTTTTTTTTTTTGTTTTGTTTTTTTGCAATTTATAATGTTGTTAGTTACATTTTTTTATTTATTATTCATTAATTTATTGTTGGTTGTCTTTACTGTGTTTTCTTTATCAAGTGCTTTGTTAATTGTTTTATTATTTAATTTATTTACTTATATATTTGTCTAGATCAATTTATTTAATTTTTTGTTTATTTATTTTGTTTTATCTATGTATTTTCTTTTATTCTTCTTCGTTATCTGTTTTCAGTTTTTACGTAAATTTTTAAAAATTCTGCATTCTGAGATGAATTCGTATCATTTATTTACTAGTTTGCTTTGGTTTTAATTATAGCTGTTTTCTCACCTACAAGCAGAGTTTAAACTTTTTGGATTGGCTCTTGTAGGGTGATGCGGTTTTCCTTATTTTCCATATTTTTGGTTTGATTTTTTTTTGTTTTGTTCTTAATCTACAGATATGTTTAGGAAATATTGTGTCGCTCGCATATTTACTATTTCCTAAGGATGTTTTTTGTGTGCCTAGTTTTTGTTTCCAGGGTCCTTCGGTTACGCCTATGTTTATTTTTCTTCGTTATCAGCCGATTTTACAGTAGACAACAAACTGCCCACGCTGTATCACTGACATGTATATAAATACACGAGCAAAAACACAACGCACATGGACTGACAGCTGAGTTTAGCATGAAACAGACTGTCGCCTCTGAGTATTGACTTCAATATCCACTTTATATATATATACATATATATATATATATATATATATATATATATATATATATATATATATACTACTACTACTAAAAATGCTTGGTTAGAAAAAAAAACCTCTGATAGCACAACTTGTAAGTCTATCACAACAAACTGGAACCCGAGGAAAAAAAAAAAGAAAAAGAAAGAACTAGAAACATCCGGACAGGGCGAAATAAATCGTCCATTGCCTTAAGTTTCTAGTCTAAAGAAAAAAAACCAAGCGAGTAATAAATCTAAAACGTAGAGTTCTCAATACGCTTAGTAAAGCAGGAATAAATGAAATAAATCCTAAAGAGCCAGGAACAACCTACCTAGGTTTCACCTAAACGAATCTTCAGGGTATATATATATATATATATATATATATATATATATATATATATATATATATATATATATATATATATATGATTTGTAGGGTTATATATTAGTACTATCTATATTGTTAAATTTACGGCTGGATAGTGTGTTTTTAAACGTAGCATCCACTTATTTTCATGGAACTCTAAAATCTTTCTAATGTTATCTGCTCTGAACTTTTCTATTCTCTCAATTATAGTGAATTTAGCATGGGTTTTAAAATCGTGTTTTTCTAGGAAGAAATGTTGTACTATAAGCAATAATCTTTCATGGGGAGTCGACTTAATATAAATATATATATATATACATATATATATATATATATATATATATATATATATATATATATATATATATAGAGAGAGAGAGAGAGTGAGAGATATTAGAAGTAGTCAATATGTGTGTGTGTGTGTGTGTGTGTGTGTGTGTGTGTGTGTGTGTGTGTGTGAAAATGTGCTGTATTTAAGGAGAACTTGCCATATTACTTTCAAAAGGAGACTTAAGACCAATGACTAAAAAGAAGTTCATCAGATAAATTGCAGTGATTGGAAAATAGAATTAACATTTCCATTACTACTTGCTTAATACAAAATGTATATGATCTATTCCGTAACACCAGCGGCTAGCTATTAAGATTTTATGTAATGTAAACTCGAGTATGTTATCTAGGGAGATCCTGTTATGTTAACCTGGCGGACAAGAGAAGAAGTTGTTAGTGTTGGGTCGTATAAAGACAAGGATATTTGAGTGGCGTTGTCACACTCCCCGCTACCACCGTCTGGCCAATGATTAAATCGACCTTACTGTATGGCTTCACTATAATTATTCGTGTTACTGCTTGTGCGTTCGTAGGCATGTGTCGGCATATGCGCACATATTATTTGCTGGCGGTAATTATGCTCCTAATCTTGCTGGCAACATCAAACGGCCATTAATCTAAGCCTGCATTAATGGACAGATTTTATCAGCGACGCTTTGAAACGTCTCGATGAAGAGAGCGAGAATCCGCAAAGGTAGCGTATGATGAATCCCCAGAAGACAATGGAAGCTTTCCTCGTTTCAGAAATAGACCGTTACGTAAATGTTCGATTGAGTTGGAGACTTGGCTCTGCTAATACGACCCGCTCCTGTCATCTGAATTTCATAAAACCGATATAAACTATCGTCGATTGTGCCTTTATCTCACATCGTAATACTTTATTTTGAAATTGGTAAGTGCGGGAAAAGATTTATCGCCAGCAAATCTTTATCCTTGTAAACTGGCTTTGTGTTAGTATGGATTTAATTGTCTTGGGTTTTCCTGTCGTGAGTAGAATAAAGTAGAGAGAAAATGGACAAATTTTGCATCAGTTAAAATGTTAAAAATCGAATTGATATTCTAATAATGAAATTAATACACTCGGGAGTACATTTCTCTGGTGTTATTATCTATACTCTTTCATAAAAATGATGTTGGGGTTAAAACATAAAACTTTCTAAATTTCCTCTATATTATAATACTATTTGTTTTTTTTAATAATTTCATCCCAAGGAAGGTGATAAAGCCACTAAGGAGAGAGAAAAGTAAAATAGGACAAAAGATTACCAGTGATATTAGATTTAAATTTTAGAAGATCAAAGCTGACTGGAAAGTTGACAAAAAAACACGATAAATGAGAAATGCCAGAGAAGAAACTTCAAGCATAGGACTTACGGTGACACCTGACAATTTCATCTGTAAAATTTTGAGATATAGCTGCTAAGTCTTTATTAATTTTAAGCTTTTTCTTTTGACATAAAAATTTGTTCTCTGTTTGTCTTTTC
>OZ010595.1:50090877-50323377 GCA_963932145.1 Acanthosepion lycidas | reverse complement strand
ATGTATACATTGTAAAAAGACCGGATATTAAATATAGCTAAAGTAACTTCAATGAAAAAATAAATTGAATAACATATATATTTCTTCTTTTCTCCTCAGTAATTTTATAGTTGTAAACTTGATAGCGAATAAATGTTAAATTTTGATTTTGTAATTAGCAGTTTTAAATTTTAATATTAAATTCTATCATATAATTTAGTAATTATTTGTTGGAATAAATTATTTTTTAATACTAAACATCTGAATAGATATTATAACATGACTTCGTTATCGAGCTTTTTGAATTTTCCTGTACTTGTGTTTTGATTGGTCCATCTAGCCTTTGTAACAACGTTTTCCCCTTGCGTAGGATTATTAATTAATTTGAAACTTTTAAAACCATTTATTTTACATTCAACGTCATCACTTGATAAGACACCGAGGGTGTTGAAACAAAATGGCTATTTTTGTAGTGATTTTATAACATATTTATGTTATAAATTTTTTTCTTTAAAAATAAATAATTATAACTGCTCTACTTTGTATTGAGCACTCTTTTAAGAATAGTAATTGTTGGTTATTGGAATTCATTCCATATACACCAATCATATACTTGGGTATATATATATATATATATATATATATATATATATATATATATATATATATATATAGAGAGAGAGAGAGAGAGAGAGAAAGATAGATAGATAGATAGATAGATAGATAGATAGATAGATAGATAGATAGATAGATAGATTTACTCTAGTTTTCCGAGTAAAGGTTGGTAGCGAGCCAAACATTGTCGAAAGCGCCTACTAGATTACATTTATTGTAAATCAATGAGTAAGAGGCTTAGCCACATCAACGTGATGTAATGTGATCAAACTTGCCTTGCTAGGTCAACTATTACTGAGTAGAGGATTTGACTCTCACTGGGTACACCATATTTTCGACTTCGTGCAACAGCTAAGCCACGCTTCGAAAACCATCATATCACTGGGAAGTAGTTGGTCGAATGGAATTAAGTTCTAACTTAGGGAATATGAAAGGAATCGGTATGAGTCCCCTGCCTAGTTAACAAGGCAGGTTTTAGCTGTGGAACTCTGGAACTAATGATTCTAGCTCGTTAGGACATTTTCAAAAGATACTGTGACTATAATTTATTATTAAAAGTGCAAATATAAATGAGAAATTAATTATAATTGAGAAAAATCCCTTTAATAATAATAATAATAATAATAATAATAATAATAATAATAATAATCGGAAGGAAATGACAACCCATTAGTTGTAATGCAACCCACCAACATTATTCTAACGTTAGCCAGCTTGTGAGTTTCGTGCCAATATCTCTGAAACGATTATTAACATTATTTACATTATTCGGACTGTTATCCTCATCTTGTTTGCTATATTTACAACGTTTCGACTGTTGAACGCTCCGGCGTTCTTTATGTGATTGGAATTTCAAACCAAACTCTTTATTTCTATCCCGGTGGGCGAAATAAACGGTTAGGTTTGAAATTACAATCACCTGAAGAAGGCCATGAATATGGCAATGGAGATGAGAACAGTCCGAATAACGTAAATAATGTAAACTCTCAGTTTTGGTTTGTTTGTTTGTTTAGCAAACTAGAGAGAGAGAGAGAGTATGAGAGAGACAGAGAGTGAGTGAGTGAGAAAGAGTGAGTGATGGAGAGATATTGCTTTTATATTAGTTTGTCTTAAGACCCAACCTATGTCTTTTTATTTAATTTTCCTACGGTTCAGACCATTTTTCCGGTTTCCCGGAAGAATCTGATGCGTCATTCAATGCTTAAATTTAATTTTCCTGGTGCATTAGTAATTTTCTTTTAAACAATGTATTACTGGTGCTAAATATATTAGGTTGGTGAAAAAATGATGTCGTTTTTTGACGTTAAAAATACGTCAAAAAAACGACATTATTTTTGCACCAACCTAATATAAATATATTGCTGGTGTTTTTACTATAAACTTTTATACTTTCATAGCGTTTTGACCCAAGTTTGGGATTTAACTACATGACCATAGCTGGGATCTTAACAGGTTCTACGACCCAACGTCAGGATGGACCTGAGAACAACAGCAATTAAGAGGTAGTTCCATGCTCGTTAAAAACACTCGATTAGAGGCCCTGCAGCCGGATCTAGTTAATCGTCAAACTAATAATGTGTCGGCTTTGGAAGTCAGCAATTGAATTCCTGACATTTGTCTGGGTTGGAATATCTATCCTTGATATATTCATCTTTAACGAACACAGAATATCTAAATGATTGTCATTTTCGATTCCTGCTTTTCATGAATCTTTACTTATTAAATCAAGTTCGAATTTCACATCTTCGTTTATTATCAAGTTTGTTTCATTCGTGTATTATTTTTGGCATGAGATACTGACATTTGAACTTTTGTTTAAAACTGTTACAATAGAATCCCTCTCCACTTCCTGGTAAAATTAAGTCGCTTTGAAAGCTCCCGTTGACTTCGTGACATTTTGCAGTCGGATACTGTGTTTAATTATGGACAAATGTACGTTGTGCTAAGACGACGGATGGACTGAGCTATCGAACGAATAGAGGAAATTATTGGGAAGATCGTGAAGTAAGTTACAATGAAGATTAGCAGAAAAGGAAATAAGAGAAGAAAAAGTTAGCTATTAACCTGCGACATTAAGAGAGAGAAAATTAAGAGGAAGGTGATGTTATAAAATAGTTTAAGAATAAAAATGTGAATGTTGTTTTCAGATGGAAGGTTGACATCTCAAAATATGGAGACAGCCTAGTGTATGTGTGTGCGCAAAGATGGCGTTCAAATAATGCCACGTAAGTAAAAGAATGCAATGATTAAGTATGAAAAAGAAAATTAAGAAAATCATATTTTTATATTAATGTTCATCTTATACAAGGCGCAAAAACTACTCAAGTTAGAGGGTTTCTGTGTGCTGTTGTATGAGCGTAGAAAATGGCAAGAAATGATTTTGATTGATTAGTTTTCTAAGACTTATCAACCATTTATACTTTATTTAAAGCCAGAAAATATTTTAGATTGTAAGAATTTATTAGGGGGAGGTAAGGTTTCTTTAGTGATACAAGCCTTACGAATTAACCGATAGTTGGGGAGAGAAGAGGCAGATTCATACCTTTCCCAAAAGTTACTTGTGCATAAGTGATTATGAAAAACCCAACGGGAATTGGAACTCGCCACTACGATTAACAATTTCGAGCCATTATCCAATACATAATCAGCACATAAAAACTTTCAGAACATGGTAATTCCAAGTGCACATCCGTCTATGCACTGACCAAGTACGACGTTACTTAACTTTAGTGATCGTACAGGAACCGGTGTTTCTACGTGTTGTGGTTCTAAGCCCGAAGGTGCAAGATGTGAAGATCATGAGGCTATGAAGGGAAGATAACTCTTAACCCTAGACTTGAAGCGGTGAAGATTGTAGTGATTAGGAAATTAGCATGGCCGGCGTATGTTCCACAAAGCAGCAGTTCTTTAGTTGATTGGTTATCAACTCCTTATGCCTCAATTATTTTTCTTGGGAGCTTTCAAGTAATAAAGATATCTTCTTTCGCTTTTCTGCATATAAAACTTTGTGTGAATATGACTACTAGAGGCGTGTTTCATTTTTTTCTAAATTCATATTTTGGATTCCAGTTTCATTTAAGAAATTATATGTTATTTTATGCATTAATGTCACGATGGAGTTCATTTTTCTGAATGGTTGTAATCAGAGGCATATGAAACACTAAGCGTTATTTAATACTGAAATCTATATAATTTGAATAATTTGTTATGGCTTCAATTAAATATATATTGAACTCAATTGCATGCCTTCTCACTACAGAAGTTTACTTTTGTAAATGGATGCCGAAACAGAGGAATGGAAGTTTAGCGAAAACCTGTTTATGGCCAAAATGATAGAAAGGTGTGGAGAGCCCTGATCGAATGTTCTGAAGAGACAGACTGTATAGGTTTCGTTCTATCATATTATCATTAGATGTCAATATTTTTACGCCTATTGTCAGAAAGAGACAGAAATAAATGAATTACCATGTAATCTCTGCTTTTCATTATCATCCGAGAATAGTGCCTTAGCAAAGGGAGAAAAATGTTAAGGTGCACAATGGATAGAAAGCTGTGGAGAGGCACATAGAAAAAGAAGAAAAAAACAGAATAGCCATAAACAAGGATGAATTGAACAAAAAGAGAAAGAGAATTCAAAAAGGAGATGATGAGACAATTTGAAGAATTTATCAGAATAAAAGAAAGAAAAAGCATCGGTGTCACAAGACAAAATTATGAACGGAATATAACCGTGGTATAATTTGGGCACGTGGTTAGAATTTTCGCATTCTGACCATGAGACCCGCGTTCCAACATCACCTATGTCAAGAAGGAGACTTCCTGATGTTATCGGACTGGAGGGGTCGATCCCAGAGTGCGGCACCCTTGGAAAGTGCCTGAAAAACCTACCACGAGTTGACCTAAGCCTTTTCAGTGATTTTTATTTTTTTATTATTTCAACCCAAGCAAGACCACAAGAATACACTGGATTACAAGGTTTGAAAATGAAAGTGAATTAGGAACTCAAGAAGGGGTAGATTAAGGAAAGGACAACAAAGGAACAGGTTTCACGTAGACAGAAGATAGCGATTGACTTTGCATTTAAAATTTTGAAGATTCTAGTTATCAGGGAAGTAAGAAATAAGAGTTTCACAGGTGGTAAGTGCGAGAAAATAATTTTTTGGATTGCAAGTGACGGATGCATTTATATATTTCAGCAGTAAAACGGTGGGATTCAGTTGCCAATCTAATATCACACTAAAATTCAGGGAGTTGGGGCTTAAGTAGAAAAAGTTTGTTGTTCAGAAAGTGATTGAAGTCGAAATACCTGGTCAGGATCGATTACACTACAGACCCTTCTTTGGATTTTTTCAAGAACTCCAAGGTGAATAGCAGGATTACCAGACCAGAAATGGCAACAGTATTTGATGCACTGACGAATAGTAGATCTATAAATATGCAAAATGGTTTCTGAAGAAAAATTTGGGGGACAACACAACGAACAAAGATTTTTTGCAGTACACGTAGCAATTAACTAATATAGCCGTCCACCTTATGTCAGGGGGAAAAAGTGACGCCAAGACGGCATAGAATGTTGATCACCTGATATCATTCTATTTATGGGATATTTAGCATCGCCCATACAGATGACAAGCAGAGAAGGTTCTCTGTGATCATTATATAAGAACTTTTTCGTTTTGGATGCATTAAATTTTACAAGCCATTTTCTACCCCAGTTAACCAACGATTGAAGTGCTTTCCCAAGAGCAGATGATAGGTTTATTTTCTCAGGCATGTTGGATTTTCTACTAAGACAGGAGTAAATGATAATGGTATCTACATAAATACCTAGTTAGGAGGTGATAACATCAGGGAGATCATTAATGATGATCAGAAACAGTGTAGGTCCCAGGATAAAGCCCTTGGTTAACCCCACATTAATATGAAAAGATATGGTAGCGACCCCATTCAACACGACATTTATTAAGGGATTTATCAGGAATAATTGGATTAAGTCAAATATTCGTCCCGTGATACCGTAGTCATTGAGCATGCGTAGAAGACCAGCATGTCAGAGCTAGTCGAAAGCCTTCGAAATATCTAGAGTCACAGCCCGAGCTTCAGCATTCTTATCCAAAGATTGATAGATAAATTCGGTGATGGCGATTAACACATCGCCGAAGCGGAAGCCATTTTTTTGTCCGAAAGAAGGTCGTGCGAAGTAAGATGCTTAACCGATTCGGCATTGATAAGAGCCACGATTACTTTGCCGAAAATAATACGGCAATAATTTGAGGGTATGAAGGTTCACCAATTGTTCTTAAAAACAAAAACTATGGGAGTTGGACATCCAACATTCTAGAAAGCTAGAAGCAGTGAAGCATTTGTTCTAAAGTTTGGAGAGAAGAGGTGCCAACTCAGGAACTTATTTCTTGTGAAAGACGGTAGTGATCCCATCATATCTGGTTGTCTTGTGAGGATCTAAATTAAAAATGATGTTTGAAACCAGGGACGGTATTATGTGCATATCACTCAGTAGAGTCTGCGTTCTAGGGGTAGGGAAATATGGCATAAATACTCCAGATTACTCGGGAGTGGAGTTAGAAGAGAATTTCCAAGCAAAAGACACTACTTTATCTGCAATAGATGTCATTAATTCAAATTATGTGAAGAGAGTAGATAAAGCCCGATGATTTACTCTTGTTCAGCACACTCTTGGAGAGCCGCCAGTAATCTCTAGAACCAAACATGGCAGGTTATACGGTGTCTCATTCTATTAGCAAATAGAGACTTTGCTTCTTTGAGAAAACGCTTGCACTCATTACAGGCAATGATAAAAAAGACGTATTTTACAATTAGTAGCTTAAAGAAGTCATTCCTGTGGACTATAGCGGTCGAGTAGGCAGATGAGAACCAAAGAGCTGATCGTGGTTTCACTTGCTATTTGCGTCCTGGAACAAAAGTTTCTATACAGGATTTAGCCATGAAAGAGACCTCACACACATTTATAAACAGGATGATTAAAACATTATTCCAACGAAAGGACGTCCCAATCAGTACGTTCGTAACATACAGATATTATGTTAAAAGGCGATTTCTGACTGATAGGAGAGGAGAAAGTGATATTCATACGCACCAGAGCATGTTTGGTGTTGCCAAAAGGACAGAGCACGATATGATCCGAGATGAAGGTAAGGAAGACGTCAAGTAGAGAAGCGTGTCCGTCAGAATTACGATCGAGTCGCCTGGGGGAAGACT
Organism: Acanthosepion lycidas; assembly: GCA_963932145.1. Classification (NCBI taxonomy): domain Eukaryota; kingdom Metazoa; phylum Mollusca; class Cephalopoda; order Sepiida; family Sepiidae; genus Acanthosepion; species Acanthosepion lycidas. The sequence continues at coordinate 50,316,546 of OZ010595.1, read as the reverse complement.
TCTACTTGAGTTAGAGTGAGGGATAGTGAAGTTCAAGGTGGGATACCTGGGAGGTCAGTGAGCGAGTAATTAATCCACTTGATATGGTAGTCATTGAAGTCGCTGAGCACAGAGACATCTGCAAACGGGTGTAGAGCGAGGACTTTATCTATACTATCTACAACGCAGCAGTCATGAGACAAAGGGGGCGATATAGGAAGAAGAGATAGCTGACTGAGTTTAGCAGAGAAAGTCGGATGCACATGTAAAAATAGTCTGGAGACTCAAGAGTAAGTTCCTTAGTCAGTGGAATTCCGGTTCGTTATATTTTCTGATGCTCAAATATTATTGGGAAATGCATGGTTCCAGCTCTTCCCCACCATCTATGGGTTAATTAGTAAGACTTGTAACATTAAATCATTATTATATAAAAAAAAAAGTTTAAAATCTAAAATCATTTATGGCTCAAAATAACATTCGAAGGGTTGATAAACCGAAGAAAATGATCAATCAACAATCAAATCAATCACTCCCACGAAATATTTTATGAGTTATTTTTAACTGATAGATACCTGATTACAGTTCAATTAGTTTATACCAGCCACTAGGATTGCTTTGTAAACTGGATTCATCAAAATATTCGCGATAAAAGAAAGAGTTTTTGATATTAATAAGAAAATAGCTATAAACTGATTTAGTGTATTTTAATTTATACCCCGAGGCTAAAGTAGGCTAGCCCCGAGCTCACTACAGGAATAAGGATGTGGAAAACTACATTGCTATGTATCACCCCAAGTCTAGATATCATTATTTAGTCAACATAATTTAGCATAAGGTTATGACAGTAGTGTACACCGAAATAATGCTGATTTTCTAAGCGTAGCTTAGAATGTGGCAAAAGGCCGAAAGTATAGGGCAAGCTTTTGAGGATCTAACGCATTATACAGTCGTAAATGATATAGCGAGAAAAGCTTTTTTGTTTCGCCATGTCGAAGTGCCTAGGTACACCCCGTAAGAATGAAACTTGTCACGAGCTTGTGAGCCGTTAGTTTGCAGTAGGTACATTAATCTTTCTTTAAAGTGCTTTGTCTCTTCACTGATCTTCAGTTTTCTTCATCTTTATAACTCCTAGTCCGTGTTCTGTTAATCATATTTCACACGCTCGTTAAGTAGGTTATTCGCTGCTTTCATCTGACATTCTTGACTTTAATATGTCCCGTCAGTGTTAAATTTTCCGAGCCCTTTTTCCTCATTATGCGCCCTAGAACGTTTTACTGTTTCTTTCCGATACTACGTATAAGTATCCTTTTTGTTTCCATTTCTTTTTTCTTTACGACATCCTCAATTTTCAGTCCATGGTCTTCTCAGCATTATTCCGTAGAACCACATGTCTGTTGCCTCAAGTCTCCTCTTCATCCCTGATGAGATATGCCAGAAGTCAGTGTCATATAGAGGACCTGTATTACATAATAGATATATTCATTATTTCTAACCATATTTTTCTCTTTTGGAAGGCATCTAGATTAGTATTCTTGCGTATCTACTGAAACGAATGCAGGCCTAGGAAATGGTTTTCAATTAATCACCTTTAGATGTCTGCTCAAAGGATATTAATTCTTGCATGCAACACAAGAAATGTAAGAGAAGTGCAAAGTCAGCGGCTTATTTGGTTTATTTAAATGGTACAAAATTATGTGCCCAGTCGCTTGCGTGACTTTCTTGATGATAAAAGTGCCGGCGCTTTGCTGTTCGACTAAATACATGCGCTCGCAACAAATAAAGAATTATTCTAATATCGCAGAAACACGCATGAAAGAACTAACATACTAACCGTCATAAATTATGGAATTATTTAAATACTAGAAGCCACCCTTCGAGCGGACTTTAGGTTAGCTCCTGTAGAGGGCTTTTGGGCGTTCGGCCTTTTACCTTCAGCCTCTTATGTATATAAACGTTATTCATTTTGCGCGCAATTTTTATTTTATTTTAATATTACCATTCTTTATGATTCCGTCATATAAAGTCACTCTTAAAAGACATTAGGGAAGCCGGACTTTGTAATATTTCACAGTACGCGTGCTTGAAAAAATTAAAAAAAAACTGAGCAAGGTTTTAATTACGGTTTAACGATAATATATCAATTGCAACTGCGACGAAATTAAGTGAAATTAAATTTAAACCTTTAATAAAGATTTGCTTTTTTAAACATTTTACTCTGTGCGATATTTAAATTTATCATTAAACGAGTTATTTAATGTTTAATCGCGTGTACCCACCGCAGTTACTTGGACACGTGAACTAGTGGTTAGAACGTTTGCATTCTGACCATGAGACCCGGGTTCGAATCTCATTACTTGGACACGTGAACTAGTGGTTAGAACGTTTGCATTCTGACCATGAGACCCGGGTTCGAATCTCATTACTTGGACACGTGAACTAGTGGTTAGAACGTTTGCATTCTGACCATGAGACCCGGGTTCGAATCTCACCATGACGTTATCGAACTGGGTGGGGTCGATCCCAACTTTTGGAAAGTGCTTGAGAGAAAGTGCTTGAAAACGGGTCGAGCCTTGTGAGTGAAATTGGGTAGGTATCTGTGCTAGTCATCGTGGCCGAGGTATTGACTAGCCGCCCAAGTACACGGGTGTCCTCGAATACGAGTGGCCACCTATATTACCAGTTATGGCGCAATTCAAGTGTATTAAATTGCAGGAGAACTTTTTCATATATTTTTTTTTTTTGACGTCCAAATTCGGTAACACATAGAATTTAAAATTGCATCTCCTCATTCATATCCCCTTTTCATAGCGAAGGCAGATAGCATATCTTCACAAGGGAGGTAACCATGGATTATTCCACATCCCCCTTTTTCTTAAATCCTTCCAATATGAAATTTTATCAGGAGGTCGAACTATGCAAACATATCTGGTGTAAACTAATAGGCTGGTGCCACTGGCAATCGGCTTTTCAATTTCACTTATTAGGTTCCGTGTTGATTCAGCCGTACTCTTTTTCTTCAAGTAACTGACATCCAAAACAGGTCTTGACTGACGTTGCAGTGTATTGGACGTGTATGTGTTGGTAACTTTTGTAAATGATGGCTGTTCAATCCCTCGCCTTAGTTGAAAGGTATTTTGTCGTTGAATGTCACTGTCTTACTGAGAAGAGACCTTGGTGAAGTAGGTTTTAAGAGTGCTGGTGAAGTTTATGTTTTTTTTTTTTTGTTTTTTTTACCGGACGTATATTTTCTTTTCCTAAACGCTGTAAAACCTTATGGGATTTTTCTTCATAGGAAATGGCATGCGTCGAAGAGTTGCTATAGATATTTGTTGCGCAGTTTCGACCTTTCTAATTCACATTCTATCCAGGTAGCTAGTTACCCGAAGAGACGGCTACTTAAGAGCTCACGTCCACATCTCCCGCCCCAGATGATCGAACCGGTATCTATCGACGATCAGATCAACCAAGCTAAGTTCAGACCAAACTCGCTGATCAGATCAACCAAGCTGCGATCGCCCGATGACCTCCCGCTAGCTCCCCGCCTCCTGTCTATCTTAGGGTCCAGGATTGCATTCCAATCCCCCATTAATACTAAACGAGACGAATCAACCATGGACGGCTTCAACTGACAGAAAAGTCAACACCCTCTCCCTTGTCGTTGGGCGCATAAAACGCAACGACACGAAACGTACCACTGCGCACAACAATATTAGCCACGATCAACCGGACCTCTTCGTGCACATTAACTAGGTCCACCTCAGCACCTAGGGAACGTTAAACTAAGGAATCATCTCTGGACAGATGGTCCCCGTATGCTGAATAAACAACAAGTCGTTAGACAGCACATCAAAGTAACAAACAATTCTAAAATTTCTAGGGTTTTTTTTTTTAATTTTTTTTCGGAGGACCCTGTATTACTAGTGATGTATCGAGGAAAATATAGAATATAACATTTGGAGAATAATGAAATAAACTCGTGTAAGATCTTCTAAGGATCAGCTTTTGGGGCTCAAACGGCAAAATAGCTGTTCGACTGAAACTAAGTAATAGAGAAAGCATCCTCTTGCGTATCAGTCCACAAAACAGGGTTTTGTCCGAAGCTACTCGTGTGAAACATAAGGATAAAGAGATAAGGGGATAAGGATGCTGCGCTAAATATGCCTAGAATGCCGGGTGTTAGCCATGAAGTTTAGGACTGTTGGTAGCTAATCTTAGCAGTTTCCATGGAAATAGCGATAGCATAGTGAGTACATTTCGTCTATGAGAAGGATTTGGTGGGTGGAAAATGATATCCCACCCACAAGGAGGAGGATAATCTATCGACAAGTTGGCAAGTGCAGACTGGGCAGGTCCTGCCCATATATGGCAGCAATACTCCATTTTAGGTCTGACCTGGCTCTTCTGAAGGTATAGTATAGCACAAGGAGTCAGGTGCTTACTGGAAGGGTACAGTGTACCTGCCATTTTCCCAACATCTTAACGATTGATCGTATGTACGAGCTCCCCTTATGATCTGAATTGAGATTATGGCCCAATAGACGCTTAAGACATGGGTACTCCCTGTGCGAACATCCATTCATCATGATTAATGTTAGTTCAGGGTCCGGTCGGCGATGATGTAATATAACTAATTTGGTTTTCAAGGCATTGAATGTAACCGACCTGTTTTCCCCCACTGAGCTGTTAGAGCTAGATCAGAACAAAGACCAGCTGTCAAACTTTGGTCGTCTAGAGTTTTTGCGGTCCATCCATATATCATTTTATGATCAGCATACATATTCACAAATGATCACAGTATACTCTTGGGCAGATCATTTAAGCAAATTAAAAGAAGGTTGGTCAAAGATGCAACTCATGGAGGGTGCCTATTTTGATTGCTAGGTCCCCGGAAGACCAGCCGTTGACAACAGCCCTGTAGGGCCGAAAAATGGCAGTCTTGTTCAGGCCGAGAGAAAGCAACTGACATTCAGAAAAAAGTGAATATTCGACAGAAATCAATAATACATTGAAACAGTACCCTGGCAGGAGTAACGGTTAACGAGCGTAATAATAGCAGATATTTTCGACTTTCATCCGGTTCATACTTCTCCCATTTATTTTGAACAGAAGTAGAGGTTTATTCCTTGTTCTCTGTTTAGGTTTCCGGTTTCTTATAACATATATTAATACTCTTTCACTCTCTGTAGCCCTTTGCGTCGTAGTGGCATTATTGCCTTGCAAGAGGTGCGATTTTTTAAATCATTTTATCGATTAAAAATGAGTAGCGATTTCGGTTCACACGAGGAACCCTATACTTGTAGTTTTGAGTCAAGTTTGAAACCTTTTCATTTATTTAGCAGGCGTACAGCGAATTTATGAATAAACGACAAAATTTTAAATTTATGTTTAAAACTCACTTTAAAATTAATTTTAAAATTCCAAGTTACGCAGACCGCACAGAGAACAAAAATACGCGGGGATACATATAAACTTTTCCTGACAGAGACTGTTGATAGCGCTATGATCCAAGAGAGAAAGGCGGTTAGCGGCATTTTGAACACCTCCAGAGGGACTAGTGGGAAGTGAGATAGTCTGGTTGGACATTATGAGTGAATTCGTAATTAGAAGTAACTGAAAAGACTCCATCTAATAATAAATATTCAATATAAAGAGAGAATAAATTCTTGCAGCTGCTTGATTAAACAGAGCGTCTGGAATTCAGCATTGTTTGACTTCCATTGACGAACTGAAATGCCGTTTCAAACTGATGACAATTTATTTTTTATTTATTTATTGTGCTTAATTTCACGGGTGACAGAATTATTTGATTAAAATCACAATCAATACTTTGAAACCAGTTAATTCAAATCAAAACCCTCGCTTATTGATATTAGAATCAAAATTGAGAACGCACGTCAATATAAAAAAAATATATCATAGAACGGTTTTAATATGCAAGTCAATAAAATAAACTGTTCATTTTTATCTTTCATAGCAGATTGGTAATAATGTTAATAATATAAGATCCAATAAGACTAGCACCCTATAATTTCGGCCTTGTGCCACATCTAAGATACCATGATGCCCTATAAGCATTATACATAGGGAATATAAAATAAAATAGGGATACAATTTATGAAAAGTGAGGTCGATTCAGTAGCCATTGCTTGAGAAACCTCTTCTTTTTCTGTTTGCTATATCCCTTCAGGGCGTGGGTGATCATGCCTTTCCACAATTTCCTGTCCTATATAGCTCTTAGCAAATTTTGTCTTTTCCCCTATCCCTCCTAATCCCTGTTCTATCAACAAATCATTCAAGCTCGTTAGGTAGGTTATGCGCGGCTTTCCGCTCTTTTCCCTTTACCTTCACTGTGTCTTGTGAGTGTCAAATTTTCTAAGTCTTCTTTCCTCATTATGCGCCAAAAATGTCAACTATCACTTGCTATAAATTTGTTTCCATTTTGTTTTCATTTTCTCTGAAATTTCGTCATTGTCCGTTTACTCAGTCCATGATATTCTCAGCATCCTTCTGTAGAACCGCATTTCTATATCTGACTATATTTCTGAGATGAGGTATTATGTACATTATTTACATTATTCGGACTATTGTCCTCATCTTTGTCGATGATGATGAAGAGCGCCTTTTTACCCATTCCCCATATTGTGCCATATTTTGTAAATATTAAAAATAAATATCACTTTCCGATATAGTATCTAGATTTTATGAACAGACACTGACTCGTAGTTCAGTGGTTCGACTGAATGTAAGAAGCTGTATTTTGACTTGAGCTGGAGTATTCCAAAGATAGCAGCATATAAGTGACAGTAATGATCTCGACTAGAATTCGAACTCGGCTCACCGATTTCTCAATCCACACCCCTATCTGTTTCTCTACCGTGTCTGTACCGGTAGTTAATAAATCATAATATTTCTCAATCTGTCAAAGGCGGATACAGAATGAATATTTAATAATATATAATTTATAGTAGACGTGAAAAAACTCTTACAATGTGGGAACAGTTTTATGAATTTTACAGTATTTTCCAAGTTTCACATTCTTAACCAAGTTACTTAAACCTCAAGGCACATTATTTTGAAATAAAAATTATGATTCAGAAGCTTGGCTAAGAGAGATGTTTTGAACAAAAAATGAAAAAGTGTCATTGTAATAACGACTAAGTCATAAAGACAATATTAATGTGAGTTTTATGTTCCATGTTCCAAAACGTTGGCGAAAATCTCTCTTTATCCGTCAAGACAGACCGACAATCCATTTAAAACATCAAGACTCGCAACGTAGCTATTAATTTCAAAGTTCAGTAGAAGTTCAGTACATTCCATACAAATGGTTGCAGGTTCTTTACACCTGCGCAGAACAAGGTGACTTTTATTGTAACTGCGCAGAATGATGCGGTCATAATTTCGCCAATAAAACTCCAATAAGTATTTATTTTATCTTTTGATAAAACATGAAATGGCGAATAATGCGCGAAGTAATGCATATCTAAACTCCTATGATAGATATTTGAATATCATTTTATGTTAGTATTTGATCTGCTATGCTTAACTCTATCGTTTCTTGTTTTTTTTTTTTTCAATAATAGTCTCTTCCTAACATATTTGTACGTATCTTTCTTTTACATTTATAATTCTTATTTCTTTCCTTCTCTCATATTTCCCTCGTCTCTTTATCTCGTTTTTCTTTCATTCAATCTTTTTTTATCCTCACTCTTCCCCTCGCGTGTTTCTTTCTATTATTTTACCTTTCTCATTCTTATATTCATCTTCAAAATTTATATTAAAGGCGCTTGTAAAATTAAGCAACTGGACACCATAAATACTCGAGTATATATATGTATATATATGTGCCAGTTTTCATGATGAGTTTTTTTTTTCTTTTTTTTTTTACGCAAAAAATGGGAATCGCACTATACAGAAGAAATTTTTTGGAGAAGTTAAAAACCATGAATTTACGGTGACCGGTTGCAGCATACACAGGTAAAAAATTATCCGTCTGGCTTAAAATTCCTGCAAAAAAAATCAGATCTTACACAATGCAAGAAGTCTGTTTATACACGGAGTCATAAAATAATTTTCTACGATCTAACAACATTTTTTACCTTGTGCAACACTCGCTTGTGTCTCGATATGCCAATAAGATGTTCTTTCGGAATCATCTACCTGTAAATATTAATGTCAGGTGAGAAAAAACATTCCGTTTTTACACCTCTTTCTGTTTCCGAATGGGTACCTAATTGTTGCAAATGATCAAAAGATAGATCAGAAAGAACCATCATTGTTCAGCTCAAAGATAATCCAGGAATGAGAAAGGAAGAATTTGGTAAACGTCTGGGGAACAGAAATATTTGAAAAGAAGAACCCAGAAGTGTTTATTTGAGGATGATCAGATATATAAGACAGAAAAACTAAGGTAAGTTTACAATAGAAATATTTAAATGTGCAAAAAGTTCAATAAACTTAAAATTGTGAAAATATGATGGGTTATCGCCCCATCAGCAAACTTACTGTCATCATCACACTCTGTTGTCAACAAGAAGTGTATAGATCACGTCAACGGAGGTAATAACCTGGATGGCAAACATTATGAATTTTGCTCCTTTACGTCCACTGTTTTATGAAGGATTTTTTTAAAAAAACTTTAATTATCTCTTCATTAAATTTCCAGTATTTATATAATTGATATTCATCGTCTTGGTTGTTATTATTACAATTTTTCGGTTGCTGTGCCGTGGGGCCTACTTTAGTTGTATTTTGATCCAGGTAACATTCAAGGAATTTTGTCACCAAATTCACAAACCAATGCGTTAATCTACTAAGCTATTTTCCTTTGTTACAATCCTGAACTTTAAACTGAATATTTAAACTTAATGTTTTTATATCCGCGTAGCTTGACCTTCTTTACACACCGCTTCTCTTTTTTTACTTCTGCTAAGGCTTTGCTGTTAAGCTTGTCTCTCCCAGTCATCGCTTCTCTTACTTTATTAATGGATATTGTATTTATATCGATGCTAGGCCTAGTGAGGTTGTCAAGGCGTAGCCTACGCGTTGAGTCCTTCAGACATCTTATACTGCTATTTTTACAATGATCCGATCATTCTTACAGTGACCACCTTTTCCATCATACATGATCTGACATACTTGCTTTCATTACCTCAACTTTCATTACGGCTTTTCATTGTTACACTATCTTTATTTTTGAGGGCCGGCTATTTTCCCCTTGGTATTCTCTGTCATATTTTCTGTTAGGTGTGATTTCTCCGTCAGTTTGAACTGCTTTTTGACGATTGTTCTGATGCCGTAGAACTGCAGATCTCCTTAATAGTTTTCCGACACGAGCTTGAAATAATTCTGACAGACTGGCGCAAGTTTCTCCTGCTGCACATAGATTCTTCTGTCTCTGCCTGCAAAAGTTGATCTTGTTTGCAAAGTAATTGCTAATCAGAAGCGTATATCCGATGCTAATAAGTTCCTATTAATATGCGTCTGTGTTACTACCTATGGTTTTTGGACAGTGTTGTAGGCATTTGATGATGAATTTCTTTATGATCTGTGGTAAGTAATTTAAGTTATTGTGCGACGGAAGTTGGTATGTGTTATCCGGATGTCTTGAACCGATTCTATGTGTGACTTTATATCCGAGAAGGCAAGTGGGTTTTTTACTTTCCTCTTTCATTATTAATTGGATCGAAGGTCTTGTTGAATACGCATATACCAGTAGTATTTAAACAGCTTCTTGGCGAGGCAAGAGTCTGGGGATATCTTCTGTGTTTCACAGCTATTCTAAGCAGTCCATCGAGAATCAATGACAACCCAACCAAGTTACCTAGGTGTATTATCTGTGGCCACATTTAAGATGCGCTGAGGAAATCACCATCTGTAGCGGTTTAGTGTAAGTTTGACCCATCTGTCAGTTTATTCAGTGTGAATAAGTCCTTGCTCTTTTTTTGTATTAGTGACATCTCCAACTTGATTTTAAGGTCATATATTTTTTTTATCTTACTGTAACAAGCATCTCCTACTCAACCTAGTAATTTCACGGACAATTCCATAAAATTTGTGCTCTGTGTTTGTCTATTGGCAGTAAGATCGGACAAGTGTCACTCTGTAAGGATTTGAAAGCAAACCTTTCTTCTTTTGCGGTGTTCAATTTAGGCAACGGGAGTCTTCTAGTGTTTTTTCTCCCTTCCAACTTAGCTGGTCTGATTGGACCTTAGGGATATTCACGACGACTTCTTGACGACAGGCAGACTAAATATTTAGAAATCTAAGTGATTATATATTTTATAGCTCTAATTGGGGAGGTTGCTATTAAGTAAAAAGATGTCATTTCCTGATCCCATAAATTCAGACATGTTTGTAGTAATACATCAAGAGTCTGAATGCAAAGAATCATCGGATTTTTTTAAGCGTTACAGTGAAAGAGAACTAGAAATCTCACCAGGATATATTACTGGCGCGTACAATCTTAACATATGATATACAGATTACATCGTGTTGACACCGAATATAGAAAACTACTAAAACTCCTTCATAATGTATTTAGGCAAAGAGAGAATAAAATTGCTGTCATTATAAGAAGACAGAATGTATGGTTGTCAGTAATATAAAGAGATCAAGATCCGATCGGAATCAAACAAATAAATAAATTTAAGTATTTGGGGAATGTTTTATCAGATGACAGCAAGCGTGACACCGAAAGCCAAACGTCATTGTTGCAGCAGAAAATACATTTAAAAAAGCTAAAGGCGCTTTTAAGACATAAGGCAATTTCATTATAAACAAAGATAAGAGTGTCGAACTGTTTTTTAATAGCAATCCTCCGGCAGTGGATGCTGGGCAATTGTCTCACATGTAAAAAGAAGACTTGGGGCAACAATTACATTGTTATAAAGATGAATACGGAGCATTGACGGAGCATTCATAAGGATCATGGACAGACCATTCATATGTACTATGGATAGAATATTCATATGGAACATGGATGGATCATTCATATGGACCATGGATGAGGCCTTCATATGGATCATACCTGGAGCAATCATATGGAACATGGAAGGAGTATTTATATGGACCTTACATGGAGCATTCATATGGAACATGGAAGGAGTATTCATATAAATCATACATGGAGTATTCATATGGACCATGGATGAAGCCTTCATATGGACCATACATGGAGCAATCATATGGAACATGGAAGGAGTATTCATATGGACCTTACATGGAGCATTCATGTGGACCATGGGTGAAGCCTTCATAGGGACCATACATGGAGCATTCATATGGACCCTGGATGAAGCCTTCATATGGATCATACCTGGAGCAATCATATGGAACATGGAAGGAGTATTCATATGGACCTTACATGGAGCATTCATATGGAACATGGAAGGAGTATTCATATAAATCATACATGGAGTATTCATATGGACCATGGATGAAGCCTTCATATGGACCATACATGGAGCAATCATATGGAACATGGAAGGAGTATTCATATGGACCTTACATGGAGCATTCATGTGGACCATGGGTAAAGCCTTCATAGGGACCATACATGGAGCATTCATATGGAACATGGAAGGAGTATTCATATGGACCATACATGGAGCATTCATGTGGACCACGGATGGAGCATTCATATAGACCATGGATGGAGCATTCGTGTGGATCATGGATGGAACATTCATATGAAACATGGACGGGCGAAGAAGGAGTTTTAAGAAAGCTGAAAACAAAAAGGACACCTATATTTAGACTCAGAAAGAGGTAGTTGAAATTTCTGGAATACCTAATCTGGAAAGAAGGCTTGGAGAATTTATCACTCATAGAACATATTGGGGTAAGACGTATAAAGAGAAGTGAATTTTCGTAAATGCATTTATGCGACTCAATTGAAATCCATACAAAAATCTTTCACACTCATGTAGGGAAAATTTAAAAAAAAAACTTCGATTTTTTTTTATTTATCTTGGCCTAGGGGATGCTTTAATTAGGGTTCTTAATTTTTTTTTAACTAGTCATCGTAAAGGTTTGCCTTCCTTGTAGATTGTGGGCAAACACTTTCCTAACCTAAAGTTAAGAGTAAAAATCTGAAGGACAGCACAAAAGACATGGTAAGCAAGTTTAATGTGGTGATTTTACGTATACATAAGACCTTCGATTAAAAAAAAAATCGCAAACTCAACTCATCACTTCCTATTTGCAGATGCCTGATGCATCATGGGAAAACCTAATCTCGTCTCGTCAAGGAAGTATTGCCTTGGTAGATGGGGCTCCGGGTACTAGACTTGAACAATTAATAAACAGAACTTTCTACATCATCATTATCATCAACAGCAGCACATCCCCTGTCCCGCTTTCAAAATGCCTTTCATTCACATATCACATGATTGCAGGTACGTATGAATAACCTTCATTTGTAAGAATATAATACAAAGAAATCAGAAAAAAAAGCATTGTCAATAGTCGAGAATTAACGCATACGATACGAACAGAAAAGTGGATATTATATCTGCAAGAAATTGTCCATACGTTTAGTTCACTTTCCATCCGAGTCTTATTCTTGTATATTGTTAAAAAGAACAGCTATCACTGCTATCTCTCATTTAGTATTCAGAAATATCTATAATAAAATCACACAGTCATCGATTTATGTGAATACAATGTAATGATAGATTTATGTAGATGCAACTGTCAAGATGCTATCACTGCAGAAGAAAGTTGCAACACTCGGTTGTTCATGAATGTAGACAATAAACGAGGGAAAAGTCCTGCTTGTCTACAGACTATTGCTCTTTGCAAGAACTGTGCAAATTGCATGCTAATCTATAAGAATACAAAATGTCTATTCTCCGTTGAATTTCGAGATAACAAAATTCCTTTTACTGGTAGGACTTGGAGATTTAAACATTAATCAGCTTACAAGCTGAAACACGACCAATCACACACATGTCCAGTGCTGTCGAAAAAATCCTGCGCAATACAGCGTATTGTCTGCGTTGGCACACCCTCCAAATGTATTTTCCATAAAACGCGGCCTGTGGGAATTTTTTCTTTCTATCAGTTACTGGACTAAAATTAGAAGAATCCTGTTTCTCTCAGGGGCAGTTGTATATTGGTTGTTCACGTGTGAGAAGGGAAGCCAGTTTGTTTATTTTATGCTCCACAAAGTGAGACAAACAGTATTGTCTACCAAGAAGTATTGTAATGGAAAAAAATGTTTAAATATATTTTTGTGCTTCAATGAATGAATGTGAAGTTATATTTTGTTATAGATGTATTTTTAACTTTTTAAATCCCGGACAACACCGAGTGCCTGTGAAGCCTCATTCCGGCTCCGTACTTCCAGCCAACTTTAATCTGCAAAATTTTCAATGCAATGCCAATCGCTCTCTACTGCCCCCCCCCCGATACCGATTTAAATATACATATATACAGGGTGATTGAAAATTAACTCCCTATTTTATGTATGAGTGGCGATCCAGGAATCCTGACTTCACATTCTGTGACTTTTATTTCTTTGTGGTTTGTTAACGCAGCAAGTCTACTATATCGAAACACGATTTTGGAAGAAGTTGCAGGAAAAATACAAGAAATTATGTCTTCTATACCACAAGAGTTCCTGGTGAAAACAGTTGACGCAGCTCCGGGCGACTCAAGAATCTGATGTTCATGTGTAATTTTAAATAAACCCTTTCCTCTCATATCCATTTCTTGTAAAAATTATAGTTAATAAATAAATTATAAGTATTTTAAAATGAAGTTTCACTTTTCACTCACCCTGCACATAATCTGACATACATGTGTACATATATTAGATTGGAGCAAAAAATAATGACGTAATAATGTCGTTTTTGACGTTAAAAAATACGTCAAAAAACGACATTAGTACGTCATTATTTTTGCACCAACCTAATATATATATGTGTGTGTGTGTGTGTGTGTGTATGTGTGTGTGTGTGTGTTTATGGGTGTGTGTGTGTGTGTTTCATGAATGTGTTTCATGAATGTGTCTCAGATTTGTGTGGGTGGGTGTGTGTTAAGTTTGTGCAGATAACGAATCGATACAATCTGGCAGATATTGGAGGAAAGTGAAAATGCAAATTGTAATGAAAATGCATCTGAATATTCAAATAATTAAGTTTCGTTGAAGTTTAAGAGAAAAAATAAAGCAAACCTTTGACAAGTATAAATCAATGGATTATTTTCTTCTGTTCAGTATTATTTACCTAAATTGAATACTGGCAACATTAAATGAACGTAATGTTATCCATTTTAAATGTGTTTTTTTTCTATTTTGTTCGAGTAAGAAACTAAACAGCATATAATTGACTTCAGGATAAATACCATTTGCGAATGCCTGTACCTAAGATGAAAATCGATGAACGTTTTCTTCTGCTATCTACATTATCTTTACCAACTGATAAATTGGATTATTTGTCTTCAGCTAGTTACAACGTTGAGATTTTTATAAATACAATCGTGCATAATAATACAAATGATTTGCGCTTTCTTTTCATTTAAGGTCTTAAACGAACGCACACTTACGTAATTTGCTTGTAGAAATGACTATCTTCTAAATTTTCGGGAATATAGCGATTTACGAAGTGTAGCTTATATGTGACACTAGGATGAACCTAGAGAGAGACCCAGTGAAGTCTGACTCCTCTAATCGGTCGTAATTGATTCCGAGCTTGTTAACCATAATGAGAAATCGAAGTGCCCCTCGATAATATATAAATGTACATATCGCGTTACCATAGATATCTGAAGTCGTATATATAGTCCGCCTACTACTGGTTATAATAATTAGTAAGTTTCATGATTTCTTTTGATTAATTAACCCTAATGAGAATGCTGAAATTATTTAAGCCACTAGAGAGCGCTAACTAAAATTTAAAATCTGCCAGCCCCTAAAATTCCCTATAAGAGAAGGTACATAAGGCAAACAGATCTAAAATTGTAATTTCGTTATTATTTTTATTATTTAAGAAAATCTTTCAATTGGTCGAGCGAGCAAATTAATTTTCAAAAAGAGTTTCATTCACTGGTTTTAGGAGAAGTCGGTACCTCTAATTGGATGAACTATAGAATAGGGAAGTTTTTAGGTGTAAATGCCAGAACTGAGAATTGCAAGTAATGACTTTATTAATCTGATTTTTTTTTTTTTTTTTTTTCACATAAAATTTATAGTCAGAGGATATATTTTCTTTTGAATGAACATCTCTGGGCATTTTTGTTTTTAATTTGTGAAATAATATTTTTGGGATCTTGAATGCCAATTGAAACCTCAAAAATGCCGATACATTGGATACCATTTATTCTGCTTTCTTGTTTGTTTGTTTTATTTTACTTTTTGTTTTTTGTTTGATCGTTTACGCTTGTTTTGCTGGGGTCACTGCCTGATCCATGCCGCCTTATTGACTGCTTGTTTTTTCTAAAAGATGCTCCTTGAGTCCACAGGATATGAGAGAACTATTCAAGGTGTCACTTTATCTCTTCAATTGGGGTCCCTGTTGTCCGTCGCCCAGAAAAGAATTCCCAGAATAGAAGTATTTGTAAGACGATTGTCTCTCATTCTTGCCATGTGGGCATCCCATCACAATTGATTCTTCTGCAGAATATATATATATATATATATATATATATATATATATATATATATATATATAAACTGAAGATTGTATTCAAGAATTAAATAGACCTTCGCCATTAGTTTTTACTTTAGTGTCCACTCTTATATATGTATACGCGATTTATCACTGATAATGAGCTGAGCACTCTTAACCATAAATATAGCATATAGCATACCTTATAATTATACATTTATCATATATATATCAAACATTCGGTAATGATGACGTGTGACTTCCTACCAGCACAGCTATCGACAGCCCCCACCCCAAGTGTTCCGTCTACCCAATTCGACTCACAAGGCTTGGATCAACCTGTGGTATGGTTTTCGTGCACTTTCCAAATGTACCGCACACCACTGGAATCGCTCCATCTCGAGACCGATAACATCAGTTAGTCTCCTTCTGACAAATCAACCGGAGTGAGATTTGAACCCGGTTGTCATGGTCAGAAAGCGAACGTTCTGACCACTCGTATATATATATATATATATATATATATATATATATTTGAATATATATATATATATATATTGATTGTTCATGATAGTTTCTATCAAAAGAAAACTACAAAATATATCTATTCAGCATTTAATCTCCTTCGAAGCAATCCCCTTCTGAAGACATACACTTTATGCAACGTCGTTTCCATTCATGGAAACCTATCTAGAACTCTTTTTATTGCTTAGCACAAACCGGCCTCGTTACATTCTCTTCAATTTCATCGCCGTCTTGAAATCTTATTTCTTTAAAGTGGGATTTAATTTTTGAAGACGAAAAAGTACTTCCAATGGGCGAGATCAGATGAATATGGTGGCTGTCGGACCTCGGGAATGCTGTCCTTGGCCAAAAGCTGCCGCACAAGACTGATGATCACTGATGGAAGATCTTGTGGTGTCGTAAGATGACCACACTCTACACACTTCCACTCACTGCTATAAACAAGGGATGTGGCGTGAATGTTACAAACTCACTCTGAATGCACCACAGAGTTCAAGATCAATTCATGTCAAGCGACTTCACTTTGCGTACTTTAGCTCTGTGACCATAGAAAAAGTTTCGAAAGTTTTTAACCAGATTAGTATGTGTGTTTGTGTGTGTGTGCGTGTACGATTAAATAATCGAACGAGCTTTTAAACTTTATAAATTTAAATTTTACACATAAAATATATTATTTTGCAATAAAATGGTATTGTCTATAATTCTACTCCAAACGCACATTTTTTATACTAAAATAGTCTTTGTTTTGGAGATCGCTATTTGCCCATAATTGGGGCCCTAACAGGTGCTACCACCCCGGGTCACTGTGGACTTGGGAACAACAGCAATTAAGAGCTTTTTCCAATTTTCTTGAAACCCCTAATCTCCTGATCAGGGGCCTTGCTACTGGATGTAGTTTATCGTTATACTTAGAACAAATATAACCTTGCATTTACTGTTCGTTATATGTAACATGCATGTAAAATATCCTCATATATACCAAGGTTTTGACACGCATTGAGACGAACAAGAATTTAGCACACACACACAAGACCCATGAAGTAAACACGCGTCGCCTGCAGAAAAACAATGGCGCATACATACAATAACGCTATAGAATGAATACGTGACAAGTGGACGCAATGCAAATTAGGATTTAAATATCAAAACAATTCTGCCTAACTTTACTTACAAAAAAATTAAAGCTGAGTAAAAGGATATGTTAACTGTGAAATTTATGAAGATTTTCTTAGTTATTTGATAACCATAATACTGAATGAATTATTTCATAGAATTTAATCAATATATACAGCCCACCAAAAATGTATACACACTTGAGGAAAGGAAAAACTAATAATAAATTTATTCAGATATCACGAGACACAAGTTACCTTTGGACTCTATAATCACAAGACATGCTCAAAATAATGGCGTTTAACTTCCAGGCATTTACTAGTAAGGGTAACTAATGCTTGGGTAACGTTGTCCAAGGTGCTCAGTGGAATTGCTTCATGTTCATTTTCAATTTATTGTCTAGTGTAGTGGGGTTTCTGCGATACGCAACAACTCTAGGACTTATTGATGATACAGCCATTAGTGTCGAGATTAATACTACAGCAAACATTGTTATCGCAATTTGATAAAAATATTAAAGACATGGGTTTTCTTTTCCTGAAGTGTGTATACATTATTTTAATGAACTCTGGATTTAACACACACATACTTCACTGAACAGTTTTTAAAAAATAGCACATATATTACAGAGATAATGCCCTTCGTAAGGTGTGGGCTGTACTCGTGATTTTGTATTTTTTAAGGCATGGGATACCAGGGATTCCTTCATTGAGTTTATTGAAATGTTTTCTAATCAATCCGAGGGTTCCAGCTACAACTGGAATTGTTGATGTCCTCATGTGCCATATTTTTGAGATTTTGATTTCAAGGTCCTTGTTTTTTGAAGAGGTTCAAATATACATTGCAGTTTTCAGGGACCGCCACATCAATAAAGAACCACATTTTATCCTTGCGGTCTCAAATTACGATGTCAATTCCGATTGTTCTGTCTGTGTGTATTGTAAAATCTCATAAAATTGTTGTTGTTGTTATTATTATTATTATTATTATTGTAACGTAATTAACCCATCAATGTATGAAGGTTCCTTAAAACTTTAGGACATGTTTCCGAATAATTTTCTGTCTAATGGTACTCTTACGCTTTGTGGATTTTGATTTTTTTTAGGTAACGCCCTCTCTCAAATGCAGTTATTAATTAAATACTTTCAGTGTCTTATTAATTATCAAATCCAGAAGATGGCCATAAATCTTTGGCTTATATATATATATATATATATATATATATATATATATATATATATATATATATATATATATATATTGTGTGTGTATTTAGGCAGCATCTTTTCATTGATACACGTTTCATTAAATATTATAGACAAGTGTTGTCTATTTATTTTATGGAAAAATATTTTCGTAACATCTGATAAGTTTAATAACATTATCGTTGAACAAAGAAAGAAATTGACAATAATGATCCATATTTTTTTATGCACGTGTTTATCGTTGCTTAGAAATCATCTATGTAAACATTGACAGACTATCATCACTGTCTTGTCCGTATATTGTTTAATATGTTGTAATTGACATCTTTGATAATGGCTTATGTAAGCCGAAAGCTTAGATTGTATTAAAAAAATCTAGACGATTTCATTTAGAACCTTGTTCTTTTTGTTACTATATGTATAAAATCAGTCAGTTGTGTGCCATCCGTGATACACGCTTATGTCATCGTGTATCTTTCGATACATGACTGACGAGGCAGTTTTTTCCCCCGAAGTAATAGATAGCGGTTCGGATTGTGGAATCAAAGAGCCGAGTTCGAAATCCAGTCGAATCCATTACATTCACTTACGTGCTAATAACCTTGGCAAAGGTATGAATCCCCTTTTTCTCCCCACCATTAGCTATGGATAAATAGCAGGACAAACCGGGTTCTATAGCCTTGGATGGCAACTGGTCTACCGCAGAAATAAATGGCAATCTACTGCGGGAAAAAAATCTGCCTCATCAAAGATACATGATCGCCTCAGCGTGTATCGACCATGGAACATAACTGACTGATGTGTAAAATACTTTAAAAATAATAATTTATAATAATTTAAAAATTCCCAGCGTCTCTCGTTCGTGCGCACGTGTATTCGCACCAACATAAAGAAAATTACTCAGGCAGGAAAAGGACCAAACGCGTCACACGAAAACATTTTTCACTTTGTCATTTTTCACTTTGTCATTTTTCACTTTGTCAACCCAATTCTTCGAACAGAACAGCCAAACTACCTGTACATATTATTTACTTATAGTGGTAGACTCTTCTGCAGAATCAATCACATGTTATGGAAACGCCGAATACAGAGAAATGGAACACGCATTGTGCCACAAGTTACCCAAACAACCTAATCAGTTTTTTTAATTCAACGTTGTTCGTCTCCTGGACCGGTTGATACCCAAGGATACAGGACGAACTCTGTCCTTCTTGGAGGGGTTGAGAAGAACTGGATTTATAACATTGCGAAGGATATTTTCATATAAGCAAATTTGTATCTGTCTATCAAATTTAATTGTCTTTGCAACTACCTGCCCTGTATCTATCTAGCTAGCTATCTACTTTGTTCATGTTGATATATTTGTCTATCATATGCTCCTATCTGTCTGTCTGTCTATATATATATATATATATATATATATATATATATATATATATATATATATATATATATATATATATATATCAGTATAATTTGAATTAAATTTATTTGTATTTCTATATCTAAGATATTTGTAACCACCAAAATTGTTTCCTATCTATTGTAGTTTCTTTCTTTCTTTCTATCTATCTCTGTTTAGTCATTATCTATCTTTCATCGTTCATTCTATCTGTAACTATGATGTCTATTTTTAATTATCTCTGCACAATCTATATATTTTAGTTGATAACTATCTATCTATCTATCTATCTATCTATCTATCTATCTATGCCAGTCTTTTAGTAATTACCACTGTCGATATCTATCTAAGATTGTTTGTAATTAATTCTATTCGTATCTATCTCTGTGTCTGTCTAGTTAACTATATGTGTAACAATCTCTGTTCGCCACTACCAAATTATCATTGCTCCTATTTTTGAATCTCCTCATCAGTTCAGACGCACAAACCCAATTCTTGAGATCACTACCCAATCTCCAAACGCGACACTAACAAAATTACCTCACTTCTATACTCTTACCCTTCGAATACCAAACCAACAAGGTTGAAACCTAATCATGCAGAATCAATTTACATCAAATAGACGAGTGAAAGGCTGTGTAGGCTCAACGCCACTAAAGACACGTAGCCAGCGTAATGACCAATGTCGAGCGAAGAAATGATGCAACAGAAGAGATAGACAAGACAGTCTACTTCATTGTGTCAATAGGATAGGACGTAAATTCCTCACTAGCCGCTTAATTACGTCTTCTGTTCGGACGTCTCATTGCCTACCCTGCCGTTTCATTATAATCTTTCGCTCTTTCAACAAGACACTGTTGTATGGCCATCAGTTTTCCAATCACTTCGGATACAATACAATTTTTTTTTATAACTGCGTTCCTCGTGATAAGATCATTTATCATGGCTCTTTGTGTGTGTGTGTTCATTTTCTGCGCACGCGCGTGTGTGTATGTTATGGTCGAAGGTTCAGTGAGTGCGTGTTTTCGGATTGAATTGATGAAAACTCCTAATTTGAGAATATGAATGGATAGTAATGAGAATGGTCGCGTCTTTAGGTGCCATGCAGAAAATATACCAACATATTGCCATATTCTTGACAAAATCCAAAGAAATGCTTGTAATGTTATAGAACCTCATCTGACATCTCGACTTCACCATGTTGCTTCCCTCTCGTTTTTCTACAAATATTTCCATGGCAACTATTCTCATGAGCCTTTTTCCTGATGCTGCGGCTATACGGATTTAAGGGTTCTACTAGATTGGCAACCAAGTCCAACCGTTTTACTAGCGAACTAAATAGATGCAACCGCTACTTCCACTCATATCAATTTCTTACCTTCCACTTATCACCTATATTCCCCTCTCACACACACACCGATTTATTTCTCTCGTGATAGCTACAATCTTAAAAAATTGAAATGCAACGTCAATCGCTATCTTTTGTCTTCTTGAACCCTCTTCCTTCTTTCTCACATCACACCTTACATCTGACCATCTAACTCCCCAGACTGCAACCCCCTTGTTTATTATGTGTGGGGCGCAGTTGAGCAAGAGACTAGCGAAACTCCTTGTAATACCAAATATGAACTGAAGGCAAGGATTATGGCAATATTCAATAACATTAAACAAGGAGACCGCAAAGAAGAGCTTCCGGAAATTCTGAAGTCGTCTGCGGGCCATGGTTGAAGCCAATGGCGATTTTATTGAATAAATTTACTCTTTAGTGTTTCAAGATATTTTTTTGTAATTTTGGTAAATATATCTGTTAAAATGCGGTGTTAGTATTATTTTAATTTTTGCGTAATTTAAACGACAATTTATCCATCGATTATTTATCTATATTTATTTATTTGTTTGTTTATTTATAACTGATTATTTCTACGTAATTATTTTTATTTACTTATAATAATTTATTTCTACAAGAGATCCAAGGAACAAGAGATCCAAAAAATTCGCTTGACAGAGCAAGGTTTTAGCTAAGCAAAACTATTTTTCCCACAATTGCTATTTATTTTTTCTCGAATTTCCCACCTGTGAAACCTCTTTCCGGTTCCTTGCTTCCTTGATAACTACAACTTTTAAAAATTTAAATGTAACGTCAATCGCCATCTTCTTTCTTCTTGAACCCTGTTCCTTTTTTGTCCTTTCCTCAATCCTTCCCATATTCTGGAATTCTCTTTCGCTTTTGCTCTCTGTAACTCCCCACCCCCTGCGTTATACCCGCATTATCGTATTGCTAGGAGTAAAATGATTTTTTTAAAAGTCAATTTAAATTATTAAAAAATCGTTTTAATTGTTGTCCGTAACAAGTCGCAAATATTAAAATCAAGGATAATAACAACGTTTTAATGAAGTAAAAATAAAATAAATTGCTTGATTGCTAGTTTAGCTTTTCCTCGCTTTTTTCATTTTGAGGAGAAAATGCAAATTAAACTATCTTAAAATCTAAGTAGGTAGCTAAAATTAATGAAAGAGCGACAGTTACATAATTAACTGCCCCTACGAAAATACATGCACTTAAATCACATTTTCTCTCGGTGTAATTGAACACTTCTAACTTCTAAACTCTGAAATTTAATTTACTAATATTTGTTTAATCTCTTATTTTTATTTTTAAATAGATGTGGATAGGTTCGGCTTTCTCCCACTTTATACTACTTACCCATCTTTTGAACAAGAGTAGATGTTTATATTTTGTTTCCTGTTTAGAATTTGGTTTCAAGTTTCTTTTCCTAATGGAAATGGTAATATTAGCCGTTTCCATATGAAGAAACATTTGGCATTTATTGACCGAACAGCTAGCAATGTTTTTGGTTGAATGTTATAAAATCATTCTCTTAAAACAATTTTTCAAGAAAACAGGTTTCTCAAGTCCGGTAGCTATTAACACTCTTTCCATTATTGATGGGGGTTTCCTTCCTAACCTTTTATTTGAAGTAGTGTGGAATGCAAACACTTTGATTATGTAATTATTTTCTCTTCAAATTACATGTAATATCCATTCTATTAGGTTGGTGCAAAAATAATGACGTAATAATGTCGTTTTTTGAAGTTAAAATATACGTCAAAAAACGACATTATCACGTCATTATTTTTGCACCAACCTAATAGATGCTGCTGCTGTTGGTAGTCGTCAAGTGCTTTCACTCCCAGTAATCTCTCATGTCTTAATGGCATCGCTTTGCTTGGGGTGAAATTATAAAAAAAAAAATGGTCGAGAAATCTTGTATTCATGAAATCTTTCAAACTGATTTTCCTCAAATAAGTATTAGAATAAATTATATAGAAATAAAGCACTGAAAATTAAATCAGCAAGCCAATGATTTGTGAAGAAAATATGTAGCGTTCTGAAAAGACATGTTTATTTGAATTGTCTTGTCCTATAACTCATAGATATTTCTATAAAATTAGTTGCTTTGTTTTGTTTCGTTTTTTATTTTTAGGAAACAATGCAACTTAAACTATCTTAAAATCTAAATATCTCCTTCCCAGTCAATTTTGATCTTCAAAAATGTAAATCCAATGTCAATTTTTATCATGTTTTCTTAATTCCTATTTGTTTTGTTTTCTTTCTCCTCAATATAGTTTGTTTTTTTCTCATATTCTCTTACACCCAGTAACCCCTTGCATCTTAGTTCCTTTATTGCCTTGCTTAGAGTGAAATGATTAAAAAAATTCTCCATCCATATCCTAGATTAATATATGTGTGTTAAAGATACGATTTGTAAATTTGATTTTTCATATCCTAATATGAAGAGACAAATTCACACTTTTCCCTCTTGTTGTTTAACGCACTTCGAGACTTACATAAACTGAATGTAAGCTGAAAGATAATTATACTTTTTAATAGGCGCTAGCCTACCAAATGTTGCTGTGTTTTGTTTTGTTTTGTTTTTTTCTTCTCATTTTTAGGAGACAATGCAAATTCAACCATCGCACAATCTAAATAAGTAGTTAAATTTAAGGAAGAACGGTCACATAATTAACTGCCCCTACCACAATACATGCACTTGAATCACATGTTACTCAACTCTTTTAACGTCTCCGTCTAAACTCCAAAATTTTATTTACTATTTATTATTTTTAATCTCTTAGTTATTTTCTCTTTTTCTTTATTTTTCGGCAAACATCGATAAACATGGCCGCACCGAAATACGACGGAGTGTTAAAAGGACTGTTTTTTCCATAACACCGCTTTCTTCCCTTTAACCTAAAAAATATGAAAGTGAATTGATACATTTAATTTGTTCTTGACAATTGGCAATGCAAATAAAAACACTATTTATTTATTAGATCGTTTATT
This sequence comes from Acanthosepion lycidas, assembly GCA_963932145.1. Lineage (NCBI taxonomy): Eukaryota > Metazoa > Mollusca > Cephalopoda > Sepiida > Sepiidae > Acanthosepion > Acanthosepion lycidas. The sequence goes on along the minus strand of OZ010595.1, from coordinate 50,292,366 downwards.
TACAACATTTAATTATATTATTTACTGGAAAATATATAATAAATTAGTAAATGTTTATAAATTTACGAATAAAAAATGTTTTCATATTTATTTCTTTATAAATTGGTAAATGATAAATATTGATTTGAATTAATTCAAATTATAATTTTAGATGGTTGGAAATATAAAATTATTCTTATAAATAAATAATCTAATAAATAGTTTTTGTATTTTTGGTGTAATTTTTTAAAATCAAAAAGAAATATATGAATTTACTTGCATCATGTATTTAGGTTTTATTCTAAATCTAATTATTGCTTTTTAAAACGATAAACATTACCAAAGAGTGAAGATAGTTAAAAAAAAAAGATCGGTTTCATGTGGAAAATCTTCTTTTTGACATGCTATCTTTTTGCGGGCGCGTTTATCCATTTTTGTCTTTTTTTTTTTTCTTTTCGATAGAAGTAAATCTTCTGTTTCCCGCTTCACATTCCTTCCTTGTCGTTTAAAAACGAGTAGACATTGTTTCGTAATTAGTATTGTAGTTCCGATTCATTCTCCTCTCGTCTTCCCCTTCTCTTTCACTTCCAATAACCCTTTGCATCTTAGTGGCATTATCGCCAATAAATGAAACTAATAAAACGCAATTTTGGTTCTAATAATGATTTATTCAGTATAGCTTAAATGCGGCATATATATATGCGTGTGTGTGTGTGAGTGTGTGTGTGTGTGTGTGAGTGTGTGTGTGTGTAACAGCAAAATTGTCCACATCGTGTAACAGCATAATTATCCATCCTACAAAATGTTTAATATCAAAAATAAAAATATAAAAACACTAAACGAATTGAGACTAAACTATTTACGCATTTTCAGATAAGACAGTCATCTTGACACCATTTTTCGTAAGATCACTGAAAAACACTTCGAGTTTTTCAGCTAAAAAGAGAACACACACACACACATATATATATATATATATATTATATATATATATATGAGCTTAATTTTAATCCTTATGATTAATTAATGATGAACATGTTAACTTTGTTTACAATTAAGTTTCATCCCGATTTTTTGTTCAGATTGGAGAATATATTCTTATTGCTCAAAGTAGAGTACAATAGTGTTATAAAATCCTCATATAAATCCTTTAATCATTTCTAAGATACAAAGTTTCAGAGCTTAATCTAACAATTGGACAATTTTGGTGCTACCCCCAGTATATATATATATATATATATATATATATATATATATATATATATATATATATATATATATAATTTTTGAAAAACTAGGTAATCTGTATGGGTAAAGCTAAGGAGGATAAAATCCCGAGAGCTCAATGTAAATCCAGAGCAAATAATTTAAATAAAAACAGACCACTTTAAGCTCCTATGTAATAAATTATTTCACCACAGTCCTTTTAAAAGGACTGCGGATCATCAGACTTTACTTCCAAACAAAAAATGAAAAGAAAATTTACACATTTTTGACGGGCCGTATTAAACATATGTAAATTAACGAAGTGAGAAAGTGAGGTGGGGAGAGAGAGAAGACATGAGTGAGGGAGGAGAGAGAAGACATGAGTGAGGGAGGAGAGAGAGAATACTCATGATTAATTAATGATGAACATGCTATCTTCGTTTACAATAGATGGCATCACAATTTTTTGTTCAGATTGGAGAATAAACGGTTAACTTAACGGAAGTTATATATTGAAATCGAAGGGGGAGAGAAGAGAAAAATCATAGAGAGAAAAAGAGAGAAGGAAGTTAAGAGAGAAGAGAAGAGAAGATGTCACTAATTTTCTTTGTAAAAAAAGTTAGAAACAGACGCTGTTATTTTGCTTTATTTTGAGTTAAGTTAACCGTTTAAATGTGTCAATATCTGCTAACTCACTCATGTCTTCTCTCTCTCTCACCTCAGTTCCTCACTTCGTTAATTTACATATGTTACAGGGCATTGAAGAGATACTGATAAGCTCGGGTGGCTCTAATTATCTTAGACGACTGAGAACTGTAAGTCAGGCGAAGCTAAATTTTGTGCTTTTTAATCGAAATTTCTCTCGTCGAATCTGTTGGAATTTTTAATATTTGCTGTTTCATATCCAAAGGCACTCAAATAATTTTTTGAATTGATTTTTTTTTATTAATCCTACAGATTTTTATCACCTTGAACTTTTTTTTTGTTTTTTTCGCAGATATTCGTATCTTAGTAGACGTTCAATTTATTAATTAAACAGTATATTTATTTATTTTCGTCTACTGACCTGAATGTTCAAGAAATCTCATTAAAGAAAAATGTGCTCTTTCCGTAAATATTAGGTTGGTGCAAAATAATGACGTAATCATGTCGTTTTTTGACGTTAAAAAATACGTTAAAAAACGACATTATTACGTCATTATTTTTGCACCAATCTAATAGATAGGAAGATAAATATAGATATATATCGAAAGAATTAATGGACTTATTTTTGATTTGACATTTTCATTAATTCAAAAGTTATTTTAGTGCTTCCCCTATTTGGAATATAAGCCCCGTATTTTTTTTTTTTTTTTTTTAAAGAGCATTAAATCTATCGGCCTACGTACTTGAGAAAACTTAAGAAAAATGTGGACGAGGTGGGGGGAATATGAATACAGAATCAAAATGTGGATTCCCTGACAAAAGTGGGCATAGTTTCGTATTTTGTTGGAGAGTACTTTTTATTCATTAATCGTACTCGTGTGTGCACACCGAGAGAAGTAAAATAACAATGTTTAAAATAACGTTTGAACTAATATATACGAGGTCTGTCTGAAATGAAAACGGGATTGCTGTTAATAACAATTTATTTCGATTCCAAACAACATGTTTTCCTCTTCACTGTAATGACAGTCGTGTCTAATGCATATTTCTATCATTCATTGCCACGATTCTATGCACTACTGGAAGGATTCTTCTTGGAATGTCCATCAGATCCATCGTTGCGCTCCCTTTAACGGCCTTCACGCCTTCAAAGTACCTTTAATGATCCCTTTGAACGTGAGGAAAAAGTCACACGAAGCAAGTACAGGTGGAAATTGAGTGTTCCAGTACGGCGATATCCTTCGAGGCCTGAAATTATTGGATGTTCAGGGCGTTACGTGCAGGTGCATTATCGTAGTGAAGCAGCCACGATTTATGCTGCCTAACTCTCGTCTCTTCTTGCGCAATGAGGGAAGCAAATGCCGCAGGAACTCATTGAAGATTTGCTGATTGATCGTCCCGCCCTATGACAATACCTCTCTGTGCACGATATCCAGATATTATACATACATATATACATACATACATATATATATATATATATATATATATATATATATATATAATATCGCACGTGAAGTGCTGGTGTTAATAAAATAGTGCTCGATGTAATATATCAGAGCTATTCAGTATGTATATTAATAATAATATATATTATTCTTCACCAGTTATATATATATATATATATATATATATATATATATATATATATATATATATATATACTGCACTCTCCGGTCGATTTCGAAAATGAGCGTCAAGTAACTCAGCTCCTAGAATCCGATAAGCAGACTACCCGCACATATCATTTGATTATTCCGATGAAGACTTGCGCGGAACCAGTGAACAGAGGAGTCGACACTCAGGTTTGACGATTGCATCTAGCATGAAACAGACTGTCGCCTCTAAGTGTTGACTTCTATGTTCTCTTTTATATTTACACACGCTCTATCTCTGATATTGAGCACTTTATCCCATAAATATAGCACACCTTAAGACTATATTTCTTCATATATATATATATATATATATATATATATATATATATATATATATATATATATATATATATATATGTATATATATATATATAGCAATTCACAGATAAGTTTCAAAATAGAAAGAAACGGAAAGCAAATAAAATACATATCTCTTACGTAATAGGCTTCTTTTATATAGTTTTATATTTTTGAAGATTGAGATTTAAAAGATTACATGACAATTCACTGATTATATTTAAATAGAAATAAAGACGAGAACTCTTTTCTATAAAGTGTCTATACTCACCGTAATAGACTTCGATTTATTTTATATTTGCGATTTATTAGCATTATATTAAATCACTGTTGACATACAAGGATTTAGGAAAAACGGACTTATTCAAGTATAACACTTAAACTCATGCATATTATATGGCGATATTCTAAGCGTAGCCTATATGCGTTTTATATGCTTCTGTTATAAATGCATGTCAACAGTTAAATATTTTAACTTCACCCTATACAATAAGCTATATCCGGCAGTAAGACCTCTGATGGGGAAATTGGAGATTTTAATGAGTGTGAAACGACCTCTTAATTCTTGTTTTTCAGAGGTTAACCCTGACTCAGGGCGGTAGCACCTGTTAGGATCCCAGCTATAGACACCCAAAACAAAAAAAAAAACTATGAAAGTATAAAGATACATTTTTACAGTAAAATTATTGGCAATACAATTTTATATTAAAAAATACCAACATCCCCTATTTATAGTAAAATGGGCAAGAAAACGAATTTATAGAAAAGTGACCAACAATGCATTTTATCTATATTTGAAGGCATAAAAATGCGTTCAAAATATTTAGATTTCGGCCTTAAATAACACATGGCGTTTGATATGCCGCATAACTAAATCGACCAAATCAACCATTTTAACTTCACAACATCTGCTTTAATTTCTTTGATAACGAAGTGGTACAAACATTTGTATCTGCTTCTAAATGTTCCTTATTATCTAATGTTTTTTACCGTTCTTCAGAAACATTATTACTGAATATTTTGTTATAACCATTTTTTTTTATTCCTACTCATCTTCATTTCCATTAGATGAAAATAATTTTGTAACAGTAATAGAAGGTAATTACGATTTCAAAATGAAAAATGCATAATATATTATTTCTGTACTATTGTTAAATATAAAAGGTACATTTATATTTCAATTAAAAAAAAAACGATTCGAAATGAAATATAAACAATGTTTCTTTCTACAACTGTTTCTATTAATTTCGCTTCTGTTGATAAAAACAATCAGCGTAGAATTAATTTGCCTGATAATAACGAATAACAGTTTGTTATGGCGGCAATCATAGAAGAAACGTTTTTTAAGAGAAAAGATGTGGTTAATGTTGGTTGGAAAAAAGCGTAGGCAAGAGGAATAGGAATGATACAAAGAAGAAAAAGAGTGAGCGAAAGAAAGGAAGAGCCAAAACAATAACGAATGAAAGAGGATGAAAATAATAATATGAGACCAACAGACATCTTATATATGTGAAGAATTAAAAGCCGTCAAACGAAGGATGGAGATTTAAAATAAAACGGTAAGAAATGAAGACAGCAAAAAAAAAAGGACAGAAAGAAATTTAAAGATCAGAAACGAGTAAAAAATGAAGAGAAAATGAATTCGAAGAAAACATCTGAAAAAGAAAGAAAACACGTTCTAAAAAAAAAAAACGAAGGAAAAAAGGAGAATGGAAAGAGTAAAAGAAATGTAAAGGACTAGCGGGCTGAAGAAAAAACAAACCAAATAAAGTATTTTAATTATTGGCAAGAATGAAGTGAATGAAAAAAAGAAAAAGAAAAGAATTTGTAAAAGAGAAAACTGCTAGAAAATACAAAAAAATAAAACAAATAAAGTATTAGGTTGGTGCAAAAATAATGACGTAATAATGTCGTTTTTTGACGTATTTTTAACGTCAAAAAAACGACATTATTACGTTATTTTTTTTTTGCACCAACCTAATAATAAAATCTTTAAATACACAAGATGGACAACTTGATAATTATTCACTGTAAAGAAAAAAATATCATGAAAAAGAGGAAGAAAGAGAAAGAAATAAAAATGAAAGAGAAAAATGGAAAATGAATAAAAACGCAAAGCAAAGACGAAATTAAAAAAAAAAAAACGAAGAAAAGAGAAATGCGCTAAATGTTCGCATATAAAAGAAACAACATTAGCTACATTAACCGAATAAAAGATAAATAAAAATATCGTTGAAAAATGATGAAAAATGTAGGAAGGAATGAACAAGTTAAAGAAAGACAAGTCGAAAGGAAAGAAATTGGAAAGAAGGAAAAGTGGAAAGAAATAAAAATGAAGGAAAAACAAGCTAAAAAAAATTCGAATTGAAAAAGGAAATTAATAATGAAGAGGGGGGATGAACGAATAATAAAAAAAGATAGAAAAATAGAATGAATGAGTAACGAAAAACGAGAGGAAGTAACGCAAAGTAGAATGAAAAGATAGACGAAGAAAGTTAAAATGTAAGGCGGGAAAGAACAAATAGTGAACGAAGGCGAAGGAAGACAAGAAGAAAATGAATGAAAGAGCGGAGATACAAGTATGAACAAGGGAAGTAAAGAAGGAGGGATGGAGATAAGGAAAGAAGGAAAATTAGATTGAAAAGTAACATTATGGAAAGAAAAGTTGAAAGAACGCGAATTGCTAATGGAAATAGGTTATGATGGAAAGAAGGAATAAATCATTGAACGAAGAATAAGAAAAGGGAAAGAAAAATGTAACGAAAGATGAACGAAAGACGAGAGGAAGGGACGCGTACTAGAAAGAAAGAAAGAAAGAAAGAAAGAAAGAAAGAAAGAAAGAAAGAAAGAAAGAAAGAGGAAGTAATCAAAAAGAATAGGAAGTGCGGAAGTAAGAAGAAAGAGACAAAAGAGAAAGGAAGGACAAAAGGAAATATGTAAGTAAATAAGGAATACAGAAAGACAGAATAGAGGAAACAATATATAAAAAAAAAATGAAGAAATGATTGTATAAAATGGGAAGAGGAAAAAAAAGAAAAGTACAAGTGAACGAATCGGGGAGGAAGACAAGAAGAAAAGAAATGAAAGGCAGGGGCAGAACGAAGGAAGGAAGGAAGGAAGGAAGGAAGGAAAGAAGTTCAAATAAGGTCAAATAATGAAAACGTAAGATTTAATAATTAACAAAAAAAAACGGAAGAGTAAAGAAAGAAAGAAAAATAAAACGAAAATTGGGAGAAAAGAAATGAAAGAGCAAAAGGCTTAGAAAGAAATAAGAATGAAGAAAGTATACAACGGGTAGTAGAAGAAAGGTAGGAATAAAAAAAAAAAAGAAAGAAAAAAGGGAAAAGAAAAAAGAAAATAATGAAAATGGGATGGAAGAACGGATGTGGCAAGAATGACGGCGAATGAAAAAAAAAAAAACGGGCTGATCTGATGAGAAGAAAACACAATCACTAATTTCAGTAACTCATGAATAGTCTTCACGGAAATTAACAATGGCGGGCTTAAGAGAAATTACAATCACGAGATGCCACAAAAATTACGTCACTAATTCCTGTTGGTAGAAGCGACAGATATCTTTGTATTGAAAATATCAATGTCTTCCTTCATTGCATGAAAAATGAAAAGGGCTTAATTGTTGGAAAAATCTTTCTTGATTCTAATAGGAAATCTGAGTCCAATAAAAATGCGCGCCTTTATTGTTTCTAAAGACAAATAGATTTGTTGTTTAACTATTGCCATATTTTTTGAATTCCTTTTTTCTATCGTGCTTAGAAAACTTGACTTTTTAAAATTGTGCCACTGGAAGTTTTCCACGATGTTGTCAATTACTCACTTTTCTCCATTCCCTCCCGTATTTTCGCGCCATTTTTCAATCAATCTTAAATAAATTTCACTGTTTCTTTAACTCGTATTCAAAACATTTTTCGTTAATTTTGTATTTCTTACTCGGGCGATGTTTGAATAAATTTCTCTTCTCTTTAACTTAAATTCATCCTTTTACATTCGCCCTTGCTTTCTGGGGTTTATATATATATATATATATATATATATATATATATATATATATATATATTTCTCTTTCTTTCCTTTTTCTCGTTTTTCTCGTTTATTCATATGAATGTACTTACCATTCTCTTTTATCATTATTTTAAACATTTCATCGATTAGACAATTGTTTTTATTTAATTATTTCTTTTTTATGTTTTTACCGCCCCTTTCTTCTCGTTTCTCTTTCATTGTTGTAAGTGCATAAAATTAATTTCTTCAGAAAACCAAGGGCCAACCACCCAACGTAGATCGCACTAACTACTCATTAGTAATAGTCAGACTAGTTCGTTAACAATTAATCCACACCGAGTTGTAATAAATCATTAAGGTATATTTTGACCCAAGACCTATGGATAGATCACGACACTCCGTAGTAATATCCAGCTAGTCTAGCTCTCTCGCAATTAATCGATGCCTAGTCACTGTAAATCCTTGCTAAGTTTAACTTCATTTGGCTGAAAGCAACGAGTATGTCGATAATTTCATGATGAAGGGTTATATTCACATTTAAGTACCTCGATCCGTAAGTAATAAAGGTTTTGTGATGTCAACGAAAACTCGTTGCCAAATTTGTGATGCCAACGAATAATCATTGTAACTTTTCGCAATGCTTGTTGTAGTTTGTAATCGCCGATACAAACATAGTAACGCCTTGGAAAATACTGGTGACAAACGCCTTTGGATATCATTCGCACTAATATTCGATAATATTCGCTCGAATAGTAGCCATCAAATGGTAATACCTATAGAGAAATAGTATAATGAAAAGAGTAGAGAATAGCTGTATAGTAACAGAGGATAGACTAGGAATGACGATCCGAATAGTAATAAACTAGATATTACGATCGGCAGTCGTTAATTTCTACTTATGGTTACGTGATCTACTTAATTCAATAATGGGATCGCCTGTGTTTGCTCACTTTCGATCTATGTTCAAACTCAAATGTCGGCAGCGACAATTTATTACTATATCGCAAAAGGAGGATTTAGGTGAGTACAAAATCGCATAGATTACCTGGACAGTAACAGACAGTAATATATATCAGAATTAAGGAAACTGAAGGAAGCAATTGAGTCGAAATATGGAGGGAATCTGAGGTTCTTTTCCTTCGGGATAACGCGCTCTTTCATACTGCACAGGTTAGAGTAGCTGAATCAGCCAACTGTGGTTAGAATTAATACCCCGCTAACTTACTCACTAACCTTAGCACCATCTGACTTCTTTCTGTTTCCTAAATTCAAATCCTGCCTGCTTTGTAAGTATTTCTGAAACAATGATGAAATCAGATGCGTTGTGTAGGAGTATTTGAAGGACCAATGCGTCACCATCTTCAGTTATGAGATTGCAATACTTAAGCATTGTTGGAATAAGTGCATTGATGTCAAGACGAAGGAGTATTTGAAGGACCAAGGCGTCACCATCTTCCGTGATGGGATTGCAATGCTGAAGGATTGTTGGAATAAGTGCATTGATGTCAGGACGAAGGAGATTTGAAGGACCAAGGCGTCACCATCTTGCGTGATGGGTTTGCAATGCTTAAGCTTTGTTGGGCTAAGTCCATTGATGTCAAGGCGAAAGAGTATTTAAAGGACCAAAACGTCACCATCTTCCGCGATGGGATTGCAATGCTTAAGCATTGTTGGAATGTGCATTGATGTTAAGGCGAAGGAGTATTTGAAGGACCAAGGCGTCACCATCTTCCGTGATGGGACTGCAATTATTAAGCATTGTTGTACTAAGTCTATTGATGTCAAGGCGGGGTATATTTAAAAATAGTGAAAAACGGTCTCTTTTTTTCTCCAATTCCATTTGAGTGAGTCTTTCAAGGCGTCACCATCTTCCGTGATGAGATTGCAATACTTAAGCATTGTTGGAATAAGTGCATTGATCTCAAGACGAAGGAATAGACGAAGGAAAAGTGACAAAGAATCTTTTCAAAATCGTGACAAAGTATTAAGATACAGAAAAATTTGTTTGGAAACAAAGAGTTGTAAACTGCTACGTAATATCAAACCTCAATGTATGCTGAATAATTTCTTCACAGATGAACTAGATGCATCAGGCAATAAACATATGTTTCTAGAGAAAGGTTCTGAAAACACCATAAGTTGTGCGCAAGTGATTGGGAGTGAATTCTACTGATGGGAGGTGCGAGATAAGAAGCAGTTGGAATAGAAGATATGGGTACATTTAGTCGTTTCGACAGTGAAAGGGTGGGACGAGATGCCAAACTAGCAGCACGCTTAAATTCATGCAGTTTGCGAGCCAGTGATAGGAACCCGTCGGAGCAGTTGCCATGAAAATACTTGTAGAAAAGACGGAGGGAAGCCACAGAACGTCTGTGAGATAGCGACTGCAGACGGGATGCCAGATCAGAACCAACCACGTTGCATATCCGCCTTTGGATTATGTCGAGAACGTTGAGATGAACAGCGGGAGCACCAGACCATATATGGCTGCAGTATTCCATGCAAGGCCGAATGGTTGATTTGTAGATTTGAAGGATAGACTCAGGCGAGAAAAACCTTTTAGCGCGACACAGAGAATTAACTTTCCTTGAACCGGTAAGTACCCACTGCTTATACAAATATAACGATCTTCATTTTTTACAAATATAACAGAAATTTTCATGGATACTTTAAGTAGTTATCGAGAAAGAATTTCGGCCTGAGTTGTTATTTTACATTACGAAACACCTCTTGGAATCTTAGAAGTGTACAATTTTTGAAGATAGATATGAACAGATAAGGATAGATAGATAGATAGATAGATAGATAGATAGATAGATAGATAGATAGATAGATAGATAGATAGATAGATAGGAAAAAATGAGAGATATGGAAAGAATGAAATATCAACAGATTGAGATAGATAGATAGATAGATAGATAGATAGGAACAAATAAGAGATATGGAAAGAATGAGATATCAACAGATTGAGATAGATAGATAGATAGATAGATAGATAGATAGATAGATAGATAGATAGATAGATAGATATGAAGAAACTTCAACCACCAAGCTGGCTTTACAGAAACTCCTAAACACTCATACAGAGGCGTGACGAAAGTCATAAAATATGTGTTCCGTATCCTTTAAATTCCTCTCTAGCTTGCTGAAATGGAGCCATTCCATATGTCTTCGATTCCACAAGTGATCTCAATACCTCTATACATATGTCGATAGATGTCTACAGTTCCTTGATATTTGAGAACGCAGAATCTTGTGTGTGAATAGAATTCTTAACCAACTTCCGCAGAACTCTTATTTTGTGAAAAAAAACTCCTGGGGGAATGCTTTCCTGACAACTATAGTCTTTGCCTCTTTAAGTTCCAGGTCAACCGATATATATCCTACCCGTCCTCCTAATACTTTCTTAATCTCCCTCACAATCTCAATCAGTAACCTTGTGTCTTGTATTGATGAAAACACCTATGACGGAGCCAGCCTCTAACACGCCTGCACCCGTTTTGAAATACAGACTATTTCCGGTCTATGAAATACAGACTCTAGAGCAGCGATGTAGTTTACGAATTTCGCTATCCAGTACAAGAAATTGATTCCTGTAGGAGACATCAAAGTTACATCAACCACACGACGGCGTATTAAGTTGCCGACTGACTCATCACATAATCGATCTCAGTGCTACAAGTAAGTATCCATATACAACTATCTACTTCCATTAGGAAAATGTCTAGGAACATGTAATTGTAAAAAACGTTTACAAGTAATTGAAGCACTTTATATAAAAAGGTTTACGATAAATGAGAAGCTTAACGTATTTGAAAAGGACAAAACCTTCTTGGCTGTTTTTAACGATACATCCAACATGGAAATGCTATTATTTCCACCCACCACGTCTTAGACGTATTATTCGTTTTAAATAATACAACTTAAAACATGAGTGTGCACGTGTGTGTGTGTGCGTGTGTGCGTGTGCACGCGCAATAAATATTATTCCGTGTTGGTTTTTACTTACAATACAAATACGGGGTTCCTAGGATGATTTTACCACTAGTTGACACGAAGTTGCAGTACCACAATTCTACTGTAGTACAAGACAAGAGACACAGTTTCATAACTTCAAAATACATTGCATAAAATATCACTTCTTCCTTTGAATTGTTTTTCCTCTTGGTAGCATGACTTAAATGTACAAGGAAATCCACTTCACTACAACAGTAAAAGGCATAATTACAAACATTTTATAGGGAAAAATTACCGTGTACACTAACAGCAACACGTCTTGCCAGTGGGATGGACTTAAAATGTCATAAAAGTGATTTCTTGCCGCCATTTTAATCAAAATGAAGAGAAAAATCTTAACCACCGACCTACAATTTTCAAAAACACATGTACACGTCTCCGCTAATAAATGAGAAATTAAGGATATTTAATGATGTACAAAAAGTCGATTATTATATAACTGACAAGTTTATAATATGTATGAGCACCGTCTTAACTTTATCCTAGAGTAGGGTTAGGTCAGTTTACTCAAAATCCATTTTCTTTTTAGTTTATACTTTTTTGCATGATCAGACTGGTATTTATTAATTCGAAAGATGCATACTATTAGGTCGGTGCAAAAATAATGTCGTTTTCTCACATATGTTAGTTTTATATAAGATTTCTGAATTAATTCATTGATATATATAGCCATGTTATATAGCATTTGGAAGCGCGTTTTTCGCTCTATCGAATGGTGTTATTCGTTACCGTTCTCAATCTCTTCATTCATTTTTTTTTTGCAGGCTTTTCGACAGCATGGACAAAATTCAAATCCACACGATTTTCTTGTTCCAGTTCAAACTAGGCCGAAAAGCTGCCGAGACAGCTCGTGATATCAATGATGCGTTTGGCCCAGGAACCACTAACGAACGTGTGGCACAACGGTGGTTCAAGAAATTTCGCAAAGGTGACGAGAGCCTCAAAGATGAAGACGGTCGCGGCCGGCCGACTGCGGTTGATAACGAACATTTGAACGCCTTAATTGAGGCCTATCCTCGCAAAACCATACGAGAAGTTGCTGTTGAACTCGAGGTCGACCACTCAACAGTCGTTCGCCATTTAAAACAAATAGGGAAGTCAAAAAAGTTGGATAAATGGGTGAACGATAACCAAAAAATCGTCAAAAACGACATTATTTTTGCATCAACCTAATATTACAGATCACCAAAAAAACGAATAGTTGCACGATGGGATAGACACGCTAAAAGAATGATTTAGAGAACTACTCAAGGTGAGTTAATTGCACATCAATCAGACATTAAGAACTTTAATTTAAAAAGACACATGGATATATTTTAAGTTTTAATAATAATTACAGAGCGCTTTCCTGCGTGTTTTCAAAAATGACAATCACAACGTAATGCAGATTTTATCTCAGTTAAAATAAGTATCTCTTTGTAATTTGTCCCTTGGAAGGGATCGAAAATGCTTGGATGAGAAAAAGTCTACAGTGCCTTTCTTGATGAATTTCATCTTAACATCAAGAAACTGATTAGAAAACTGAAAGGAGCAGTGTATAAATAAATAGATACAATATATCAATATTATTCAATGAATAAATAAATCTATATGTGTGTGTGTTAGTGTGTATGTGTGTGAGTATTGATATAATATGAAAATGATCCAAAGTTCTTCAGTGTCGATGTTTTTATTTTTTAAAAATCAATGCTCGATACAGAAGTAGAGCTTAAAATTATAATTATTTTCCTTTAAATATATGATTCAGTCGCGACTCAGAAATTACTGTTTCGAAAATGACTCAATTTCTAAAGTTTAATTTCAATATTAAACTGAAAATTTAGAGTACAGTTTCATTCTCGAGCGATGTTTAGAATAACTAACTAAAGAAATGTTTTACTCATTTATAGGTTGGAAAAAACTATAAATGAGTAAACACTAAAGTTTAAGTTTAATGCTGAAATTAAACTTTAGGAGTTGTGTCAGTTTCGAAACGGTAATGTCTGTGTCGCGATGGAATCATCTCTTTAAAAAAAATATAATATATATATATATATATATATATATGTGTGTGTGTGTGTGTGTGTGTGTGTCTGTGTTTCTGTCTGTGTATGTGTGTGAGGAGTTAAATGTATACCTATATAAATGTATGCGCCTGTGTCTGTGCGCGTACATATAAATAACACATCTATGTTAAGATAAACAGATACGCTTTCTCGTACCTCAAAACTAATAAACTACCTTTTGAGTTATCTGCATTTCTTGTCATCTGATTTGATAGATACATAGATATCAGTAGTTGCGATCGATAGATTGATAGATAGAGAGAGAGAGAGAGAGAGAGACGGAGAGAGAGAGGGGGATGGATTCTTACTTCCATGGAATGATTGTTACTCACTGTGCAACTGTAGAGATTCAATTACTCTTTTTGAAATTCATATTGATGAATATCTTCAGTTTCTTCTCATTTGCAAGATTTAAATCCGTTCCATTTGCTTAAAGATAAAGTTGTAATAACAGAGAAACCCTTCTGTGTCTGTTGACCTCAATTTCCGTTCCTCGTTTCGACTGCAATAAAGAAACACAAGCAATCAACGCCAGAGGCTCCAAGAAGTTGAATTGGAAAATATTTCTCACGTGGCATCTTCCGGATTTCACACTTTCGTTTCTGGTACTCTGACAATTTAGCTGTCGGCCAAAGCACTCCATTTACTTTCAGTTAGAACACTATATGAACAATATCCCCTCTTTCCTTCATTTTTCTTTCTTTCGTTCTTTCTTTCTTTATATATATATATATATATATATATATATATATATATATATATATATATATATATATATATATATATGCGTGTGTGTGTGTGTCTATCTGTCTCGTCTGTGTGCACGCGCATAAGCCCTAAACAAAAGACCTGGGAATGGCTGGGGTCTACCTCCACCTCAGCCGTTTCACATCAGTTCCAGATTCCCGACGGCATATTTACAGACACCGCGCTCGGAGTATTGCCACATGATGTGAAGATGCAGTGTTGATATATATATATATATATATATATATATATATATATATATATATGCTTCTGCACGCATACCCGCGTAGATACATCAAAAAGCTTACAAATGAAAAAAAAGCATTTATTTTACAGCCGAAGAATTTTCCACCTTGAAAATTTCGAAGTCAAAACATTTCCCAGCGCAAAAATTTAAAACCATTGCATTTTACAAAATTAATCTTTTTTTCTTTGCCAATGCATTTAACTCAAAACTTCTCGATAGATGATGTACATCGGACATTATCTAAAGATTGTGTCAATTTATGAAAGCACTCTACTTATATATAAATAAATCTCTTACAAAAAAATCTCTTATGTTGGCGGTACATCAAGAAATCTAAAAACCCGTATCTACGAAAAAAAAAGGGGTGTTATATTTAGATGATCATTAAAACTTTCTCATAACACACAGGAAGAAAACTAACCATAACTTTGATTTTATATGCCACCTTAATTAAAAAAACACATAATTCATTATGTCGAAAGCATTTTGTGAGGTTACTAATAAATATTTAAGCAAATGTAAATACATGTCGAAAACATATTACATCAACAATTTATTTGATTCGATGTTTATCTGAAACAAATGGTGTGTACGTAAAAACGTTATAAAATCAACATACAAAAAGCCAGCAAACACAGACACACACACAGACACACACACAGACACACACACGTAAAAAGGCTTAAACACTAATATTCCATGGTCATCATTTATTCCATTGGAATCGTAAATACGATCCAATTC
Source organism: Acanthosepion lycidas (assembly GCA_963932145.1). Classification (NCBI taxonomy): domain Eukaryota; kingdom Metazoa; phylum Mollusca; class Cephalopoda; order Sepiida; family Sepiidae; genus Acanthosepion; species Acanthosepion lycidas. The sequence goes on along the minus strand of OZ010595.1, from coordinate 50,276,761 downwards.
ATCAGACATACAAATTCAATTCTGATGAATTGGATCGTATAAATTATAACCATGGAATATTAAGCCTTTTTATTATATCCTTACTCTGTCCTGGACATTGGACTGGATTCTATCCTCTTGGAAGTATTTATATATATATATATATATACATATATATATATATATATATATATATATATATATATATATATATATATATATATATATATGTAGGTATGTATATATTTTAGATATATGATTGCATATGTATGTTTATGATCAATCCCTCTCTCTCTCTCTCTCTCTCTCTCTCTCTCTCTATATATATATATATATATATATATATATATATATATTGTATCTATAAAAAGTATACCCAGCCGGCCCGGTGGCTAGGATCAAAGTGTAGTATCTGTGCTTTGTGAGCTGTCGGGTGTCTGTCGAACTCTCTGCTTGCAGGTAGGAACTCTGTCGAAGCTCCGCCGAAGGGTAGTTTCGTTGGGGGAGGTTGACGGAACTGGCCCCCCTCGGGGGGTTTGGATGGTTATTTATTTTTGGCTGGGCCTACGGGCTCGGAGATACCCACATTAAAAAGGCCTTGTGCCACATTCAATCCTCGTGGATGGATTGATAAATACCATATATATATATATATATATATATATATATATATATATATATATATATATATATATATATATATATATATATATATATATATATATATATATATATAATTAAGTAAAGACACGATGTAATTCTGTGTAACTCAAACGGAATATACGATAAGAGAACATTTTTTTATTATTATAAACGCAGTCTCTTGATAACAAGTATTATTTTAGAAAGATTAATTGCTATAAAAAAAAGTTATATTCTAGAAATAACCTCTTCGCCCGTTTTTTTTTTTTTTTTTTTTTTTTTTTGGACGAAATACAATCTTTATAATGACGTCACAAATCGGTTAAAGTCACGTCAAGCTAAATGACGGTTCCGTATAGGATACAGGTTCGAATCCTGTCGGAGGACGAATATTTTCTGTGAAAATTTCTCGGACGTTTATGCCGATAAATGTTGTTTAATACTGTTTATTATAAACAGAGCATTTACTTAAATATTTCTATCTATAAAAAGAATGCATAAACAAAAAAAATGTCTTAAAATCTTTATAATACTGAAGAAACATTATCAAGTCACATGTGTTGTTTCGGATCGACTATACATAGTGGTCAATAAGGTCTATAGTATTATCCTAACGGTTATTGCGTGGGCGATAACAATTATGTTTCAAATTATTCTAGAGGCTATTTATTGGTTGGTGCAAAAATAATGTCGTTTTCTCACGTAGTAACATATGTGAGAAAACGACATTATTTTACGCCAACCTAATAGTCGGAACAATTGTTCATCCGATTCCTGTTATCTGTAGCTATTTTTTTTTTTAGTATTGGTTGTTAACTTTTTATTCGTTGTTTATTTTTCATTACTTTTTTGTTGTTATTATTACATTTATTTGTGTTTAAGACATCATTCCTAGTTTTTTAATTTATTCATTTAATTTTTGGTTGTAGTTAAGAATAAAACGCACATTCGCCACTATTTGCAGACCCCAGTGTACACTTTTATTTTTTATTTTATATTTACATACGCTCTAACTCTAATAGTGAGGAGTTGTACACATAAATATACCAAACATTAAAACTTTTTTACCATATATATATATATATATATATATATATATATATATATATATATATATATATATATATGTATGTATATGTATGTATATGTATATTTAGGCAGTATATTTTCAGTCAAGCGTGTTTGGTTAAATAATCTATACGTAGTATGTCTATTTTTATTTTAATCCTCTCAAATTCTCGAATCAATTTCTTAGTGTTGTTATTAAACTCATTAAGAAAGACGCGATGAGATTGAAAATACTTGGGAAACTAAAGAAACTAATCATAACTACCTTGTCTTTCTATACTTGTATTAAATTAACATACAAAGGGGTGTGATTGCTAGATATTTACTACTACCTTTAGAAACGATACAGTGAATTTATTTCGTTTATGAATTTTTATAAGGGGATTTAAAAAAAAAAAAAAAAGAAGAAAGAAATAGCTGCGGATATTTACGCATACTTCTTGGGAAAAGAATAACTCGCTCTTGGATCTTCATTTTTCAATCTTTCATAATAATTTCCCCTGTCGTAGCTTCAGGAAATGCTTCTCTTTCAGAACCACGCAGATATTGGCAACCTGCCCATGAAATCACTGGCGAGCATGAGAAAAAGTGATGCTAATAACGGCACCACACAGCCGAACATTAGTGCCTGAAGCCTGTGAACCTATATGATTTAGTTGCATTTCATAATGGCATATGCGTGGAATACACGGACAGGTAATGGTACGCCCATTGGCATATCGACATAGAACCAAGACTAGCAAAAAATTAGAGGTAATTCTAAATGCTGTATTATATAGGGCTTCGGTTTTTGTATCTACATTCATTTTTTTTTCTATTTTGCAGAAAAGAACATTGGTTTCTCCGTATTCTTTATTGGCGGCAACAATCTCATCATAAAATATGCAGATGACACTCTGCTAATAGTAGACACGAAAAGGCAGATACAGGAACTCCTACAGAATATAGTGAAGGAAAGCGAGAAGAAAGGACTAAACATCAATTGTTAGAAGACTGTATGGATAGTTTATAGCAAACAAAAAAAAAAAGAAGAAGCGAATTACAAACTGGAGATGCCAAAATCAAGCAAGCAAAAAAATAATTAAATATCTAGGAAGGTTTTTAACAGAAGACGTAAATTCCAAGACTGAAATCCGAAGGAGGATTGGGATAGCAAATGATGCCTTCCAAATTCTAAGTAATGTATTACGAAACAGGAAAATGTCGTTAAATACAAAGAAAATAATACTTAACTGTTACATAATGAGGAAAGAGGGCTTAAAAAATTTGACACTCACAAGTTAAAGGTAAAGGGAAGAGAGAAAAGCAGCGTGTAATCTACGAAGAGAGCTTGAGTGAATGATTGGGAAAGTTAGCGAAAAAAAAAAAAAAACAATATTTACTAAAAGCTACAAAGAATAGGAAATTGTGTGGAGCCATGATCGCTCTCGTCCAGAAGGAACAAGAAGAAGAAGAAGAAGAAGAAGAAGAAGAAGAAGAAGAAGAAGAAGAATTGATCTGTTTTATGCTTGGTCCGTTTAAAATAAACATTGATACGGTTTATAGGGGAGTTAAAAGGAAAATATCGATCTGGGTGTAAAACTTAATTCTGCAAGTTTAAACTTGTGAGGTTGCGGCTTTTTGGAGGAGAGTCATATCGCTATGTATAAGACGCAGTTGGTGCATTCTATGCTGCATCGTTAGAACAGGACATCTGTAAAGCAAATAAATACAATCGGGTGATGACAACAGTAGAAAAACTGATAATGAAGGCTACATTCGTATTTTCTTAAATGTCGTCTGATCAGTAATACACTCAGGAATTAGCAGCTATGAAATTCGTTTATTTTGATACTTTTATATATATATATATATATACATGTACACACACGTATATATATATATATACATACATACATATATGTACACACACGTATATATATATATATATATATATATATATATATATATATATATATATATATGTACACACACGTATATATATATATATATATATATATATGAACGACTCTCCCGTCGAGATTCGACGTATGAGGGTCAAGCAGATCAGATTCCAGGAAACCGACAGCCCGACACCGGCACATGAGATTTGATTATAGTGGCGAAGGCCTCGTGCAGGACCATCCACAATTTTTGGAGGGACGAATACAGAGACCTGGTGCACCGAATGCCACAAGGTTCCCAAACGACCCTCCGCAGGTTTTGAATTCAGAGTTGTCCTTCTCCTAGACCAGTTGCCATCCAAGGCTATAGAACCCAGTCTGTTCTGCTATTTTACCCATAGCTGGAGGGAGAAGAATAGGATTCATACCTTTCTCAAGAGTATTAGCACGTAAGTGAATGTAATGGATTCGACTGGAATTCGAACTCGGCTCCTCAACCCAAGCCGATATCCATTACTCCCCTGCCTTATATATATATATATATATATATATATATGTGTGTGTGTGTGTGTGTGTGTGTGTGTGTACACACACGTGCGTGTATATATATATATATATATATATATATATATATATATATATATATATATATATATATATATATATATATATATATATAATCTTCTCTTAATTCGCCACTGACCAAAAATAACAGAAACTACTATCAAGAAATCTCATCTACCAGACGACGTCAAACGGAGATTCTTTCGCGCCACTGTAGGAGGTGGTTTTAATGTATGGTATAGAAGCTTGATGGAACCAACACTTAACATCACTTGTAGACAACATCTAACTAAATTGCAGCTCTATGGATCTATCCCTGATATTTCTACAATCTTATGTGAATGCAGAATGTGCTTTGTTGAAAGTTAATGGCGAGCAAAACAAGAATTTGAGACATCTACTGCTCTGGACATGTAGCCGTTGAGCAACACGGGTCCAGCAACCACATACATTGACCAGTTATGTTATGACAGAAAATGCCACCCTAATGACCTTCCGACTTTGATGCAAGACCGTGAAGGTTGGTGTTATAGACTCGTGACTGACTGAGCTAACTCGACCAAATAAATAATAATACAGATAATATCCAGTTGAGTAAATCGAATGTTAAATAATTAAAACTGACACATTCGAGATATAACTTCTACCTCATCATCTGTGTGGACGTTGTCTAATTTTCACTACCATATAAGAGGTTTCATATTGTAAAACAGTTTACCATTCTTTTCTTTGTTTCCAAGAAATCTTCCTCTTTTCTTTTTTAATTCTTCGAGTTTTAAAAACGTCTTTATCTATTCCTATGCACTTTCGAGCTATATTTTCACTTTTTCTTCGTCTATTTCGAGGATCGTTCGAAAAGTTTTAAGCCTCACCTAAAAGAAGTTGGAGAAACAAAGTTTTTCACTATTTTTCAATATTTCAACCCTTGACTGTAATGAACTTGATCTAATGATGCTTGAACATTGCAATCCCATCACGGAAGGAGATGTCCTGGCCCTCCAAATACCATTACACAGCGCCGATGATCTCATCGTTGTTTCCAAAATGGCGACCACGCAAATGGGATTTGAGTTTAGGAAAAGTCATATGAAGCTAAGTCTGGGGAGTAAGAGGGACGGGATAGTAATTCAAATACCCAGTTTACTGATTTGGCTACTGCAACCTCAGTAGTTTGAACGGACGCATTATCCTGGAACAAGAGCACACCTAATCCCAGCTTACCACTTCATTTCAACTTGATTTTTTCCTTCAGTTCTCTTAATTCTGATGTATAGTACTGTCCGTTAATAGTCTCCCCCTTTTCCAAGCCGTCTACACTCTTTTGTAAGGAGCTCTTCTTTATTTCTTACTGATATATTAAAACGGGAATATAACCATTCATATTTAAACGTTAATATAACCACTCATGAAACCATCGATATACTCAATTATATAATGTACTTTTCAGTACTATGTTTTTTATTTTAATATTTTTTAACCGAGCCATTATTCCCAATTTCCTCAAGTCTAAACTAATGTTTACGTTTTGACTCAAGTATGAACATTATCATTGTTTACGCTTTCATGTCAAGTATGATAACAAAAGTAGACATTAAATTAGCTACCAAGGACTGATATATCGTTAAGTTAAACAATCACATAAAACTCTACGGTTAACCGAGAATGCTTACTGATAAAACATTAGTTAGCAGGCTTTTCGTAGAGAGTTCGAAAATATACAGAGTTCGATTCACAATAAACGCTTTAATATCCCAAGTTTCAAAATATTCTTTATTATTTCATGGAAAACCATTTCGAGTAGCGACCGCTTAAATGATATAGTATGCGTGTAGATTATCTATATAGTAAAATGCGGCGAAAATTCCAGATCTCTGAAGATTAAATGTCTGCGCTATTTAATAGAGGGAAATGAAGGATCTCTCTCGAAGAGCTTCACTCAAAGAGTATTTGTTTCGTGTTTTCGATACAGACGAATAAGATGGTCTACATGAGAAAATAGGGAGTCATGATGGATACGCGGGTAGTGTAATGGCTAGAGACTTTGAAAGTGAGTTTCTTGCATTCACTTTCGCGCAAATACACTTAAGAAGTTTATGACACTATTTCTCCCCCCCCCCCACCACCACAATCTAAAGATTAGATGCCAGAGCAGACTGTGTTCTCTAGCTTTTGTCAATTCACAATTGAATTGATTAGATTTAACCGTATGTTCTATGCTAACAGTTTTTTTCCTGACCTTATCGCTTGTGGCTACATGCATTCCGGCCAACATTGATCTTCAAAAATTTACATGCAATGTCAATCGTTATATAGTGTCTTCTTGATTACTTATATTTTCTTCTTCTCAACCCTTAACAATGTTTCTCTTCTTTTCTTATTCTTTCTTAGTCAGTAACCCATTGTATCTTAGTTGCTTTACTCTCTTGCATGAAGTGATATGACGAAAAAAAAGTTGGAACCAGTTCAGGAAAAGGACAACTCTGAATTCAAACTGAATGTAGCCGGGATGACAGCAACGAAGAGCAATCCCAAATGGAAAAGGTTATGCGAGTGCAGAATTCAGTTTGTTGCGGGGTTATGGACTCCATGATCTTGACTGAGTTTCAATGAAAAAGAAATCTGATAATTTTATTGTCAAAAAGATAAATACGTTAACTTCTTCTAATTATAATTCAACCAAAATTTAATTTTGTTATAATTAAATAATTGTGAATTGCTGAAGATATCGATTATAATCTGAAGTATCATTTTACTTTTGTCACATCTCTGTATAACTTGGGCGATTTTTCAGGATGTTAGATGTAAACAGTAAAGAAAAACACACAGGAATATACTTTCAGGCCGCCCTCAGGAGTATATATTTATATAGAAATAGAGCTCAGACATGAGTTCAGATATGAGTGAGAGTAAAACGAACGTGATAGAGCTAGAGAGAATGGAAAGTGTTCTATGGTGCGTGTAAGCGAGGAAAAATAAATGTGTGATAAAACAGACAGAGGAAAGGTTTATATTGTGTTAGTGTGGAAAGATATATATATATATATATATATATATATATATATATGGTAAGAAGGAAGAAAGATATCTATCACGATAGTATGCAGAGAGTCGAGAGGCACGGTGGAGTAGTGGATAGCGGTTCGGATTGAGGAATCGGAGAGCCGAATTCGAATTACATCCGAATCCATTACATTCACTTACGTGTTAATACCCTTGGGAAAGATATGAATCCTCTTCTTCTCCACTTAGCTATCGGTAAATAGCAGGGAAGACCGAGTTCTATAGCCTAGGATGGCAACTAGTCTACCACAAAAAGAAATGGCAGAAAGAAATGACCTAATGCGGGGAAAAAATCAGCCTCGTCATCGCAAGATACAAGATCGCGTAAGCGTGTATCACTGCATCGTGTAACTGACTGAAGTGGAGAGTTACATATTGACAAAGAGGCGGGGGAAAGTAGATTGTGCGTGTGTGAGATAGGAAAAAGATATATGTTTAAACAAAGAAGAAAGGGATATATGAGCTAATTGAATGTTTTATGTGTTTTCTACGACTTATTTAATCATTGCAAATTATTTAACCCAATTCCTCGGCTTAGACGTGTATATACGTTTTTTTCCGAAAGTATCTTTTTTAGACCAGGACGCATAACATCACGTTCAAAAACCAGCTACAGACGTTTTTATACATCGATCTAAAAAGATTAAGAGATGAAAACGAGTCCAGTTGTAAACTCATACATCTGGTAGATGTGTTAGTTACTGCTCAGCTACTTTAAGTTTCTTAGTTACTATATTCAAAACAAATATAAAATCGTCTATATATGAAACGATTTTCCCAAAATAATTGGGGGAGGACAAAAGTCAGAAGATATTTTTAGATTGTAAGAATTTGTTTTAGAGATAATAATGGTTTAGTAATATTAGTCTTACTAATTAACCCATAGCTGGGGAAGAAGAGGTTGTTTTATACTTTTTAAAGAAGGGATATATGGTGAGAAAGCGGACATGAAGAATGGAGATCAATCATCTAATGAGAGAGAGAGAGAGTGGAAAATAATTCATGATGAGAAAGAGATAGGAAAGGTATATATATAGAAAACATATATGAAGAGAGGCAGAGGGAGAGTAGAAAGAGATATAGGGTTGGGGAGAGAAGAAAGAGCTACATGGAGAGAGGAGTAAAAGAGAGTACGGATATATATATATATATATATATATATATATATATATATATATATATATATATATATATATATATATATATATGAAACTATATATTACTAAGTATAAAAAAAGTTTACTAAATCAGAGAAATGAATTAGCTATTTTACCGTAATTCTCATAAATTTTACTTAAATAATATTTAAATATAAAAAAAAATTTAACAAAGGTAATATACATACTTATACTTGATATGTAAAAATAATTTTACTTTCTGTAAGTAATTCTAATACATTTACTTCTTTTTAAAAAAAATATAGTCTATTAAATCTAACAGTAAAAATATTTTAAAGTTGTATTTAAAATTGTAGTTAAATAAAAAGAAATTCTAACCTAAACATCTTTTAAAATTGTAATTAAATAAAACGTATTCTAACCTATAGATCTGCCTCCAAGTACTACAAGCACTTAAAGGAATCCAATAAAACAACTACAGTAAAATGAATTTAATATGAAAAGCTAGAAGATGTAAACCATCGAATGACCCATGTCCTTTGTACTTACATGAGAAACAAGATCTTACTAAGTTTATAAAAATAAAAGTTTACTAAATCAGTGAACTCAATTAGCTATTTTTGGCGTCATTGTCATAAAGTTTACATAAAAAAAAAGAAAAAAGTACCTAATAATATACATACTTATAGTTGATGTGAAAATAACTCTACATACTGTAAGGGATTCTAATACATTTACTTGTTCTTAAAAGAAATATAGTATATTAAAAATTAATAGTGAAAATATTTTTCAAATTGTAGTTAAATAAAACGTATTCTAACCTGACCCCCACCCCCAAAAAAAATCTTTAAATATACAAATAGAAAAAATGTCGCAAGAATTTTTGCCGTTAACAATAAAATTAAAAAAAAAAATCCAGACGACATGCATTTAACGGATGTCAAATTTCATTGAAGTATACATCCCTATCTCCTACCAAAACGTAGTTAATAACGGATACATCAAAATATAGACATAAAGAACACGCAAACACCCCTGTCTAGTGAAAGTGGATTTATCTGTAACCTTCGAAACGTGAATTATGATTTTAGCTGTGTCTTTAAAATTCAGTAATTTTAAAAGTTACTCCAAAATTCGATTGAGGATGAAATGGAACTAATGTATTTAATTTAATTACAAAATTAAATTCGGACCTTCCATTTTTGAAACATGCTTAGAACTGTGTAGCGGAAAAACCATATTTTAAATCAATTAATTTATAATATTAATGCTCTGTAAATTTACATTGAGCACTATTTTGTAAAAATAAAAATATCTATAAGAACACCGGATTATATATCTTGCTGTTCTTTCTTTTTATTTATATATATATATATATATATATATATATATATATATATATATATATATAAGAGTGATATAGAGTATGTGTCTAAGAGCAGAGATATATATGATGGAATAATGGAAAGAGATTAATAGTGAAAGAGAGAATAATGTTGAGGAAGAAGTAAGAACCAAATACCGAAAGAAAGTAGAAGAGATATGTTGAGAGACAGAAACAAGACTTAAATAGAGAGAGAAGTTAATCTATATCTGATTACAGAGAGAGAGAGTATATATATATACACACACACACATATATATTGTTATATATATATATATATATATATATATATATATATATATATATATATATATATATATATATATATATACATACATATATATATACAGTGTCTAAAGAGTTTTGCCCGATTCGTCATTGAGGCGACGACATACCTATGCTTTATTTGAGCCACAGTGACAACAATGTCGGAGAGCAGCAATTCGTTCATTCTGATTTTATCTAAATGACATGTTCTTGAAGTGTCGAAGAGCAAACTACAATCAAATATTAAGTTGGTGCAAAAATAATGTCGTTTTCTCACATACTAACATATGTGAGAAAACGTCATTATTTTTGCACCAACCTAATAAAAACTGCAATAATACAATAAAAAAAAAATAAAAAATAAAAATTGGCCGCAACTTCTGAGTCATCTTGTATATATATAGAGATAGATAGTTATCGACATTTGGCAAAACGTTCATGAAAGTATGTTACGAAAATAATATCCAATAATGCGTTTTGAAACATACTTGCATGAACGTTTTTCTAAATATCAATAACTTATAACTCTGTTGGGATTACATAACTAGATTTATAACATAGATAGATAGATAGATAGATAGATAGATAGATAGATAGATAGATAGATAGATAGATGACTGAGATATATAAGAATAGCTATGAAAGAGAGATAGAAGAGAAATAAGCATATTGTGATAGATAGATAGATAGATAGATAGATAGATAGATGACTGAGATATATAAGAATAGCTATGAAAGAGAGATAGAAGAGAAATAAGCAGATTGTGATAGATAGATAGATAGATAGATAGATAGATAGATAGATGGCTGAGATATATAAGAATAGCTATGAAAGAGAGATAGAAGAGAAATAAGCAGATTGTGATAGATAGATAGATAGATAGATAGATAGATAGATAGATAGATAGATAGATAGATAGATGACTGAGATATATAAGAATAGCTATGAAAGAGAGATAGAAGAGAAATAAGCAGATTGTGATAGATAGATAGATAGATAGATAGATAGATAGATAGATAGATAGATAGATAGATAGATAGATGGCTGAGATATATAAGAATAGCTATGAAAGAGAGATAGAAGAGAAATAAGCAGATTGTGATAGATAGATAGATAGATAGATAGATAGATAGATGACTGAGATATATAAGAATAGCTATGAAAGAGAGATAGAAGAGAAATAAGCAGATTGTGATAGATAGATAGATAGATAGATAGATAGATAGATAGATAGATAGATAGATAGATAGATAGTATAATGGTGAGCGAGAGGAGAGTCTCACATAGTGAGAGAGATTAAAAACATATATGGTGGGAAAGAGACGAAAGAGCTACAAAGAGAGAGGTCAGATATATCTGGTTAGAGAGAGAGAGAGATAGAGAGAGAGAACAAAGATATAGATGTAATGGTCAAGAGCTACAGGATGAGAGAATGAAAACAGATAGGTCGTAAGAGAGAAAAGAATGCCATGTAAGTTGAGGAGAAACCCACATAGAGAGAAGTAGCCGAAAGACATATATTCTGGGGGGTAGAACGGGTGAGATAAGAGGTATCTGGCTAGAGAGAGGTGGAGGGAGAGAGGTGGAGAGAGAGAGAGAGGTGGGGAGAGAGAGTGAGTAATGCTATATTTGGTTTAGGGCAAAAAGATACATGATGAGAGAATTGAAATAGATACATACTGAAAGAGAGAAGGTGTTGTATGGTTTCTGAGCGGCAAGACCCGCATAGAAAGAGAAAGTGAGAGAGAAAAAGCGTAGGAAGAGATGTTAGGTTGGTGCAAAAATAATGACGTAATAATGTCGTTTTTGACGTTAAAAAATACGTCAAAAAACGACATTATTACGTGATTATTTTTGCACCAACCTAATATATAGTTGAAGAGAGAAGCTACATAGTGATAGAGAGAGGGTTATGAGAGATATGCCTATAGAAAGAGAGAGAAAGAAAAAAGACATACAGCGTAAAGGAAAGATATATATGATGAAAAAAATGGAAAGTGAGATGTATGTTTAGGCAGAAGAAGATCCATATAGTGAGATAGAGTAAAAAGAGGCATCGTTTGAGAAGAAAGGACTATAGAGAGAGGGAATTAAGATATACCAGACTAAAGTTTGTTAGAGAGAGAGCGAGAGCGAGAGTGGAAAGATATATATATAATGTAAGAGGATAGGAATACATGATGACAAAATGGAAGCATATGCATGGACAAATAAAGGGGAACGATCCACAGAGAGATAGAAAGTCGAAAAATATATATAGTTTGAGAGAGAATAAAAAGCTAAATCGAAATGGAGAAAGCAGAGATATCTGTTTGGAGAGCGTGAAAATGATAGAGAGGAAAATATATATATATATATATATACGACGTAAGAGATACATGATGAAAGGATGAAAAGAGGTATTAGGTTGGTACAAAAATAATATCGTTTTTTGACGTTAAAAACTACCTCAAAAAACGATATTATTTTTTCACCAAACTAATACATGGAGAGAGAGAGAGAGAGAGAGAGAGACTGGTGATTGTGATGTATAGCGAGGGAGAGGAAACACACACATAACGAGAGAAAGAGAGAGAGAGAAAAGAAAAAAAAGAATCAGATACAGAGGGAGAGAGATAAGATATAAATGGCCGGAGAGAGGTAAGAGATATACAGTTTAAGAGCAAAAAGTTACACCATGAGAGAATATATGAAGAAAGAGATAGGAAAATGATGTTTAGTGAAGGAGAGTAACCCCCTCCATATAATGAGAGAACGAGAGAAGAAAGTGACGTATGGTGGGAGAGAAAGGAAAATATACATGGAGACAAAGGGGAAGAGTTACATGGTGAGAGATATATATTGAGAGACGGGGAAGAGATATACAATGATGTAAAAAAAATGCCTAAGGGAGAAGGTAGATGCCATAATATGTTAATGATTTTGTTTTTGTAAAATATACTGGGTTTATATGAATTCTTCTATGGGCCGTGTCCTTTCAGGACCTACTGTAGAATGGTTCTCCACATCTTATTGACCCTTGTAGCATTTAATAAGTTTTGTCTTTGTTATTTCTCCCAAAGCCCGTCCTGCCATCCATTTGCTCAAGCCCATCAAGTATGTTACGCACTACTTTCTTTTGTCTATCTTTTACTCAGTCTGTCATGTGAGTATCGGATTTTACAAGCCCCACTTCCTCATGACGTACCCACAAATTTTACCCAGTTCTTTCTGATATTAAGTATAAGTCCACTTTTTTGTTTCCATTCTCTCCAAAACCACGTTGTTGGTCACATGTTCGGCCCATGGTATCCTCAGCATCTTTCTGTAGAGCCATATTTCTATTGTTTCAAGTCTCCTCTCGAGTGTCCAAATCTCGCTGTCATAAAGGACAGACAGATATTACGTCATAGTTCAGTACTCTCCAATTTCCAACGAATTTTTTCTGACTCTACTTAGTTTTTGGAATACATCCATGGCCATCCCAATACGTTATTCGGATCTCAGTGTCGCACTTTCCGTTAGAACATATCCCAGGTATTTAAATTTCTGTACCTTGAAAATAGAATATAGAGGTTAATTCATATGACAAGTAGCAATAAGAGCCAACTCGGAAAAAATGGTTATTCTGGAAACTACATACAAATTTATATTGGACATATTTCTTGGACTATTGGTAAATCTTTTGGGTATACTTTTATATCTGTCTGCATCTATCTATCTATCTATCTATCTATCTATATATATATATATATATATATATATATATATATATATATATCAAAGTCTGTTCATATCTATCTCAATCTGTTCATATCCATCTTTCTATTACAGCCTACTTACATCTATCAGAGTCTACTCACATCTATCGCAGTGTACTCACATATATCTATCTCTGACAGTCCATTCAGATCTATCTATCTATCTATCTATCTATCTATCTATCTATCTCTGTTCATATCTATCTATCTCAGATATCACTCTATCACCCTCTACTCACGTCTATCCCAGTCTACTCACATGTGTCTATGTATCTATCTCATTCTTTTCATGTATATCTAAAGGTAATGTTTTTGATTTATTTTACTTTCTTGCATGACACGCATGTCTATATGCTCGTCTAAATCTTTAAATGTTAAAAATATCTCATTCAATATTTGCGTTCAAATCTGTTTTTTGGAATACAGATTTAATTACGCATTGTGGGTTATCATTAACTTCGTCTTTGTGCCCTGGTTTGTATAATCCATACATTTAAGTGGCTATTAAGTGAACAAATATTTTGATTGTATTTTCTAATGTTCTGAACAACTGACATTTTTGTAATGAGTGTTAATCAATAATTTCAATAATTACTTAACATAAAGTATAAAATATTCGTTGTGATTAATGATTGATTAAAAGGAAATTTAATTCATCCCAGTCTTGAGAAACGAAGTCCTTTTAGCAAAACACAACGTAATTAAAACATATTGATTCCTTCTATCTCATTTCTCTATGTAAATGTGAGTTTTAATTCAAAGAAAACGGTAGTTTCTTAAAGTGTGTTTGAATAAGAATATAGATTGATTATTTTCATACCGATAACTGAATCTAGGTTTTCTATTTTCTTATGAGAAAACCTGCAAAAATATTGTCCATCATTTGGAAAAACGCCAAATAAGGATAGACATTTTCACAGAAAATGAAATCTTTCGTTGTTTTTTTTTATGTTGTTCCAATCATGCTTCGACTGAACAATTGTACTGGCTTTTTCAGGACGATAACACGGAGGGACACTTATTTTATTGCATGATATCTGTCAATTGATTCCATGTAATTTGGCTGCGCTGAATACAAATTTCAACTAGGTTTGTCGCTATCATGTTCGGATTTTATTTATTTTTTATACAATTTCTCATGTGAGTAAATAATATTAATAATTATTAGATCGCATGAGAAATTGTATCAAAAACTAAATAAAATACCCTTGTCTGACGCATTCAACGAAATGTGCATGAAAGAAGGATTTCTGCCTAAACACACAAATGTATATATATATATATATATATATATGATATTATATAATGGAATATGCATACACCTGTGTTCTCCTTCACTGGAATGTGATTGGCTGATAGACGGACGTATAGGTACGAGTGTCAAGAGCCTTAGTCTGAGAGTTATGTCTATAACGACGCCCACTGGACTACGTCATTGCTCTACACTTCTTACCTGCGACTACGACGCGTACAGAGTTGGCATTCAATCACCCACATACACATATATATATATATATGTATTTACAAATACACTCAATATATATATATATATATATATATATATATATATATATATATATATATATATATATATATATATATATATATATATATATATATTTATTAAAGTCATTTTTTTATGTTTAACGTTCTTTTTATAGATACAAGTATTTAAGTAAATGCTCTGTTTATAATAAGCAGTATTAAATAACATTTACCGGCCTGCATGTCCGAGAAATTTTCATAGAAAATATTCGTCCTTTGACAGGATTCGAACCTGCATCCTATACGGAATATTTTCTATGAAACTTTCTCGGACATTCAGGCCGGTAAATGTTGTTTAATACTGTTTATTATAAACAGAGCATTTACTTAAATACTTGTATCTATAAAAAGAACGTTAAACATAAAAAATGTCTTTAATAAATAAATTGTCGGACTTTGTCCATTTCTTAATGTATATATATATATATATATATATATATGTATGTATGTATAAGAATAAACATAATTTTAGCCATTTGTAAATTAGAAAGATTATTATATTTTTTACACCTAGTTTTTATCGGACTTTAGAAATCTCAATATCTAATCTTGGTTATTCAGACTGGTCCAAAAAGATTATACAATTTGCAACTTACGATTAACTGTTCAATTTAAGTTTAATTCACAATGGAATCAATACAACTTTTATAAATATTTGCAATGTCTTTATTCTTTAAGAAAATCTCTAGACCTTGCATCGCGCGTCAATTTTTACCTTTTACTGTATCACGGCTACTGTGACAACGAATGCTGAGACATACAGATGCGCTATCGACATAAACATTTGAATCATCGATGGATTGACGATGTCACATTTTTATTTTAATGTTTGTAAATATAAATAAATTTGATGAAATGATAGAAGTTCATTATTATTCGTTTTTCCACCATTTCCATCCTCTACAAAACATGTGACCTTCTGTAAAATAAGATTAACAACGACTCATCTGACAAAGATGTGTTTGATAAATATATATAATACTGTTTTAAAAAAATAATGGCTATAAGTACGCTGAAATCAAGTATAGAAAATATGATGATAGTTGTCTAAAGAAAAGAAATATAAATAAGATCCTTTGTTACCCCCCCATTTAGCCAATTGGTCAGTAGTAAGATATGCCATAAGTGTCTCTATTTAATTGACAAATATTTCTCTAAATTAAACCTCTTAATAAAATATTTAACAGAAACACATTAAAACAAAGTTATAGTTGCGCCAATAATCTTGAGAAGTTTATAAAGCTACACAATAATAAACCAATTTAATAATCTTCATGATAATACATGCTCTAAAATAAATATTATTAATGATACTAGCCAATGTAATTGTAGGAATCCTAACCAATGCCCATTGCCAAACAAATGTTTAACTAAATCACTTGTTTATCTAAGTAATATCACTACAATAGAAAATCCGACGGTTGAAAAATACTATATTGGTATTATTAAGAATTCTTTTAAAACTAGGTGGTATCAGTATATCTTGGCCTTCGGCAATATTATAGAAATAATAAATCACTTTCTAAATATTGTTGGAGGTTAAAAGATGATAATAAAAATCCTAAGATGAAATGGAATTTTTTAAATGGTAAGAGCATGTAGATCTTTATATGAAAATTGTTTTCTGTGTTTACATGGAAGAGTGGAAATTATCAGATTTTATGATAAAAATCTTTATTAAATCAAAAGAGCTAATTAACTGTAAATTGTAGATATAGTCTATCTTTCACCTTCGAATTTAGTATAAATTTGGAATTTGATAATGGCTTTTCTTATATTTTAGTTTAACTGTGTTTCACCATATATGACTTATTTTTCTATTTGTAAGATTAATTTGGATTTAATATAGTTCTATATTAATCTTCTGTTAGTATTATTAACTTCTTATATGATGTATTGGTAGTTAGCATTTTTGACATCTTACATTGGTTGATATTATTAACATTTTATATGGATGATCTTTATTTAACGGTTGCATATTAATTTACCAAATAATTCTATACGTTTGAATTATTTACTAGTTTCTTAAAGAGGCCTCTTATTCATCAACTACAAGAAATATGTATGAAATCCACAAAGCATGTACAAAGTTTGCATTAGGTTAAATTACCTCACTACACCTCAGTTTTTATGCAATGGGAAATTTAACCGTCTGATATGTATACATCTTACGCGACCACCTGTATCAGTCTTTAATTTTATGTATTCTGCTGTTGGCAGATAATTCCGGGTCACGACCATATCTAAGAAACTTTTAATTTTGTTTTCGCTTAGTTGGAATCGAACGTAGGTCATATTTGATTTGTTGATCAGCCTAAAGCCCTCAAGTCTTATAAGCCTTTTTTTAATTTTCGAAAAAAAAGTGTATATATTTGGCTTTTGAAACCAAATTATTCATTCACCCGCCAATAATTTACAAACGCCTGAGGAGACGCATTGGTATGCGTCGAAATACGACTGGAATTATGTAGCGATTTTTACATGTTGTTTTAATATCCTCACACACACGCACACACACGCACACACACACACACACACACACACACACACATATATATATATATATATATATATATATATATATATATATATATATATATGAAATAAAAAATATAGTTTTAATGTATTTACGGGTTAAAGTTCCCAATATTAGGGACTGAACGTGTGAATATAAAAGTTGACATTGAAGTCAAAACCCACGACGACAGTGTGTTTCATGCCAAAGCGTAATTGTCAGGACTTACGATAGCGCTTAAGAATATAACAGGTTGTCACTGTTGTGTGTTGACATCAATCTACACTTATATACATACATATATATTTTATATATACATATATATATATATATATATATATATATATATATATATATATATATATATACAGAGAGAGAGAGAAGGAATGTGAGAGAAAGTAGTGTGAGAAGGACGGGGAGGTGTTGATAATAATGTTTCCTAAGTTACAGTCTTGCCTAAAATCATGAGAGCACTTGGCAAATATTCATTTTCTCTATTATTTCAGGACATTACTTCATCCATTTTCAGCTGGTGTAAACAAACTGCAATATTCCTTCATTCATATAACAGACTTGTCACTAGTTTAAAAGCTGTATGATTTTATCAAAGCATAGTTTTCAGGTTTTATATAAGAATGTGCAAAATATCACATTCTAACAGCCAAAAAGCCGAAGTAGCAACATTTCACTGAAAGGAGAGCTTATAACCTGCAATCCTAGTCCATTTGGGTTGTAGCCAGCCTGCTGTTTACACTGTTATCTCTCACTGGCAAGCTGGTGCCTCATTCTGATAGAAGCAAACGTGTGCGTCATGAAAAACAACCCCAATACATGATAGTATAGTGAAATGCATTGTTTTACAATCTAGGAAAAGTTAACACAAAAAACAATTAAATATGATCTGATTCTCGTGGGAGGAGACACAAGTCATAGGAATGTTTAAAGATTAACTGTGGAAATAAAAAAGGGGATCGATTGATATTCACCAAAAAGCATTGACATTGAACAGAGGAACAATTAGGAATGGTTATGTTCTCAGATGAATCAACACTGCAGTAGTTTTATGCATCTGCGTTCTGTCAGAAGGAAGGCACTTCAACGTGGTGTTATGGTTAGCATGCTTGTCTTGCTAGATCAGTTACGATTGAGTTCGGTCCTCAGTGGGTGCCCCACACTTTCTGCCGAGTGCCACATATAAGCTACGCTTAGAAAATCATTGGGCCCTTCAAAGTGGTGCAATGGTTAACACTTAATTAGATAGATAGATAGAAAGATAGATATGAAGAGTCTGAAGATAGATAGATAGATAGATAGATAGATAGATATGAAGAGTCTGAAGATAGATAGATAGATAGATAGATAGATAGATAGATAGATAGATAGATAGATATGAAGAGTCTGAAGATAGATAGATAGATAGGTAGATACGAAGAGCCACAAGATAGATAGATAGATAGATAGATAGATAGATACGAAGAGCCAGAAGATAGATAGATAGATAGATAGATAGATAGATAGATAGATATGAAGAGTCTGAAGATAGATAGATAGATAGATAGATATGAAGAGTCTGAAGATAGATAGATAGATAGATAGATAGACAGATACGAAGAGCCAGATGATAAATATGGAAGAGATAGATAGATAGATAGATAGATAGATAGATACGAAGAGCTTGATGATAAATATGGAATAGATAGATAGATAGATAGATAGATAGATAGATAGATAGATACGAAGAGCCAGATGATAAATATGGAATAGATAGATAGATAGATAGATAGATAGATAGATATGAAGAGTCTGAAGATAGATAGATAGATAGATAGATAGATAGATAGATAGATAGATAGATAGATAGATGGATGGATAGATATGAAGAGTCTGAAGATAGATAGATAGATGATAGATAGATAGATAGATAGATAGATAGTAATACGCATCAATTAATATTACAGTTTAAATCACCCTTCATGTTTTTAAATATATTATTGCTTAATATCTAGTAACAACTGCTTTCTGCCGAAATCTCAATGTTTTTCTCATTCGTGTTTTATCTTGTTTTATCCGATCGAAACTAAAAAATTCTCCATAATTATATTCGTACAATGGTGCAATTTACTCAAGTGTAAACATATCAGTTAAACAAAGTGATTATCTCCCTTTAATGCAGCCCAAATCTCGATTTTCTGAAATTAGACTTGCATGCATGAAGAACACTGATCTAGATAATGATCCACTGTGTAAGGTGCAATCGATGAAATATCAAACGGTTTTATGTCAAATAGCTTTTGTACTTTGCAATCAATATATTGCTAAATTGATTTTTTATTATCAATATGCAAATCTATTTTTTTCCAGAGGCATGGTTTCAGATATGCATTTGGTATTTATTATTCCTGACATGTTTATATTGTCAAAATATTGTTACTGATGCACATCCAAGATTATTTTTTATTGTCTTATCGATTTCTCAGAAATGTTTATTCTCCATACTTCGCTTTTTTATCGTTTGTTTGTTTATCTCAATCATTTCAATCCAAGCAAGGGAATAAAACTGCTACGACACAATAGGTCACTGAGTGTGAAAGAATATGAGAAAAATATATTATTATTTATTTTTAAAAAAGACAATGAGAGACGATGAATTGAGAAAGCAGTATATAGCGCTTTGTATTGCATTTAATTTTTTGAAGATTAATGTTAACAGGGAAGCAAGAAGCCGGAAGAGAGTTCCACAAGCAAGAAGTAGGAAAGAAGAAAATGTCAGCATAGAACCTACGGTTACATTTAGACCTCTCCACAATAAAAGGATGAAACAATATTTCCAATCTGGTACTGCGCTTAAATTCAAAATGTCTGGATACCACAGAAGAAAATAATATTTATTCTATTATATACTGAAATGTGGCACATGGCCGAAGTGGGGATGGGGAAAGGACAGTCTTGTTCTGTCTTAACTATAACTTGGCTAGCCACAAACACTGACCCAATCATACAAAACAATATTCCTTACACCAAAACAACACATTCATATGTACCTTTCTTACTACCGTCACCGTAATACCTCAATGTCTCTATGAAAGTACTAACCAGACCCCATATTTACAATTCTTTGTCTGTGTGAGGAGGGGAATAAAAACAACAATTCTTTAGAAGAAATTTTATCCGAAAAATGACCATGAAACTATTTACAGAAAAGGTACGGAGGAGCTACGTTAAGGCGGTGAGAAAGGGGCTGAAACCGAGATGCCATGTTAGGACCAATAACATTGCAGATTCTTCTTTGGATTTTACCAAGAATCTCTCAATTACACCAGACCAAATGTGGCACCAATATTCAAAGCAAAGATGAATGGTAGACTTATAAATACGTAAGATTTCTCAAACGAGAAAGATTGTGATCCAACTTTCCTATGTGCAGACGTAGAAATTGATTCTACTTTCTACTTTCTATCATCGGAAAACGTTAATCCAAGAATGCTCAATAAGTCACTTTCCTGGAAGTTTTCTGCGGCCATAATCATGGACGGTAAAAGGGTTATCTCGGACTATTAAACGAAAGCTGTTTCGTTTTGGTGGTGTTAAAATTAACAAGCTGCTCATTACACCATTTAACAATAGATTGCAGGTCATCTTTGAGATCAGTTGCCAATTTGACCTCAGTGAACCGATCAGACTTGCTATTAAGTACAGGAGTAAATAATTCCGTCCCTAGGATAGGTTGCGAGATGAGAACTGTTCAGGTACGTAATTTATGGAAACGTGGATCCAAATTTGTTTGTTTTATATTCTTTGTTTTTATCGATCCCTGTCCAATTGGTATTCATTTCAATGTAATCTTTTCTTTCGAGATTTTAGGGGCATTTTAATTCTATTTGTACCCTTTTGTTTTTCGTCATTCTACTTCATTTCTCTCTACGCATATGTTGAGAGTCCCAAAACAGATTGATACAAAATACCAGCAATAAATTAATTCCAAAGCAACTACAAAAATTTAAATATCTTGGAAGATAAAATATAATAGAAGACGGAAAGTATGACACTCAAAGAGGAAGGCGCTTTGGAAAAGGCAAAGTTACATTCCAAAAGTTATACAAAGTATTAAGAAACATGACAATTTCGTTAGAACACCCCCCCCCCAAAAAAAAGAGTACTGAACTGTTGTCATATCAGTTCTTTTATATAGCAATGAATACTGGTAAATCTCCTCGCAGATGAAGAACAAACTTGAAGTAACAAAAATTTCGTTCTACAGAAGGATGCTGAGACTTATATGGACAGAACATGTGAGCACCGACGAATTTTTAGAGAAAATGAAAACCAAAACGACATTTATATTTAGCATCAGGAAAAGAACGTTGAAATTTCTAAGGAAATGTGAATATGTAGCTTGGAAAATTTGATACTCACAGGAGAAATTGAATGTAAGAAGGACAGAGGAAAACAAAGCATAACGTTTCTGGCGGTTTTTGTGAATGGATGGCGTAGCAAGGTTTCGGTGAGATAGCAAAAAGTCCGGGAAATGGTGAATTCCTGAAGGAACACGGCACATAGAAGAAATCTTCATGTAAATCAAGCTATCAGCAAATTTTCAGAACTTATCAAATGATTTGGAATGCATTGGAATCTATTTGCACGGTCTTGATATAATTTATCAAGGATGTACAGATTCGCTTCAATGAGCTGATTTGGTCGTCTTCATACATTTGGGACTTTTTTTTTTTTTTTGTAAAACTCACAGAATATCCAAATAGTAACATTCAATAAAGAGAAAAAATTAATATTCTTATTTAAGCTTGTATTAGAGATGTCAAAGTGGAATAATTCAAGCCTGATGATAGGTTATGCGAAACATGAGATTTTGAGACATTTCATTATAATTTTGTTAGGATTCTATAATAATTCATCAGGTGTTAATCTTAATCACTTTTCACGATGTTATTAGGATTATTAAGAAATACGGAATCATTTCTTAATCTGAACCAATTTTCGTGATATTCCTATTAGGTTTAGTTAGAATTCATTAATCCGATTTTATGTGAACCACTTTTCATGACATTTTTATTAGGATTATTAAAAGCTATTTAATCCGGTTTTAATCTGAACTACTTTTCATGATATTGTTTTAGGATTAATAAGAACTAATTAATATTCTTATGCTCTGATACACTTTTCATAATATAGTTTATTGTTATTGTTTTGATTATTAAGAAATAATTAATCCAATTTTAAAATAAACCAATTTTCATGATATTGTTATCAGGAGTATTAAAAAAATAATGAATCCTATTTTAATATGAACCACGTCTCAATATATCATTATTATGATTAACAATTGTAGCAATAGAGAATGGCGTTTTAAAATATGAACCACTTTTGACAATCTCGTCATTATAAACATTATTAATTAATGAATGCTGTTCTGAACCTGGATCTCACGATGTTGTCTTTATAAAAATAAACATGGCATTGACCCTTTTTTCCCATCGACAACCAAATCCCGAACATTGCTCAGATTCATCGTCGGTTTCAAATAGTTTGGGGTTCGTTATTTAAAATAATAAGCGCTGTCTGTCTTGACGTTAAAAAAGAAATTAAAAAGGCATAAAAATATGTGTCAGTGTGTGCCTTATTCTTTACAGTCTTTGGTTATCGTAAGAAGCTGTTAGCCATATTTGTGTATGTGTTCATATACCTCAGTGGTTGCCAAACTTTTTTTTTTACGCGCGCCTTTACAAATTTTATGAGGTAAAAATAACATCTGAAAATAAAAATAAATTAGACAGAGGGTTAAAGGGAGATAACCGCGGATTCGAATTCAAATGATTCTCATTGATAATTCTCTCCTCCAATACGAGGAGCCTAGTTACTATATTATTAATGATTGATTTAATGCAAAAATATCATAATGATAAAATCGATCAATATTTATTTATAACAATTTATACTGGGATTCATGAATGCAGTTACAAGTAATCCATAATAATATTTTAATTTTTGAAATCATACGAATTTTTTAAACTATTTTCAAATCTGTGATTTTCTTCCAATCCGTATCACCTGTTATCCTCTTCCGCTGCACCTATGAAGCACCCCGCATCGCTTGGGAACAATTGATATATATATTTTAATTCATAAGTCTTTTTTACTACTTTTGTAATAAAATCATATTGTATTTCTATATTTTCAATCATAACTCTTTGTTGGGGTACTTAACAAAATATAGCGTCCTGGGTATGACGATAAACTACATCCGCGTCCTGGGTATGACGATAAACTACGTCTAACAACAAGGCTTCAGATAATGTTTTCGGAAAAATAATGTTGCCAGCTATACGTTTTTTGGAAAAATAATCTTGCCGCCTATACGTTTTTGAAACAATGTTGCTAGGTATGCGTTTTTGAGAAGATAATGTCGCCAGCTATGTTTAATAGTACTGTATATTTAATATATGTATAGGCATATGTGTAAGTATGTCTATATATATATATATATATATATATATATATATATATATATATATATATACCTTTTGGCGTTAAATGACTCACAGTGGTTGATATGGCATAAAACCCAACCAACCAACCATTAACAAAATATAACATCAACCAAATTATTGATTTCTTTCAAGTGGACTAGAAACACATACAATGAATGAACCGTTTTTAGTACCCTATTCTCACCAGCTGCCTCTCATCGACAATGGACAACTGTCATCTTGATGGAAGAGGCGCCAAACAACTTAATGCTATGGATTAAAATGCTGTTATTTAAAGTGGAGATTTTACACTCCTGACGTTTTACGGACATTATACATTATTAATTTTTATCTTTAGATTTCAACCAAAAAATTATCTCTTAAAAAGTTTAATATCTCTCCCTGGGGGTTTGACATATATTTACATTTTGTTTACAAAAGAGATAATTTTGGTATTTTAAACATGTTGATTCAGTTCACCATGTTTTTAAGTGAATTTCTCGAATATATTACTTCTTGTGTGCGTGTTGTAACCTAAGGAATATTACTGAATAGAATAATCACACGAAGTTTGGTAATGAACTATAATACTTCGGACAACAAAGACACATATAAGATTCGCCAGCGTCACGTAGAAAAAGTAGTCAACTGCTAAAAGTGAGTCAAGTGAATTCCACAATGAATCTCAGACTGTAGACCAACATACAGTACTTACTACTGTATTTGTGTGAATGTAGGAATGCTATAACAGTGCGATAAGCAAATTTTAACGGAATTTGGGGTTTTAGTACTTCTAGTAATATTAGTCCCCCTCTTTGGCTGTGAATGCTGGACAATCTCCTCACAGATGAAGAAGAGACTTGAAGCATCAGAAATGTGATTCTGCAGAAGGATACCGAGAATACCATGAACCGAACATGTGATCAACGACGAAGTTTTAGAGGAAATGTAAAAGAAAAGAGCACTTATACTCAACATCAGGAAGAGACAGTTGAAATTGCTAGGGTACACAATGAGGAAAGAGAGATTGGAAAATTTGATACTCACAGGGGAGATTGAAGGAAATAGTAACAGAGAAATATAACGCACAACCTACCTAGCGAGCTTGCGTAAATGGATGAAGGAACAAGATTTAGGAGAAATAAAAAAGACAAAATTTATTAAGAGCTACAAAAGAGAGAAAAATCTGGAATGCCACGATCCCTATAATCCTGAAGCGACACGACATATAGAAGAAAATAATTTTATAGCCACTATTTTTTCTTTATGTTCGCATAGACAGTAACATAAATATTAATGTTTGTTTGTGATGCTGCGGATAGATTGAACATTATTACTGAAGATGACTTTAATCTTTCAACAAAGTCAATTCATTAAAGTACAAATATGGCCAGAATTTATTATAGGATATATCTATGCTTAAGGTGTGCTTTGGGCATCTGTAATATGGGACGGTTGGCATTAACAGATTATAGACGGAAATTGTTAATATCGAATGCTTTATGAAAAGGCGATTTAAGACCTAGTCGTTCTGCTGAAGATGGCTGAGAATAACGATGAAGTTTTATGGAAAATAGGCAGTAAATTATGGGAAAAGAATGACAATATATCCAAACATTTATCAAGCATAACATTTATTATTGTTATGGTCCAATTCCTTTTACTACGGTGATAGTCCAAGATAGAACCAATAAAGAAGAACTCGAAGGCGGATATGGAATAACACAGATATATTACAAACATGAATATATACAGAGAGGTAGAAAAGTGTTAGTACGAACAATCAGGTTTAGTAGTAATTGTCTGAACGCTACTCTGTTTCGGACTGCCTCTGACTCGACTGACTGACTCGCTCTGACTGACTGACAGACTCCTGACGGACTTCACTCCAGACTTCAGATTGAACTCTAGACTTCAGACGGAACCCTAAATTCCCTGCTTTCTCTTGAGGCGCAGTATTTATTACATATGGAATAGTCCATTATGTTATTATGGGTAAGGTCCCATGACAATTATATTGAGCAACAAAACTTTTACCTTTTTGTGAATGGTTTTCTCTGATTTCATAAGTCCGGCATGTGGTATCAGAAGGGAGGAACAGACGTGTACATGTTGTTTGTTCACTTTTTGGAAGTGAAAAGAAGCCAAGAGCCTTATATCTCCCACTGAATCAGCAGAGTGAAGGGTCAGAATTGAAACGTCCTGAACTCACGCACATGTAAGTTTTGGCAGCGTCACAAATCCTACTTCTATATGTAAAATCCTACTTCTATATGTTGGTGGAAAAAATAATGACGTAATAATGTCGTTTTTTGACGTTAAAAATACGTCAAAAAACGACATTATTACGTCATTATTTTTGCACCAACCTAATATATTCTGTCTAACATGTGAGTGTGTGTTAGAGTATATGTGTGCGTTTGTGTTGACTCAATTCTACAAGTTTGGTTTTACTATGATTTTCGTTCTTGCATTGAATACTGTTGCCATATCTGGTGTGGTGCCCCCCACCCGCCGCTGTTTATCTTGATGTTCTCGACAAAATCCAAAGACGGATATGCAATATGATAGGTCCTGACCTGGCATCTCAACTCCAGTTCCTTTCTCACAGACGTGATGTAGCTTCCTTCTGCCTTTTCTATAAATATTTTCATGGAAACTGCTCCAACAACCTATTTTTATAGGTGCCCCAACTGCATGAATTTAAGCGTACTACTAGTTTGGCATCTCACTCCCTCACTTTCACTGTCGAGACAGTTAAATATAACCACCTCTTCTACTCCAACAGCTTCTTCTCTCACACTTCCCGACAATGGAACTCGCTTCCTTTTGCTTGCTTCCCTGATAACCATAATCTTCAAATATTCAAATATAATATCAATCGACAACGTTTGATACCTTGATCTTGATTCCCGTCCTTCTCTTTACTCTTTCCTCTAAAGCCCCCTTTTTTTTCTCTTACTTTAACTCTCTGTAACACCTTTTGTGTGCTAGTGACACTCCCATCGTTGGTTTGGGTGAATTACTTAAAAAAAAAACATTACTTAATACACGGAGATCAGGCATTGAACAGATTTGTCAGAGATATTTTTAAACTGAGTTCAACTACGAAATTCTTTCAATTATTTCAGTGGCGATTGAACTCTCACCACAGTAATATGTGACTTATAGATTTAGTTTATGTTCAAATTTCCTATGTTAATACGATTCTCGTCCTGAATCATTCACGTATAACTTACCGGTTTCGATTCTAAGTGTAGGAATTTCATCTAAAATGATTGAAATTTATTTCATAAAATATTTGCAAAAATTCAGAATTGTCAACCAAGAATACATAAATTATGACTAGTGTGTTTTTTTTTTTTTTCAATGTTGTTCAGGTTGTACAAGGCTCGAGTGCCACTGGAAGTAGAGTTTTATAGAATAAGAGAGAGAGTTTTTTGTGAGTATGTGGGGAAGATAACAGTTAAGATTATATTGATCGGGGTATCGGTCCCACTAAGTAAGAAGAAGCTGCTCGAATGGATTTTGCATGATACAAATGGGATACCTAAAGGAATAAGGATGGTTCTCTATAATGTGCGTGGAATGGTGAGTCATCGTCGTGAATGCTAGAACTGGTGGAACGAACGAATGTAGTTCATCTGACCGCTGTCCATAGAAATAGCGTTTAAGCAGAGAGAGGCTTGCGACTTTTCATATGAGAAAAAGCGGTAGTACAGTGGAAAATAATTTGTCACCCACAAGAATACAAAGACTCTTTTGAACATTGTCGAGACTGGAAAGGGAAGACTGGGCACATTTTGTCCATATATGGCAATATTAGAACGGTATAGACAACTTACTATTTTTGGAAAGTGACCATTTCATCGTTTGTAGGTACGAGTTCTACTTAAAGTCTGGATTGAGTTTAAGCCGGAATGGACGCTCAATGCACTTACCAATTCAAAGAATC
Organism: Acanthosepion lycidas; assembly: GCA_963932145.1. Taxonomy (NCBI): domain Eukaryota; kingdom Metazoa; phylum Mollusca; class Cephalopoda; order Sepiida; family Sepiidae; genus Acanthosepion; species Acanthosepion lycidas. The sequence goes on along the minus strand of OZ010595.1, from coordinate 50,248,558 downwards.
ATTTATGGTGAAGAGGTTTATCATTGTAGTTCTAATTATTGCTGTTTTCTTTTCTTTTTTTAAACTTTTTGCAAAGAAGGACAAAATTTAGGACTGTATTCCTGTTCACTTTTCTAGAGATCCTATTCAATCAAGATCCGTCAAACCAACCCCTATATCTGCTATATATTTTATTACTCTTGGCTTAGTTTCGAAATTGCACTCAAATGCGGGATACATATTAGGAATCGGAATGTCTTTACATGACCTTTTTTTCCAGGTTTACTTCATATTCAAATTTTAAAAGTTGGTACTGTTTTGATTCTCAATCGGTCATCTATAATATATTGCTTTTGATTCTGACTAGTTATAGGAATGTATTAATCTGAAGATGGCGATTCTATGCGACTTGTAGCCGTTGAAACCGCTGGGAAATAACGTCGTTAAAATTAGTTTTGATTTGACAATGAATATGCATTGATGGCTAGTGGTCGACACGGATCAATTTCTGATATAATGGAATGTGCATACACCTGTGTTCCCCCTCACTGGAATATGATTGACTGGTGTCCGTCATAAATATCGACGGACGTGTGGGAGAGTCAAGAGCCTTAGTCTGAGAGCTAAGTCTATAACGACGCCCATTGGACTACGCCATTGATCTACAATTCTTACCTGCGACTACGACGCGTACCAGTCGAATACTCCTACCGCATTCTACTTGGTTATAGTAGTCAAAACCACTTAGCTACTTCGTTCAAATATATCCCTTTCCGGGACATATCAATTTCATACCTAAACTGTCATAGATAGGGCCACACTATATAGAGGCAGTCTTTTTACGCTACACACTTTAAAGTGGGTGCACGCTCGTCAGTCAGTTATGTGACATGCGTGATACACGTTTAGGCGATCATGTATCCTGCGATACATGACTGGGTAGATTTTTTTTTCCAGCGGTAGGTTGCCATTTCTTTCTGCAGTAGACCAGTTACCATCCAAGGCTACAGAACACAGTCTGTCCTGCTATTTTCCCATAGCTATGGGGTGGGGGGAGAAGAAGAGGATTCATACATTCCCCAGTGGATTCGACTCAAATTCGAACTCGGCTCTCCGATTCCTCAATCCTATTTATTACTCACCGTGCACGCTAGTAGTAATACTTTTTCAGTAACCTTTTGCATCCCTGTGGCTTTATCGCCTTGCATGGGTTCAATTATTCTGTTTTTAAGTAAGGGTCCATTTAAATTTAAGGGTCCATTTATTTTTTAAATGATAAAATGGCCAAGGGTTTAGAAGAACAGACAAGAGAGCCGATAAAGCAATTGAGACACCAGCCGAGATTATCTACGTTCACTTTACCATCATATTTTTGCAGAAAGGCATGAAAAGGAAAGAATTGTGCAACTGATTTTAAGAAATCGTTCTTTATTACAAATAACTACAGTTGAAATTAGTCAAATTATTCAAACAGATGTACCCACTATATATGAGGTCTGATCAAAAACACTAAGTTATAACATTCTTGCTCGCTGCCATTGTTATAGCATTACTTGGAAGGAAAGTATGTAGAGTGTGGTCGTCTCACCACACCAGAAAAAGTTTTGAAAATAGTAATAACAGGTGACGAATTGCAGGTCTATAACCATAACCTCGAAATCTAGGACACCAAATTCTCTGATACTGAAGAAAGCACGATTAAGTGAAAACTATGTGAAGACACTCTTTTCTTCGATTACAAGGATATTGTTCATCATGAGTATGCTCCACCTGGTCAGGCAGTAGAAAAGGAGTACATGTCGTGGCGTTTTTGAGATGCTGTTCGCCGGTAAAAAAATAAGAGAGAATTCCCTGCGTCCGGTGAGTTACAACTCCACCATCACAACGCATCTGGATATTCAGCGAGGCTTGTGCAGCATTTTTGGTTAAGACAACATTCCCCATAGTCAGGTGTGAGAAGAAAGAAATAAGATAAAGAGAAATAAAAAGAACTACAGCGGACCAACTAAGTTTATTTATAGTAAATAAAAGAGATTTTATTTCTATTTTAGTGATTTGGTCAGTGGGGACAAAAATGAAGAAAATCACACAGGTTTACTGGCAATAAGTTAAAAATACTTAAAAGCAACTTCAGTCTGGTGTTGCTGATTTCTGTTAGTATATAGTTAGACGGTTACAAGGAGATACGATAGAGTAATGGATAGCAGCTCGGACTGAGAGCCGAGTTCGAATTCCAGTCGAATCCATTCACTTACATACCTTAGGAAAGGGTATTCTTCTCCCACTTCTATGGGTAAATAGCAGGAGAGACCGGGTTCTATATCCTTGGGTACAACTGGTCTACAGAAAGAAATAGCAAGCTACTGCGGGAAAAATCTGTCTCGTCTGTCATGTATCGAAAGATGCATGATCGCTTAAGCGTGCGTCATGCTTGGCACATAATGTGATAGTTCCAAGTCCAGTCAGTGAACGGTAGTAAGCGAACACCTCTGAAGTGAATTTTTACAACATCTGACTTGGCCAGCCAACACCTTGATTTTGGCGCCAACCAACTAATAAGAATACACGGATGGATACATCCTTAGTGACAGGTCATCCGACCACCTCAAAGAGTTCTTTGAAGTATTTGTATTTAAAAACCCAGAACTCGGAGCTTCATTCATAAAAAATAGATTCTCTTAACTCCATACCCTTAGAAAAGGCATGAAAATCTATGAATTATGCAACTGGTTTAAAGAAAGACTTTTTTTTTACAAAGAATTATCGGAGAAATTAGTTTAATTAGAAGAGGATAGTAGAAGAAAATTCTTCCTAAAAATACTTTGTAATATTAGAAGATAAGAATTTTATATTATTACTTCTATTTCTATTTTTCTTTTTATGATTATTTTTGTGGGCTGATATAAAAGTAAGACGATGTGAATATCAAAAAAAAAAAATGTTAAAGGCTCAGAACAAGAAAATCAGCGAGGCGAGTTCGAGACCCATTCGAGATCAGTGCTTTCACCTTCTCACAAATACTCTTAGGGAATGTATCAATACATCTTTTCTCCTCATAGCTATGGATTAAATAGCAGTAGCGATTGTTGCTAACTTATATAATTGTAGTTGAGGTTCACTCATCTTAGTCGCCGTATAAACTACAGGAGCGGCTCTACGGAGATGGGTATGCTCGCAAACGTTCTGCCATGATGAAGATGAGAAATCACTCTGATTTGCAGGTTTCCTCCGAGTCGAAGCAGCTCGGATGATGATGATGACGATGATAATGATAAGGAAGATAAAAACATGAAAGTTGTTGAACTGAAGAATGCTGCGAAGGTAGTTGCAGTACAAAGAACATGTAAAATTTCGAGAAGAAATTGAAAGTAAAACACTTATATGTTTGAATGGCACGTTGAAAATGAGAATATATGTTCTACGTAATGGAGTCAACAGAACAATTTTCTTAATTGCTTTTAAGCTGTAATTCTAAAAAAAAAAAAAAAAAAAAAAAAAAAAAAGTCAGCTGGTGCAACTAAACATGTTCAGCATCTTTTTAAAGCAAATGGTGCAAAGTAGAGAGAATGTACCTGATTCTAAATATAAAAAAACCTGCTATGGTCGGGTCCGTTTGCAAATGTTATATATTAGGTCGTTTCATAAATAATTTTCGTTCCTGCTCATTACGTTTATTTTTCAGAAAAAGAAAGTACGATTACATTTTATTTATTTATATAGTCTCTATTATTTACACTGACTTCTTGTCACTTACTAGGTAGCTTTTCGATACCATTTGAGTAAAATTCGGTAGGTTTTGATGCGAATGCTATTTCGACGAACTCTTGAATCTATTTGTCATTACAGAATGTTTAACTCATGAAATATTTTGCAGCGCTTAACAAAGGTAAACGTCTGTTGGTGCAAAGTAAGGTTACGGGTGGGAAAAACAGATGAAGCTTGCTCTGGTGTCAGTCTTTCTTTATATGGCATTGTGATATCAGGAAAGTGACCTGTTGACGACCGCAAGGAGCATTTCGACCAACATTTTAGGGACACGTTACAGTTGCTGGTTTTATAAATGTGCATTTAGTGTCTCATTGGTTTTTAAGAACTGTAAATGTGTAATATTACGACGAAACCAAATATTAGCTTTCTTCTCTGAAGTTCAGGTTCAGGGGTCGTTTGCATAAAATTGTTTGTCAATCCTTTTTTTTTTTTTTTTTTGCGTTGCATTTTTGCCTCGTGTTGTTAATCCTCATCCCCTGTAGTGCTATTTTAAAAAAAAAACTATAGTTAGGGTGATACAATCGATGTTATATTTGATTCCCAAAATCGGAAATTATATATATGTCATCCTAATATTAGGTTGGTGCAAAAATAATAACGTAATAATGTCGTTTTTTGACGTATATTTTACGTCAAAAAGCGACATTATTACGTCATTATTTTTGCACCAACCTAATATATTTTCATACAGATGTTTGTAATTCTTCTCTCATTACCTAATTAAGATATGCAGCAAATTCTTTCCATAAGATCTGAACCAATGGGCACCGACGCCAAACCTTTCTAATGGCACACTGGTAAATCTGCATAAGCAGCAGATGTGGCCACATAAACAAATGACCCTGGCTTAAACGATTAATGACCTTTGAAAGTTTACAACTTTAACGTGCTACCCATATGACTGTTTGACTGAATATTTCTCGCATGTAATTATTCTTCTGAAGAATCCTTTATTTAGAAAGTGTTAAACCTTTGCTCCATTTATTCTCGACGTGAACAAATTCTTTTCAATTTCCATTTATAGTTTTCACTAACACAGATTTCGCCCTTAGGACGGTGCACTTCTCGCCTTTACTAAGATTCCGCAACAACACCTGAATAAAGATACGAGATTTTACTCAAAAGTTTTGAACAAAAAGATTAAACCGATCATCTACCACATTACCAAGTTTTTTCCTTGTCTAGCTGGAAATTTCACCCAACCAGGAAAAAAAACTGATTACCTTTCTTCCTTTTTCTTATTTATATCATAAGTTCCGTAATAAATGGATAGCTGCAGAAACATTAATTTATTCAACGACATATCAAACACTCTCTCATCGCTATGCGATATCCTTCCTGCTCACGAATGAGGAGAATCCTGGAGACATCGTAAATGTGGTTCTACAAAAATTATTGAGAATTCCATTGACGGACTGATTAAGCAACATGGAATTCTTCAAGAAAATGGCTAAAAAATGTACACTTAGGCTCTGTATCACAAAGAGAAAACTGATATTCTTTGGACATAATGTCGCTTGCTACAGATTGACCTTAGACGTTATCGCCTATGTACAATAATTTACAACATGATCGTTTACTTCCGTCATTCATAGCAATGTTTGGAAGCAAAGTATGATGATTGTAGTCGTCTGACTACACCACAGAAAACGTCTTGAAACAGTCATAATGAGTGACTAACCCTGGGTCTATGGATATGACTCCGAAAGCAAGGTAAAGTCTTCGAAGTGGAAGACCCCAAGATTACAAGAGCATTCATCATGAGCATGCTTCACCTGGCCAGTCAATAAACAAGGTGTGCTATCCTGACTTGTGGTGGCGATTGAGTCATGTTCCTCAGGAAAGGACAAAATTGCATGCGTCTGGTAAATGCCAACTCTTCCATGACAGCGGACCTGATCACTCAGGGTAGCATGTCCATCAGTTTTGGGTTAAGGAAAACATTCCTTTGGTCCCCACTTGCGACTGTTTTTAACTTTCCAAATATCAAATGCCATTTAACAAGAACAAGATTTCAACATGTCGAGGTAATGTAAAGAGAATTCGATGAGACAGTTGCTCGCTATCACAAAAAAGGAGTTCCAAGAATGCTTCCATCAATGAAAACAACGATGGGTAAAGTATGAAGCTTCAGAAGGGGACTAATTCGAAGGAGATTAAATACCGAATTCTTATGTTTTGTAGTTTCCTTTTTATAGCACAAGGTCCGATACTTTTTGATCTGACCTCGTACAACATTTATTTTAATATGAAATAATCTTATATAAATAAATTAATTAATTGATTGATAAAAAACGACCCGACGCCAGTAAAAACAAACGCATAAACGAATAAATTACAAACTATATGAAATTATTTCAAATTCCAACGAACATTTTCCTGTAATATCTTTTTAATCATTTCACGCCATGCAAAACACTAAAAACGTAAGTGCTTACTGATTGTGAAAGAATATGAGAAAAAAACATTATGAAGGAGAGAGAAGGATAAAAGAAAGGGAATTAAGAAAACACGAGATAGAATTTATAACCATAAGAAATAATTGTGGATTAAATACATTTATTGCTTTAAAAAGGCGTTATCATTTCTCAGTTAATACAGACTTATAAAAGAAAAAATTGCAAACTAAATTAAATTACTTCGCGTCAAAAAACCATCTTCCTATATTTGTTTTTTCTTTCATCCTAAGCAAGACATTAAAACCACTAAGAGCATTAAAACCACGTCCTGAGTGTGAAAAAAACATTAAGGAGAGAGAAAAAGAAAAGAAAAAGAAGACAGAAGATAATGATTGTATTTCAAGAATTTTGAAGATCAAAGTTGACTGGAAAGCAAGAGACCGGACGAAAGTTCTACAAATGAGAAGTGTAAGTGAAGAAACTATTGGCATAGAACTTACGGATATATCTACACCTTTTCAACTGTAAAATGAAGAGACAAAACTGCCATTCTAGAACAGAGCGTAAAGTTGACACACCAAAGAGAAACGCTCATCTGAATTATATTTTCTTTTTAATCTCAGAATCGGTTATTATCTAAACTTTCAAATTTACCTTTAAATACTTATTTTATCGCGTAATTAGAGAATAGATATCTACCTGAGCATTTCGTTTCACTTCTTCCTCACCTGCAATTTATTTTCCGGGTTGGGCGGGATCAGTTTCTTTCTTTGTCGTTTTTAACTGTTGGCCCTTTTCGTTTTTGCCCTTGTTGTGTCATCACCATCTTCTTAATTACGCTGCTCACTGCTTACGTTGCTTTCCATGTCTTATGAGTTTAATCATCTAAGTCTTCTTAACTCCTTATGTCTTCCAGAAATTTCAATTCTCTCTTTCCGATTGTAAGTATACGTTTTCATGTACTTACTATTTTTCTTTAAACTTCTTAATTGATCACATGTTCAGTCCATGATATTCTTAGCATTTGTCTTAGGGCCAACTTCCTGTCGCTTTAAATTCCTTCTCGTTCTTTCACTTCTATGAAGAAAATTTCCATTATTCCCTGTTATTAAGGAGAGATATTATATTACTGTTAAGCATACTTTTCACTGCCCCTAACTAGACTTTTTTAAATTTTACTAATTTTCTTTTCAAGATGACATCTTTCCTTAAGCCTTCTTTCCTCCAAAAGTGTCCCAAACATTTCAACGTTCTCTTTCTGACTGTAAATATATGTCTTCATATACTTACTATTTCTTTTAAACTTGCGCTCATGTTCGATTCATGGTTTTCTCAGCATTCGTCCTGTGTACCACATTTCTGTCGCTTTAAATGCCTTCTTCTTCGTTTATGAATCAAATGTCCAGCATTCCCTGCCATTAAAAGGGAAATATTACATCAAAGTTCAGCACACGTTTCACTGTTCCTAACGATATTTTTCTGTGTTTTAATACTTTTCTTGGTTTCAAAATGACATCTTTCCTTACAGTAATTAGTCCTTCCTTCTTGCATTCCCTTACTACCTTGTAAAAGTTTACCCTTAGTTTGGGGTTTTTTTTTTCGTTTTTTGTTTTTTGTTTTTTGTTTTTTTTTTCTGACAGCCATCAACAGAATGTCATCTGCTTATGTTAAATAAGATTGCGTCAGCCGATAATAAATCTTTGTATAGATCTTCGAGATCTCTCAAAATACTTTCATTGGGTTTTAAATAGATTCAGGGAGAATTTGACATACTCTACATCTCCTTTTTATGTATTCACTGTTGATTGATTGACTTCTTTTTTACGGTTTATCAACCGGTAATAGGTTAATTAAAGCCGTAACATATTTGGGATTGTAAGAATAACGCGTTTGCGAGAGGATAGTGCATTAACATTTTTAGAATAATAATGAGATTTCCAGATACACCTCATACTATTTAACCCATAGCTGGGGTAAAGAGCCATACTTTTCTCAAGAGTATTTACGCATAAGGGAATTTAACGAACCAGACTGGAATTTGAACTCAACTCTCCAACTTCTCTTTTCGAGCCGCTAACCAATACACCATCTGTACACTCACAGAATAAACAAAAACATGAAAGGTAAACAAAGAAACAGGACCGGCGCGTCTTACACTCGAAAAACACGACCGGGAGTCGCGATTTTTGTGCCCCGTTGTGGTCATTGCCATTTTTTCAGCGCTGTTTTATGACCATCTGCCATTTTTTTAAATTATTTTTAAACTGACGTTACATCGTCAGTCACCAACTAATAATTTACATTGTGTATCTGCATGGACGGTGTAGTGTGTACTATACAGGAGACACCGATAATGTTGAAGCCACAAAAGGGCGAGTTTCAGCAGCGTTGTTTTCTTTTTTGTACTTTTACTTTCTTTTCTACCTAAGTTATATTGTCAGTCATCAACTATAATAATAGACAAGGCTGGTACTTACTACTTCGAACCTCTCAACCGCATGCGAAGGGGAGCAAAAGTGCTAATTTCAGTAATGCTTATGTTTTTAAATTGTAATTTTATTCCAGAACAGTTCTTTTAAATCAGTTAATAGGGTAATAGATATTGGTAAAATCATTTTTATTCTGAGATCATCCACTAAGGAATCTTTCTGATATTTTTACTAATAGTAATACTAACCCGGAGAGTAATTAAAATACATTTTACTAATAGTAATACTAACACGGAGAGTAATTAAAATACATTTCTTAGTCCGTATTTTTTTGCATTTCTAGAAAGATAGAACCTAGAAAATGATCGCTGAAAATTTTTTAAACGTTTAAAGGTTTCAACACATGAAAAATTTTCCTGAAAACTGAAATAGTGTTTTTGAAAAATTTTCCTGAAAACTAAAACAGTGTTTTTGAAAAATTTTGAAGACAATCCCGGTAGTGTTGAGTTAGAATCTTCGAAAAACTTTTTTTTTTTTTGGAGGGGGGTGTTGTTTTGTTTTGTTTTGTTTTTTTGTTTTGTTTTTCAGCAGAGATGCGGTGGCCATTAATTTTTATGGAAATGTAAAAATTTTGCGACTTAAACCTTTTTTCCTTTTTCTTTTTTTTTTTTTTTTAAGTAAAACTTACTCATGAAAATATTGGTTGTTATTACAAAAAGAATATCATTTTCTCATATTAAAAAAAAAAAATCTATTGATAATAAAAGTAAATATTTGATGAATATGTACTGAAATTTTCATTTAAATTCGATAATTCTCTGATTTTTGGAAATTGAAAAAAAAATAACTCTGCCTTTTCCAATTTTCCTTCCAGGTTCTGTTGCCCCCAGCTTGGAAAACTTTGAAGCCTACGTGTAGTGGAGAGCGGGGTCCCGTATCAAAGTTTCGGATGGAAGAAGAGCTTAACGCCGGTCCTGCAAAGAAGTACGTGAAGTCTCCTTTTTTAGAATAGCATTGGTGTTTCCAGATACAATTCCTACTATTTAACCCATAATTTGGAGGATTAGATGCATCCATAGCTTACCCAAGGTTATTTGAACGTTAATAAATATAGTGCATTTACTGAACTCACACTTTATCCAAATTCAGGCTATTTGTTCCCAGCTGAAATTATGAATTACTCGTACATCTTTTACATCCTATTCTTCGTCGTTTTCTCTGTACCTTGTCTCTTCAGGATGTGAGCGATCATGGCTCTCCATAATTTCTTTGTAGCGTAAAAAAAGCAAAGCTCGAGGTTTGAGTACACAAACTGGACATTTTTTTCTTGCAAGTAGATCGGTTTTGTGACTCAGGCATAAAAAAGAGACTTCAAAACGTTTTCGATCAGAAGAAAGAAAAGTAACGGTTTACTCTAGACTGTAAAGAATCCTTTTTTTTTTTTTTTTTCTCTCAATAGCTACTGGCATCGGACTGACTGCTAGTTCAAGCGAATCGTTAAATACACGCTGAACTCATGAAAATTCATTATCCGATGTGTTAGAAATTTTGCACTCGCGCATGCGCATTTACCGCGTTGAACATGGCCATTTGCAAAGCAAACAAAATCATTGTGCTCGTTCAGGTACATGTAATTCGGCACATCATTCTGTGTTTGCAGATATGGCATGACCTAGACTTATATAAAATCCTGTCTGATTTAAAGTTAAATTCCGAGATCAATTGCATCACAGTCTTAATTTACAAACTGTAATCTTGAGCTGGTTAATTATCCAGCTGACTTACTAAAAGCAGTAATTGGAGGTTTTTCGAAATCATAAAAAGTCGGATCCATACAACTTAAATGAAAGCTATTATACAGTGAAATATTAGTACAAACAAAAAAAACCGTCAACTAATTACATGGACGTTAGAAAAAAATCCGATAAAAAAGAAGACGCTTTTAGACGAATAAACCAATAAATTTTAAATATCTTTCTGCTTACATTCTGTTCAAATCGAATAACCTATGCAAAAGACCGTGCAAAAATTTCCAGCGATAAACTGATTTTTCAAATATGTGCGTATTAAGTTTGTAGCTTTCTACACAGGACCATGAGAATTTCTAAGCATGCCTAATAGTTATCATTCGCATCTTATTTTAAATAGTTTTCTGCTTTAAATTCACTGCGATACTGAGATTCAATCTATAAAGATTTCTTTGAAAAAAAAAGAAAAACCTCAATTAGGATCTGCGCATGTTGCCTGAATACGACCCATACGCTTAGCCATTTGGTCGTCATTCATTTAAATTAATTTTGATGCATCGCTTGAATTTCTCAGAGTCAAAGAAGCCAAGAGATCAAGCATAAAATTGTTAGCAGAGATTTTACAGTCGATTTATTGGGGATAAAATGAAATAAAAGGCTCGAGTCCATTAACCAAAACGTGTACGCTGCATTAATGTTTTATTATGGATTTTTTTTCTGTATAATACTTACACGTATATGTAAAGAAGGTTGAGTTAAAATATACGAGGAAAGGTGATGATAATTCTTCGCCGAGTTCAAGAAGTGATGTTTCTGTCTTTGTGTGTTCGGTTTTTAACAGTCGGGTCGTGCTAAGAAACTGTCACCCCCCCCCCAACCCCGCTTCATAAACAGCGCATTTAATTCTGATTTAAAACTATTAGGTTGGTGCAAATTTAATGACGTAATAATGTCGTTTTTTGACGTATTTTTAAGGTCAAAAAACGACATTGTTACGTCATTATTTTTGCACCAACCTAATAGAAGGCGTTATTTAAAAAGGTTAACTATTATTAACTTATCAGAAATGAATTATGACATAAGGCTACGAGATATTCTTGTAATTATCGAACACCGATCTGCTTGGGCAGCTTGCTATTAAACAGCCAGGCTAACTAGCGAGCTGTATATGACTGAGATAGATAGATAGATAGATAGATAGATAGATAGATAGATACTAGGCGTAGCTTAGATGTGGAACAAGGTTGAAAGTATGGTGCACCTAATGACTCTCGAACTCACTACACTGTTGAGACAAGCTTGTTAATCATTATACCACGTCGAAGTTCCCAGATAGATAGATAGAATTGAAGAGACTGAGATGGATGTTCAAATCATAGATAGATAGAATTAAACAGATTCAGATAGATGTTAGAAACTTCACCTTTGTCGTTACTCACATTATTTTATTTAAATAATCGTTTTAATAAACTTGAGACTAAAATTCTGCAATATAAGCAATTTAATAAGCATTTAATTTTTTTCTTTCTTTTTACTTGTCAATATTTATAAATGTTCTCAGTTGTTATGCAAATTTATTTGTTAATTTCCGTGAAAACAGTTATTTCATAGAAGCATGATGTTAAAAATATCCTGTTCTTTTTATAAAATAAACGCGCCATGACAGCTTATACATGATATTCTGAGAAATCAAAATGGATCTAATTCAGCTTATGTTTACGGTTCATACAATTATTATGAGATAATGCTAAGAACGTGTTAATTCGTCTTACACGCTAAAATCAGTATTTCAATGATTTAACATCATGATATTTCACTTTGTGTATCGAGCCGATAACTTATTCTCCGCTCCTTGGAGGTATTTCATGCTAATTTATTCTATATCTTTCTGGCCTCTGTTTAAACTGACTCTTTATTTTATTTTTTTTATATAATATTACAATTTTCTTTAAAGTTTGTATTTTATCAGTTATGAATTTGGAATATTCCAACATGTTTCAGCAATTTTTTTACTCTACAAAAGTAAAATTTATAATTACAATTAAGATATATGGAAAGTAAGACGGCTTTAATAATTTAACCCATTCAATGTGGATCAAATCTAAATAAATAAACGGTGAATTCTATCTTTCCGTTCGTGTGTCTGAAATATCTCTATGGCCACATAGAGATATTAGACTTTTTCGGAATGAAAATCAGCCCTTCATCTGGTGCTTGAACAACCAGCATTGAGATTTGTGTCAGGATAAAGAGGGAGCAGTTAAAAATTCAAATTTTAAAATAGCTAACAGACGTTAGTGAGTTTTTCATTTATATTGAGTTTAAAGTAACATAAAAACTTAGTGAATTTAAAAAATTTTCAGAGTCTGTCTATATTTCTGAGATGAAGTATTATGTACATTATTCACATCATTCGGACTATTGTACGAATCATTGTCACCATATTTATCACAATACGCTCCGGCCTTCTTCAGGTGGTTTATTTCGCTCACTGGGGGTAGACTGTTCTAGTTCCACGTGCCGTGTTTGTTATCCATTGCCTTATTATTATTATTATTATTATATATATATATATATATATATATATATATATATATATATATATATATATATATATATTGTTATCACACTCTTTGGGTCCTGTCACTTTATCCATTGTGCCATGTGTCCTTGAAGACATCTGGTTACGAATTTCTGGGTATTATAAACCTAATGTCTTCAGTAACCATTTTTACCAGTGCTCATATTACAATTTTTGCTGCTATCAATTCATGTTTTTACCAGAGCTCATATTGCAACTTTCTTGTTAAAATTTTTCGTTTTAAATTCAGTTTAAAATATCTCAAAAACTTTGTTAATTGCGGAAATCAGTTTTATTTTTTCAAAATGCCAAGGAATCAGAGTTAATGTGAGAGGTTTTGTGACGTGAGGTTTTGAAGTTCTGCTGAGTTTGTGATTTGAAGAACTCAATTTTCTGAATAGGAATTTCGGTCCAAATCGGTATTATGGCCGGAATTGGACATACAGACACGAATCTGAGTTTAAGTGAGGTTTGAAGCTCTATGGAGTACATTGAAGAATTCAAATTTCTTCAGAATTATCATTACTATTTTTCTAAACTTTTCAGTTAGCCCTCCGCAGTAGCTAGCTTAAAAGTCCTCACTTTCCCATTCAGAAATATCTAAATTGTCAGCTGTATTCAACCGCTTATCAATGATTACGTCAGTCTCACAAAACGCCTTTCTCTTGAACAAGATTCTCACCAATATATTAAAAAATTTGAAAACACTCTCATACATATGTATATACAAATTGCCATTAATGTGCGTTGTATAAAATCATAGCTCTCCACAACTTCCAATCCTTTATATGTAATATTTGTCTCGAATATTTCTCCCAACCCCTGTCTTGTCGCCAGATTTCGACGTTTCCCTCTGTCCCTGTTGCTTTTAATATGCCCTGTGAGTGTCAGATTTTCAAAACCCACTTTCCTCAGCATGCACCCTACAAATATGAAGGCTCTTTCTGATCAATCTCAGGAATGGCTTTTTTTTTTCTCTTGGTTCAGATCTTCACCACAAATGTATTTTTAAATCACACTAATACATACATACATACATACATGCATGCATACATACATAGATACATACAAACATTTCCATGTATATGCATTGTATAAAACCATAGCTCTCCACAACTTCCAATCCTTTATATGTAATATTTGTCTCTAATATTTCTCCCAACCCCTGTCTCGTCGCCAGATTCCGACGTTTCCCTCTGTCCCTGTTGCTTTTAATATACCCTGTGAGTGTCAGATTTTCAAAACCCACTTTCCTCAGCATGCACCCTACAAATATGAAGGCTCTTTCTGATCAATCTCAGGAATGGCTTTTTTTTTCTCTTGGTTCAGATCTTCACCACAAATGTATTTTTAAATCACACTAATACATACATACATACATACATGCATGCATACATACATAGATACATACAAACATTTCCATGTATATGCATTGTATAAAACCATAGCTCTCCACAACTTCCAATCCTTTATATGTAATATTTGTCTCTAATATTTCTCCCAACCCATGTCTCGTCGCCAGATTCCGACGTTTCCCTCTGTCCCTGTTGCTTTTAATATACCCTGTGAGTGTCAGATTTTCAAAACCCACTTTTCTCAGCATGCACCCTACAAATATGAAGGCTCTTTCTGATCAATCTCACAAAACGGCTTTTTTTTTTCTCTTGGTTCAGATCTTCACCACAAATGTATTTTTAAATCACACTAATACATACATACATACATATATTTGCCATTTAAGTACCTTGTACCTTTAGCATGATGGTTCTTCACAACTTCTAATCATTTCGAGTTTTATGTAATATTTATTTCTCTACTCTCTCTTCCGAACCCTGTTTTATCGTCCATTTTCACAAGGGCCCCAAGTTTCCCTCTGCTCCTGTTACCTTTAGTATGCCCTGTGTCTTCCATGTCCACATTTTGTATTAAGAGTCTCAGATATTTCAACTGTTCCTTTGTGTTTTTTAATAAAAGTATATTCTTTGCTTCCCATTTTCATAAACCTCCCCCGTCTCTCACATGTTACATCCATGATACTCTCAGCATTCTTTTTATTAAGCCATATCTCTGTTACCTCAAATATCTTCTTCATTTTAAGGTAAGTGTTCACTGCTATACAAGAGGATTGTCATTACATCGTAGTTCAGTAGACTTTTCATTATTAATCTTTCTACTATATTGGCAACTAGGTCTCATCGTTTTAGTTAGATGTAACCATAAGTAATATTATGTTATGGTAATTTACCCACGTACGCATGGACTCTCCCAGCTATAAATAGGAGCAGGTACTGCCTTTTGGAGAGGGAAGTTTCCAGCAGTCAGCTCTGAGAGTCGGACCGAACATTATTGCTGTAACACTCTCGTTTGTATTACTGTTTCTGTTAATATATTTGTTTAACTCACTTCTTCTCTTCTGTCATTATTTCTGACCGTAAAAAGGCCGCAATATATTATAATAGCTTCTTTTCTCGCATTTCTCGCCTGTGGAACTCTCTTCCGTTTTCTTGCTTTCCTGACACCTACGATCTTCAAAAAATTAAATGCAGCTTTAATCGCCATCTTCATGAAACCTGTTCTTTTATTGTCCTTTCTCCTTGCTGGTCTTCTCATTCTCTTTCACTCCTAGTAGCCTATTATCACCTTCCTTGGTTTGTAATGATTAAAAAAAACGTCTAACAAAATTTTCAATTTTTTGTAATGAATGCTATTCGAATTCGCTTTTGAATTTATGCATCGTATTTAAAGTCATCTGTTATAACATTTTCCAGATAGGTAAATTTCTAGTTTTGTTTTATTCTGACGTCTCCAATTCGTAGCTCGCTGATAGGAACATATATATTAACAGACCGAAATCGATAGAAAGAGTGTGTATGTGTGAGAGAGAGAGATAGGGAGGGAGAGAGAGAGAAAGATGAACAGATCGAGATAGATATATTGGTAGGTACACAGATAACAGACCTAGATAGATAGATAGATAGATAAAGAATAACAGATCGAGATAGATATATTGCTCAGAAGATACATATTAACAGACCTAGATAGATAGATAGATAAAGAATAACAGATCGAGATAGATATATTGCTCAGAAGATACATATTAACAGACCTAGATAGATAGATAGATAGATAGATAGATAGATAGATAGATAGATAGATGTTTACTGTTGTCTGAAATTAACACTCTCAGTCTTGAAAACCTTGCAAAATTTTGTAAAGCTAGACTGAGCTGATGTAAACTTTTGCCGATTTTCTTTATTCTTATTTAGCTTGACTGAGGCGCACACATGTTTTATCGAAGTAAACGAAATTGGTTTTCTCAAGAAAAAGTAATTACCCTCGCCTGCTGAAAGTTAACTGCGGCTTTTTACACATTTATTGCAATAGCTTGCCTGAAGCCAAGAACAAGCACAAAAAAGTACATGTACAATTTTACTGAAACCAATAACTAGAAGTTGAATGTGGATGTTGTTTTCGTTACGATGCATTTGCTTTCATGTGTATAAATGTGTGTGTATAGCTTCAATCAGTGAATTCCTTTATCTACGTAAAGACATACATCATTATGGAAACAAAGACGTAGGAATACTTACACTAGTACGATGTATGAATAGCTTTATGGACGAGGTTCTGGTTTTCCATGCAATTAAAACTGTTTTGACCCCTGTTATCGTCCATAAGTGTTTGGAAACCAGTAAGAAGACAGTCAGGACTATATTTTAAAGAGATAAGGAAGATAAGGATCTAAATTTCGCATGATTAAAAATATTAACTTTAACAATGAAAACATGTTATGAAATATATAAATATATTCATAGTATAATATGCTATCATTGGTTACGTTAAGATATATTTCGTGAGCATATATGATCGAGAAAAATCGTCGAAGGTGTATGTTTATAAAGAGTAATGTGGACTTTGCTAACCAGACGCTTCTTTGTGGCTGAAAGGTCAACAGCACGTCAAATCAAATGACGCTTCCCATTAGGGTTACAGGTTCGATTCCGGTCAGAGAGTTCATATTTTCTATGAAAGGTCTCGAACATTCAGGCAGGTAAATATAATTAAGACTGTTTAAATTTAAAAACAGAACATTTACTTTAATAAATTATATCTATAAAAATAACGTATGAATGAATATATATATATATGTATATATATATGTGTGTGTGTATTTATCTTTCTGGGTATAACGATGAACTACATATGGGAAGGAGGAATCTGATTTGGAAATTGGAGGCTTTGAAGGCCGTAGAACCACCCTGTCCCGGGGTATTAGCAACTATTAGGTTCCGAGCTATGGGTTAATATTGAACCGCCAAACAAAAATCAACAGTACATTTTATGATCTACAAAATTCATACCTAAAAACCATACTTTTATTATAAAAGTATAAAATCATATACGAAATATCTGTTGTTGGAAACATAAAATTACATACTAAATATTTAGATTTCAGCATTAAATAACCCACAGAGGTTGACATACCGCCAAACAAAACCAATCAATCAACCAGCCAATCAAAGAAGTTTTTCCATATAATATTCTATAATTTCTTAAAGACATCAAACTGTACTCCAAAATATAACTCCAAGAAAACTACCACATAGAATACACATATCACCGTTTTTAGCAATCATGTCCAAACAAACGTTGTATATTTATACTGTCTGTGTATCATCTATTAGGTTGGTGCAAAAATAATGACGTAATAATGTCGTTTTTTGACCTTAAAAAATACGTCAAAAAACGACATTATTACGTCATTATTTTTGCACCAACCTAATACTATGTATTCGAATGTAAAAGCAAAATAATCTTTACTACTTCAAAGCCCCCAAGATAATTAAATTTCGCCATTAAATATCGCATAATGAGTTGATAAACAGACAAACAATATATATATATATATATATATATATATATATATATATATATATATATATATAAGGATGACCACTCGTATCCGAGGATGACTGTCTACTAGGAAAACTTTCAAATTCCTGTTGTAGATCCTTGCCCAGGTACATTTGGTTGTTCAAAACCCACAGAGCCCATCTGTGGTTTTATGGGAGAGAACGAGTTATGTAGAGCGATCAACGGTTTGAACACGGCATGCACAAAAGCTAGCGCAAACATTGACGGCTCCCTAAGAGTTCCGTTTACCCAATTTCACTCACAAGGCCAGCCATGGTATAGTTTTCAGACACTTTCCAAATATACCGCACTCTCGGGTTTCCTGAAAAATCAACCATGGAGAAATTCGAACACGTGCCTCTTGGTCGGAAACAATAGGCAGTCGGCCATATACCCATTATATACATATACATACATACATATATGCATAAATACATATATACATTTGGTGTAACCTACAAAGAGTCAATAATGCTTGTGTAATATACCAGGCTAGTGCTTGTTGACACTTTCCTATACCTAGGAAGTAATATATCAAAGAACGGTTACCTGGGCGCGGAAAATATTTCGCGTATTCAAAAGGAATATGTTACATTTGGTAAATTGGCAAATAGCGGTCGGTGAAATAGTGCCATTTCCATCATGACTGTCTGTATATGGCCTTGGTCTTGAACTCTGATTTACTCTTCTGGAATATGGACAACATACCGGAAGCATATAAAATGGCTTGTGCGATTCCACCAAAAAAAAAAGTCTGAAAGCCGTCCTTATCATCAACTGGCTTTGATCCTCAACCAGATGCGATGAGTATGGCACGTTGTGAGAAAACAGAATAACAAACAATTTCTCTACGAGGAACTGATGAGAGGAATGGGTCCACAATACAAGCCAAAGAAGAGGTTTAAAGATAACCTGAATGATAACGTGAATGCATTGTGTGTATGTATATATATATATACACATATATATATATATATATATATATATATATATATATATATATGTATATATATATATATATATATATATATATGGTATAAATAAAATGACAATTGGAAAAAAGATCTTAGATTTTGCCGACGCGTTTCGTCTTCCGACTTTTCCAAGGCAAAAATGAAATCGAAATGTTCTTGTTCTTGTTGTTATAAGTTACAAGAACAAGAACATTTCGATTTCATTTTTGCCGGCAAAATCTAAGATCTTTTTTCCAATTGTCATTTTATTTATACCAATCTGTCTTGTCCACAGAATTGATCTGGGAATTTAACTATATATATATATATATATATATATATATATATATATATATATATATATATATTAAAGACATTTTTATGTTTAACGTTCTTTTTATAAAAATGTCTTTAATAAATAAAAATTGTCGGACTTTGTCCATTTCTTAATGTATATATATATATGTATATATATATATGCAGCATTGGCAAGAACTGACCTTAATTCGTACAGAGTTAAAGAAATTTATTAGGGAGGGTCTAACACAATTGTGAATAAATGTATCAAGCATGTTCAGATCAAATATGATCTCTGAAGAGGCAGTCACTCTGATTTGCATTGTTGGTGATTCTGTAATGCCAGATCACAAAGTGAGAAGTATTGTCTTCACCAATTGAAGTCAAGTTTAACAATTAATATTAGAAACCGGTTATATAAAGCAAACAGCTTGTAATAATCAGAAGTATTTGAGATTTCTCTTCCACCCCTGTTGAGAAAGGAACAGTCGACTGTAGATATAAGCAGTTGATTTTTCCCACATGCATTATTATGTTGGTGCAAAAATGACGTAATAATGACGTTTTTTGACGTGTTTCTTAACGTCTAAAAACGACATTATTACGTCATTATTTTTGCAACAACCTAATAATAAAGTGGAATAAAGCTTATCTTTATATTTATTCGGGCTTTCTGTTTTCACGACACAGCTTAAATATTTTTGGTTTGGTACCATGCATGACATCCATATGAAAGACTCGATGTGACAAGGCTGCGGGACTCCCATTTCAGGTTAATGTTTTGATTTTGTTAAATTCCTTGAATCTCCTATATTAAATTTGTTATAACTTTCCCATACACCGAAGTATTTCAAGTGTTTGGTATTTACTAATTCTACATCCTGAATGTTTATGATAGATTCGGGTTATTCGCCATCAATGTTTTCATTCC
The DNA here is from genome assembly GCA_963932145.1 of Acanthosepion lycidas. Lineage (NCBI taxonomy): Eukaryota > Metazoa > Mollusca > Cephalopoda > Sepiida > Sepiidae > Acanthosepion > Acanthosepion lycidas. The sequence continues at coordinate 50,228,559 of OZ010595.1, read as the reverse complement.
AATTCCCGATCACAGTTTCGGTTTTAGAAATGCTTATCTTGAGTCCTAATTCTTCAAACATTTTCGTAGCAAATGTTGTATTTTGTTTGTTGTGTTTTTTTTTCTGTTCAAAATCATTCTTATCCAATGATAAAAGTGGATAAAAGCGTTGGTTGGATCCAGTGACTTGCCTCATTGAATTGTGACTTCAGTACGGCCGTGGCGAACAAAAACTTGGAGAGTTGAGTTAAAGATAACTGAGAAGAGGCATGAAACCTGGAACTAGAACAATCTACCCCGGTGGATGAAATAAAGAGTTCAATTCGAAATTCTAATCGCCCGAAGAAGACGTGCTACGGCCGAAACGTCGTGAACATGGCAATAAAGACGAGGAATGTAAATGGTAAGTCTTTCTGCACTGCCTTCCTCGAGGTGGATCGTTCGAAGTCTACAGCTTCACACATGTCGGGATTCATGTCTTTCTAGTGTAATTGATGTCTCTCTATGGCGCACCTTCCTGGGAGATTTCCGTAGAGGAGGTCTCTTGGATATTTGTCCTAGACAGTTCAAGTGTCTTTGTTTAAAGGGGAAAAAGCTGATCCCCTTTGCTGAGTTTGTCTTGTCCAGAGAATTTAAGGAATTGTCGGTGGCAGGACATGTAGATGGCGTTGAACTTCATTTCCAGTCCAGCACGCAGTATCCAAGTTTCCTTTCTCTACACGAGGGTACTTACAACGGACGTAAGTAGACAAATATTTTGGAAGTTGTTGTGGGAGACAGTTACCCTCCTTAATATCATGAATAGTTTGATCCATCCATGATAAGAAATCCTCGGTTATTGTCAATACACAAGAAGGTAACACTATTGCAGTGAATTGTCGAGCTGCGTATTGAATACTATTATCACGACTGACTCTGTCAAGTGATGTGTCTTTCCAGATCCCACATCACAACAGGAGTGCATTGTCAGCTTCCTTGTCTCTTATACAAAACAAATATGTGTTGTTATTATTGTTTATTAAGTACAATATATATTTATATCCCGGTATTTTGTATTTTCAGTCTTCCTTTTAGTAAATGTTTTTCTTCGTGTAAGTTTTTTTTATGTTTAAATTTATTTTCAAAATGTAAGAAATAACAGTGAAAGCCTACAGTCGTAGTGACAAGGTAGATCAAATCTTTCTTCTGTTTTCTCTATGTAAACAGAAGCATTATTCATTATTTTTGTACGAGTGACAGAACGTAAAATACAGAAGAAAAAATACGACATTCTTTTCATTTTTGCATGAAAAAAACTATTTCTCATTTTATCATGACTAAATGTCATTTCGATGAATAAAATATAAACCAACCCCGAGTCAATTTTTTCAATGTGGCTTTCCAATGAGTAGTTTTTCTTTTTTGAATTTTTTTTCCATTTCTTATGAATAGGAAGAAACAAATACAATTTCAATGAAATTACTTCTGTAGTTTTCACCTTCTCTACAATGCAATTTATTTTGTTAGAGACTAAACAAACCCAGACATTATACAACAGGGGTATTCACTGACGTGTTCTCAATAATTTGACGTTCATTCAAACGTTTGTTTGATTGGTTGATTCATTTATTCATTCGTTTTCTACGGCTTATGAAAGCACGGTGGGAGTAATGGATAGCGGCTCGGATTGAGGAAGCGGCTATCTGAGTTTGAATTCCAGTTCATTGTATTGACTTACGTGTTAATACTCTTTGGAAAGGTATCTCTCTCCTCCTAGGTTATGGATAACGAGCAGGAGAGATTGGACTCTATAGCCTTGACTGGGAACCAGTCTTGGAGAAGGAAAAGTCAGAATTCAAAACCACCTGCCTTGTAGGTCTTGCCTATTTAACTTCTGGCAGGAGGGATAGGGCAGCCTCAACGTGTTCGGTGCAAAAGGAAACCTGCATGCCATTGTACTATTCAAGGAAGAATCTATGGCATAACATTGTGACATTCAAGGAAGAATCCTTGAATGTCACCACGAGCCACACTGGAAGAGACTTATGTAAAATGCGCTAACTGAATAAATACGGATGATGTTCAGAGCTTTGCAGGTTATTTAAATCCAGGAAACATTTTTAAATTTCAAGTATCTCTTCATTTTTTTGCTTTTTTTTTTTTTTAGATAATAATGGTTTATTGCTACAAGTGGTAGTAATTAACAAATAAAGAGAAAGAAGAAACATTCTAATGCATGGCAACTAGCTAATTCTATATGGGAAAATATGTGAGTCTAGATTAGAATAATAGATTTCTTCTTACATGTATAAATAACATATTTTCTAATATTAATTTAGTAAGAATCGGGGTTTACTGATAGTTACCGACTGATTCGTTTTCTGTAGCTTATCAACATTTTGGAGTTATTTAAAACAAGAAAATAATTTTAGATTGTAAGAATTGTTTTTTTTTTGTTTTTTTTTGCGGGGGTGTAAGGCTGGGTAGATAATAAAGATTTAGTGATACAAGTCTTATAATTTAACACATAGCAAGGGCAGGGTGTAACTCATACCTTTCACAAGGGGGGGTGTTTTTCGTATTTGTCGTTGTGTCTGAATGAGTGCGTGTCTGTGTGAGTGCTTGGGATGGATGAATGTTTTCTATATTTTTATAGTACCGCATCGATTTCGTCCAGTTAACTGATATTTCTGCCACATTTAAGGCTTGTGGGGAGTTTTATTACTAACATGATTTTGTTTAGTTACCTGTAAATATTTTACGTCATATTGAACATAATCATTGGGGATATTTTAACTTGCTGTTTTTATTCCCATCCCCCACAGACAATATTTGTACATATGGGGAACTATTTAGGATTTTCATTGAGACAATGAGATATTTTGGTGGTTGTAGTAAGAAAGGTAAGTATAAATGTGTTGTTTTCCTGATAGGAATATTGTTTTGTTTGATTGGGTCAGTGGTTGTGGCTAGCTAAGTTTCTAAATTAAGACAGATGTTGATCGTCCTTCCCCAATCCCCATTGTAGGCCTTGTGCCACATTTTCTGTTTTTACGGAAATAAATATCCTCATGCCTTTCACAAGAGTATTTAGGCGTAAGGGGATATAATTATTTACCCGCTACCCCACGCAGCAAGATGTGGCAAAAGGCCGAGTTTAAACTGGGGTATTCGAGCCCGTAGGCACGGGCAAAAATTCCCTACAGACCACGTAAAAACGGAGTCAGTTTCCCGAGATGAGACTCCGCCCCTCGGCAGAGCCTCGTCTGGGGGATACCCTCTGACATAAGCCAGGTAAGTAAGGGGATATAACAAACACATGGGAAGTGGAACACGACTCTCGCATTAAAAATTCTGAGGCGTTGTCCATTATACCCCCATCACACCAAGGCTTAGAGCACCTGGAATTCCCAAGCGGTAACCCATCTAGGTACTGACCAGAATCAACGATGCTTAACTTCGATATTCTTACAAAAACGATCAGTGTTTCAATGTGATGTGGTCTTAAGCCTCAAGTGTTTGACCTATAAATGTCTCCATATCAGAAAAAAACTAATGCATATTCATTATCACACTCAGTAAACATACAATTTTCTTTCGCCTTTTCTTGCTATTATTTGCATTATTTACACGGTGTTTCAGCCTTTGTGCCATCCGGACTTTAGCAGGTACTTTTTGATGTGGGTAATCTACAGTGAATTAGAACTCATTACGTAACCGATGCGGGTAGGTTGCTCTGGTGCCTCTATCCATGTCCAGGATCTGCGCTACCTAGACCAGAGATTGACCTCAAAATTACAACGCCATAAAATGCATGAACCATTGCTTTAATCCACTAGGCTATTGTTCCATGGGACAGTCCTAAGTTTAGAACTGAGCCCAAAACGTAAACTGTCTGCTTCTGACATAGCTGCTGCTGCAGCTTGACATCTTTATTTTCTTAATGCTAGTGCTGATGCTGAGGCTTTGATTTCATTTCTTTTTTTTTTATTTACAAACGGTTCCCATATTCCATTTGTCTCTATGCTAAGTCTACTGAGGAGATCCTGTTTTGCAAATATGCAGGATTCTTTCAAATTCTGCCCCGCCATTATTCTTCCTTGACTAGTATTTGCAATTAAAAAGGTATTTGCAACTCTAAGAATTTTATCCATGTAATTGGCAGATATTCTATGATTATAATTTTGGCAGATCTTCTATAATTATTATTGTCATTAACCTTTTCGTATACATTCTTTCATTACAACAAAATATTTTAAGACATATTTTTATGCCAAACTTCCATTTCGTAAAATACATCTATTGGATGCTCTGGTACACATCACCAGCGATGTTTCTAGCCGAGGTTCATTAGGGGTTTCGGGTCTTTCAACATCATATCCCCTCTCCACGGTGACCCAGCCGATACTGATCGGGTATCGACTTGTGTACATTCCGTCAGCTACAACTTTTTTCATCTTCCGAAATGTATACCATACGACTCTTCTTGGCAATTTATTGTCCAATCGGGGATGACTTCCGGTTCACCAGCAGAATTCACTCTTCCGTAAAAAAAGGAAGGAAATACAGCCACAATTTCTATCTTATCAGGAATATGGCGGCCTGCTTGGTTTGAAGTGGTAAGTATAGATTTGATCTCCACCCCCAGAAGACATATATATATTAATTTTACTTAAGTTATTTTTATCTATGTTTACACGGAGAACAACTGAATTGCAATATCTTATTAAAATACAATTTTCGTCCGATATCAAAAATTGTGTCTTAGATATTATAATTAATATATTTATTTATATTCTATGCAGAACCGTCATTTAGCTTGACGTACCTTTACCGATTTGGCCACAGAGGAGCGTTCGGTTAGCAAGGTCGAATTTACTGTATTTAAACTTCAATCTTCCATGAATATAGTAAATTCAAGACACGTCAAGCTAAATGACGGTTGCCTATAGGATACAGGTTCGAATCCTGTCGGAGGACGAATATTTTCTGTGAAAATTTCTCGGACATTCAAACCGGTAAATTTTGTTTAATACTGTTTATTATAAACAGAGCATTTACTTAAATATTTTATCTATAAAAAGAATGTATAAACATAAAAATGTCTTAAAGTAATTGTCGGACTTTGTCCATTTCAATATGTATGAAGAAATATACTCTTAAGGTGTGCTATATTTGCGGGATAAAGTGCTCAATATAAAAGATAGTGTGTGTAAATATAAAAGTGAACATTGAAGTCAACATTTAGAGGCAACAGCCTGTTTCACGCTAGACGTAATTGCCAGCCCTGACGATAACAAATGATATAAAAACATAAACTAAAAGAAATTGACTGGACTATGCACCCAAACACTTCTAAAATAATGCTTACATTTTAACTTACAGTATCTACGCGTCTTCGTGGTCATGTGTAGTTGCATCAACTGAAGCATAACTTTAATTAGATGAAGTTTTAAAGAACGAAATGTGTCACACAGATACCTTCTTCATTAACGTTCCATATTTAATCATTATGTTGAAGTGAGTACGCATGTTTCAGTAGACGCCCTGTTTTTTTTTTCTTTAATTTTTTTTTTTTAACGATAAAGATTTCCTTCAACATCCGCTGCCTTCAAAGTTCTTAATAAAGTAAATATGCCCTCCGCCAGGGTTCGAACTTGTGTCCCCATTTGTTGAAGATGTGCAGTCCTTAGAATAGGGGAAGTTAGCCTTGATTAGCTGTAAACTTTTCTAGAGCCGAATGGACTAAATCTACTTGGACCAGACAGTCGTTTCCACGAAAAAAGCTGCGATAGGGGGCACCGATCGAACACTACCGGTGGGCTCATTTTCTTTATTAAGAATCCCGGATGCACAGACAGGTAGGTGTAATTTACACTGTTTAAATAAATAGTGACTTCTCAAACACCAGAATCCATGAAGATACAACGTTTAAAATATTATATATATATATATATATATATATATATATATATATATATATATATATATATATATATATTCCAATAAAGGTGCAATTAATTTACAAATTAATGAATTATTCATACATAAAACAAATACAAAGGTTAATGATTAAATGGCGAGAAATCCATCTTCACGAACAATTCAATAATATACAAAAACCCCGAATCTGTTTATGAATGAAAAGATCATGTTTTATAAATTTCCGTTGCATTAGATCTTTTTATTTACAAGCTTTCATCTGTTCCTACAAACATCCTCAGGTATGAAATATTGTGTTCTTGTTTATACTCTCAGGAAATTTATAAAACAGGATCTTTTCATTCATAAACAGATTCGGGTTTTTTGGATATTATTGAATTGTTCGCGAAGATGGATTTCTCGCCATTTAATCATTAACCTTTGTATTTGTTTTATGTATGAATAATTCATGAATATATATATATATATATATATATATATATATATATATATATATATGTATATATATATATATGTATATATATACATATATACATATATATATATATATATATATATATATATATATATATATATATATATATGCAGTGTGCGATGTGTAAATTGTCGCCATTTTATTTATTTTTAATTCCGCGAATGCACGTTGATTGTTTTTGATATTGTCGACAGCGCAGTATAATAGGCACCGTCTGTGAAAAAAGAGCACCCTGGCATAATTCAGTCCTTAGGGCTTCAGTCTCTACACAGAGGCCTACATCAATGATGCCTTGGGTCAAGTAAGTCGCTAATGGAAGACCCTATATCTAGCAGCCGGACTCTTTTTTTTCTTTTTAATCAGTTATTAGAGATGCTGGTTTTTAATACAAGTTATTTCAGAATCAGTTTAAAACTTTATCCTGAAATTTTTTCTTACCTTATATAGTCGAGAACTTTGATCGTTTCATATAAAAGAAAGAAATTTATGGCTTCACTTTGATATCCTTGAGTTGCCAGGCTGTGTAGCCATTATTAATTTGCTTACTTCCGAGAATGATTTCAAAAAACGGACACCAAAGAAAGAGAAGCCATTGTATTTTTGGCCAAACGCATGAACGCTCGATAAATATATATATATATATATATATATATATATATGAATTTTAAAAGACGCTACTGCAAAAGTTTTTTTTTTTAACGAAGTATGTGTTTTTGTTTTTCATGTTGACAATGTGTAAAAGTTCTCAGAATGTCGCTACAGAAAAGACAAATCGAATAAAATAATCAATAGGCAAGCATTTCTTAGTTTATGTCGACGGGTTTCGTAACGTCTTTTAACATTTTCCTATTTCGAATTACTATACAACATTTCACTTTTCGTTTATCATCACTTACCCTTGATAAAATCAGATGAAGAGACGCCTATACATATATATATATATATATATATATATATATATATATATATATATATATATATATATATATATATATATATATCCTTGGGAAAGGTATGAATCCTGTTCTTCTCCCCGCCACAACTATGGGTAAATAGCAGGACAGACTTGGTTCTACAGCCTTCGATGGCAACTGGTCTGAATTCAAAACCTGCGGTGAGGCATTTGGGGACCTTGTGGCTCGTAGTGCAACAGGTCTCTGTATTCATCCCTTCAAAAAGTGTGGATGTTTCTGCACAAAACCCTCACCATTATAATCAAATCTTATGTGCTGGTGACGGGCTGTCGGTTCCTAGGAACTGATCTGCTTGACCCTCATACATCGAATTCGACGGAGAGTCAAGTATATATATATATATATATATATATATATATATATATATATATATATATACTAGCAGCATGGGCCGGCGTTGCCCGTGCTTGATTCAAAAATCGTACGACTCATACAGCAATCGCTATCACTTGACTTAAAATATTTTTGCCCTTCCTTGCCTTTAAATGAGTGCCCTTTGCCGTGCTGATGTTGCTACATGCCTTACTTCTTGTCTATCACACACTGCGAATTCTTTCTAAGCTCTATACTAAACATTGAACCTCTTACGAAAATAGAACTAAACAAAATCGACACAAAACGATCAGCTTTAAAAAAAGGACTCGTAACTTGAAAAACCGAATGAAAAAAGAATGTTAACAACAAATACTTTCCACTATCAATGGGAGTTGGGAAATGCAAAGTCGGTCTTGGCCTTCCCGGTAACTTGGAGCATGTGCATGTAAAATGTGGTGCAAATCCGTCGAAAATTGCGGCCGTGCATTCGTCACACACACACATCCTGTCTTTTATATATATATATATATATATATATATATATATATATATATATATTGTCGTCTAATTTACGCAAAAATCAAAGTAACACTGACATCTCATTTTAACAGATATAATTATCGAAATTACACAAAAATATCTTGAAATAGTAAAGAGTAAATGTATGCTATAAAATATCCATTAACTTTGGAATCTCCTACAACTCTTCTGGACGGTCTTCTTGTTTAAGTTGATTAATTCTGCCATAATCCTTGTCTTCAGTTCATCTTTGGTCTTACAAGCAGCATTTTTGGTCCCTCGCTGAACTGCGTCTCCCACATAGTAATCAAGAGAGTTGCAATCTGGGAGTTAGATGGCAAGATGTAAGTGGTGATATACTCGCAGAAATTGTCTGACAGCCATGACTAGATTCTTCTGCTTATGTGGCATGGTGCAGAGTCCAGCTGCCAGATATAGGGTCTTACATTAGCAACATACTTGACACAAGCCACCATTACCTCCTCAAGGCACTTGATGTAGAACTACATATTGAGTTTGAGGCCCTTTTGGAAAATGAATGGAGGCATAACTTCGCCATCACTAGTGTTCACTCCATATTGTAATCACCATTAGACTCATCCAATTTTTATTATACACCTGTTCATCTTTTTTTCTACATGCTTTTAAATGAAAAAAGTAATTTCTTCTTAAGCCTACGAAAAGTAATATGTCCTATTTTATCGCCTGCATCTCCTTGATTTTCCTCTTTAGATCAGTTGACCGTTTTACAGGTTTCATATTGCAGAGCCAGTGAATTTTGGCACTGATTAAACAAAACCGCGACGTTATTCTCAAACCTTATCTTGACAAACGTAGTGTTATTGGTCTGGCATAACCGATAATTTTTCACACAGTTATCGATTCTTTTCTTATTTATTTATTTTTTTCATCTGCTTATGTTTCATTTGATCCTATTATAGTTCTGTGGAATGTTAGCGAAATCTCAGAGAATGGCGTCTGTGTCACGACTGGTCCGCGCTCGAGATCAAAAACAAATATCGTTATAATTTCTTAACGCCTCCTTTATATTTTATTTTAATCTCTTTTCAGGCGGCACAGCTAGGAATTTTCAGCTTTCCAAACATGTGACGATAAACAATTATATTCAGAAAAAAAAAGAACGACCATCTTCTTTAACTCTTATTTAAAAGTGTCAATATCTCAGCACCTTATAAAGTAGAGTACGATTGTGTTATTAGAATAATCGAGAAATTATACTACAGGCCTGTGTATGGATAGAAAATGAATTCATTAAATATACAAAAATAGAAAATGGTGTGACAATGTTTACAGTAAGGCGATAATGAGAGAATTCCTACCATGATTTATTATCCGTAGACATAAATATTCGATGATACACTGTTGATAACAAACACAGAAACGAAACTACTAAACACTTATAGAAGTTTGTTATACAGGAATAAATTGTTGCTGATCACACTTGAGGCTGAACATAGATCGCCAGTGAGCAAACACAGGCGATTCCATTATTAAATTTAGTAGATCACGTGACCATAGAGGAAACGCATATGATGAGAAGTCGTGTGAGGTCTAATGAATCTCTAATATAACCTCTATTACTATACGGACCGCTATTCGCTACTCTGTTAACTATAATATTTGGATCACTATATGATTACTATTGCAGCAAGTATTATCGAAAAAATACTATTAGTATGAGTGTTATTCGAAGGCGTCTGACACCAGCATTGTTCAATGACATTACTATAGTTGTATCTGTGATTACAAAGTCTCTACTACAACGAGCATTACGAAAGTGAACACGAGTATTCGTTGGCATTAGTATAGTGGTAACGAGTATTTGCTGATATAAAAAATATGTAATAAAAGAAAACAAGAAAAAAAAGACTAAACATCAATTGTAAAAAGACAGTCTATATGGCTGTCAGCAAAAGGAACAGCCTTAGTTGCGAACTACGAATTTGAAATACAAAAATGAATCCTTAAAAAATGTCAGATATCTCCAAAGTGTTTTCACAAAGGACATAAAATATGGCACCGAAATCCGAAGGCGCATTGAGATTGTAAAAGTGTCTTCCAAAAGCTAAGCAAAGTATTAAGACGCAATAAAATTTCGTTAGAAACAGAACAAGAGTACTGGACTGTCGGCAGCTAATGGTGACTAATTTCCTGGCAGATGAAGTAGAGACCTGAGACAACAGATATATGATCCTACAGAAGGATTCTAGGAATACAATTAACCGAAGATGTAAGCAACGTTGGCATTTTAAAGGAAATGGAAACAAAAAAGACACGTCTAATTAGAAATCAAAATGCGATGAAATTTCTAGAGCACAAAATAAGCAAAGTCGGCTTGGAGAATTTGACACTTAAATGACACGTTGAAGGGCAGAAAGTTACAATGGATACCAAATAGACATATCTTAAAATGGAGATGAAGTTGTGGAGAGCTATGATCCCTCACGTCCTACAGATATACGGCACATCGAAACAGAATCGGGGACACAGATGTAGGGATAATTAAGATTTGTTGCTATATGTTCAAATTAGACATCGACTGGTGAAAACCAGAAATCGTTCACGTGTAGATAGACATGCAAGCCAACAACTGAAAAAAACTATGGCATAAGCTAACAAAGCCCCAGTGTGATATTATCTGTAATAGAGAACATAGTTTATAACCAAAATTCTAAGAGCGCTAATACTGACTCCACTGCAGAGGGTTGCGTATCTATCAGGCTTAAATTTGGTACGAAGTCTCATGTGGGTAGCGCCCTAAAGAATCGAAATGACTTCTTAATTGCCTGACAGACCAGCTTGATAACAATAACTCTCCACATAGGTGACTTTTCAGTAGATTTTAAAACGTAGCTTGTGAGAGTAAGATTTAAATTCATTGAAGACATTATGATTTTTTTCTTAGGTTAGGCTGATACAGTATTCTCTACTTTCTTCCCGTACGTCGGGACTTGACATTACAAGTGTGGGTAACCGCTTGGGAAGACAAGGTGCTGCAACCTCCGATGTGTGGATGGTGTAATGGCATACAATTATTAATCAGAGAACCGAATTCCAATTCACATTGAGTTAGTTATATTCAATTACGCGCAAATATTCTAATTAAATACCAATAAGGAATGGAGTGAATCCACTTCTTCTCCCCTAGCTATGAGTTAATTAGTAAGGCTTGTATCACTAAACCATTATCTCAAAAAAAAAAACTTCTTATAATCTAAAAGAATATATTCTGGCTTTAAGTAACCTACAAATCGAAAGTCATCGTCACCGATGCTTTGAGCGTACTAGCCTTTTTCATACTCCAGATAACGTGCTCACTCCCAGAAACTCTAAGGTCCGCTCAGCATGTCATACTTATTATAAAACCCAGGTTGTGTGTGTGTGTCTGTACGTTTATATATTGGATCGGATTTCCTACATTTTTCAACCGATTTCAACAAAATCTCACGTTTTTTTTTTTTGGCAGGCACTGTTTCTTATTGTTTTGCACATTTTATTCTTTTTTTTTTACATTCAGAATGCTTTAAAAATTCCATTTACAAGACAATTGTTTATAATAAAATTCTATTTAATCGGTAGACTCATAACGATTGAAAACAATGTTTTTGTTTGAGTTTGGGTTTGACCAATTCGTAAAAAAAAAACAAAAAACAAAAAAAACTAAATAATTAAGACATGCGTGTCCGTCAACCTTAAACAATAATCTTTGTCAATTTTATTTTTCAGTCTTTATGATGGTCGATACTTGATCTATCTCTTACTGTTACATCCCCGTGCAACGCCAGGCTCTACTGCTAGTTTTCTATATAAGCCACAGGTGAGATCTTTGGGCGTTGAACAAACACAAATGTACCTGAGTAAGCGTCTGTCCCAGCAGATACAAATATTAAGTCATTATTATTACGTAAAATTGTGAGATCAAATAAAACGGTTGTATGGTATTTATCCTTATGGAATAAGGGATTAAGTTGTTTCCCTATTAGAATGATTGAGACGCAATGACTCAAGGAAAGGTACTGCTTTTAAGATGGACAGCCTACAGTTGATCCCTAATATAGTGGCATAAGAAACGTCGTGAATATGCCCATACGCCTATTATAACGGAATATGGCAAAAGTCATATTTCAAGTGGTCTTTCCATGAATATATAAACCCAGTGACCGTAAAAAAGCATAGTCCTCCTCGGGTATTTCTCATTAGGTATGATCCCCTGCTGAATTACAGATATGCCGGGTGGTTTTCAATTTAACAATAATTTCATTCATCATATTTTTCCATGCGCCAGTTGGAAGGGAATGGGGTACAAAAATGCGTTCAAAGTGTGAGCACACGCGTACATTGACTAGGTAGAAAAATTGCTCTTCACTTTTAAGGTGGTGGCTAATGCTCTATTGATACCCTGATACGGGATATAGGTGCACAACTAGTATGATACTAGGCAGGAGCAGAAAGACTGATCCTTGTTAGTAGTAATCAGATATTCCAATTCGATTCAGAAGTGTTCAGATATTCTGAATCTTAGTAGGAGTAAACAGATATTCTGATGGTAGTCAAAAGTTCCCAAGCACTCTGATCACAAGGAGGAAATGCGAAGATATCAACATCCCATGAAGGAGTGCACATCCAAATTGATTTAAAGCACACATACACTGATCCGAGTTTGGAATTCACATATTCTCTAATCCAAGGCTTACAGGTACACTAGTCTGAGAGACAAATGCACAGATATTTTGATTATAAGCTTGAGTGACTGGTTAATCTGTTCTTAAGGTGGAGCTCATATATATTCTTATCCTAGATCGGACTGCACAAATACACTAATCCTAGAAAGGACAGCATTGGTATTATTATTCTAGAGAGGATAATATATGTATTCGAATCTTATACAGAAGGGTACAGATGCTCTGCTACGGAACAGGAGTGTACGAATACACTGGTCCTAAGAAGGACAGCACTGGTATTATGATTTTAGACAGGATAGTATATGTATTTGAATCTTAGACAGAAGGGTACGGGCGCTCTGCTACGGAACAGGAGTGTACGGATACTCTGACCCTAGGAAGGACAGCACTGGTATTATGATTCTAGAGATGATAATATATGTATTCGAATCTTAGACAGAAGGGCACAGTCGCTATGCTACGAAACACAAGTGTACGGATACTCTGATCCTAGGAAGGAAAACACAAATATTCCGATTCGATGGAGAACACAGATAACCTAACCCGAGGCAGTATTGCATGGATATTTGATTCTCGTTGCAGAAGTATACATATATTCTGTTCCTAGGCAAGTACACAGAAATATCTTAGGAAAAATAGCACAAGTATTCTGATCCGCTGCAAAAGCTCATAGATACTCTGTTCCGAGGCGGGAGTGCACAGTTATGCTGATCCGAGTAAGGATAAAAGAATGTACCCTGATCCAAGGCAGAAGTACATAGATACTCTGATCCAGATCAAGTCCACAGAAACTCTGATTCCAGAAAACTCCTAAATGTAGCCGTCTCTTCTACTCTAATAGCTTCATGTCTCGCACCTCTCGCCTGTGGAACTCCCTTCCCTATTACTGTTTCCCTGTGAACTATAATCTCCAGCTATTCAAGTGTAATGTCAATCGACATCTCCAGTTGCCTTGATCTTTTCACTACCCTCATCCTTTCTTCTATCACTCCTATCTGACCTTGCTCTAAATTTTCTGTAACCCCTTGCGTCCTAGTGGCTTCCCGCCTTGCTTGGAGTGAAATGCTTAAAAAAAAAAATTAAAAAAAATAATGCAAGTATTCTGACCCGGTGCAGGAGTCCACAGATATTCTGGTCAGGGACGGAAGTCCACAGAAACTACGATCCGAGAAAGGGTAGCACAATTAGTCCGATCCAATGGAGTAGTACACAGATACTTTGATACAAAGTAAGAGTGAGTAGTTATTTTTATTCTAGAAATGATAGCACGAGTATTCTTATTGGAGGCAGGAGTAAACAAATGCACTGATCCGAGGCAGGTGTGCATACATACTCAGATCATAGGCAGAATAAAACTGTTATTCGAACATAAGAAGGATTGCACAGATGTTCTGATCCTCGGTAAGATGGCAAAGATACTTTGATCGTATGACAGAACTTTCAGTGTACACGGAAATAATTCCGTTCATCTATTACGTGTACCATCGTATTATACTTATATTTATGTACTCAGACGTGTACAAACATAAGCTGCCATGTAGTTAAAAAAAAAAAACTATAAATTGTTCATAACTCAAGTTCCATTTTCTATAATGCAGGTTGACAGTTAATATCCAGGGTGCTGCCAAAGTAGGTATACACTAAGTATTATACCAATATTACTAGTGGTTCTAAGATTCATTTAATACTAGAATTCCTTTAATTCATTAAAATCATTACCAGCCATCGTTTATTTACCATTTTACCTGCAAAACATTTATTATTATTAATTTATTAAAAATAAAAATTACAATAAATGTATTATAATAAAAATTAGGAAAATAAAAATATTAAATTTTTATTTTCCTAATTTTTATTATAATACATTTATTGTAATTTTTATTTTTAATAAATTAATAATAATAAATGTTTTGCAGGTAAAATGGTAAATAAACGATGGCTGGTAATTTAACGGACGAGGAGCGTAAATGGATTTTGAACCTGGAAGACACCATTTTCCTTAAGATTTCTTCGTTCCTATCATATTTCCCAGCATCCGTCTGTAAAACTACATTTCCGTTGCCTCAAATTCCGTCTATCTGTGCAGAGATGTTCAGCATTCACTGTCATATAACATTATCTATATTACATAGCTGTTGAGCACTCATTTTAATGTTTCTAACGAAATTTTCCGATCTCTTCGTACTTATTTTAGCTTTTGGAAGGCATCTTTCGCTATTTCAATACGCTTTCAGGTTCCTGTGTTATATTTTCTGTCACCTGTTATAACACTTTCGAAATAGTTAAATCCCTGTAATTGCTTGTTACAAATCGTAGCTCGCATCTTTGTTCCGTCCGTCTTGCTAACGACCATATATTCTGTTTTCTTACAATGAAGCCTTACTTATCGCTTTCTTTTACTACCAGTATTGCGATTCCAGCCGCTTTCCTTCTTTCAGATTCTCTGTAAACTTATAAATATCGGTAAATCTTGTGAATAGACTTAATAGCGTTGAACGCACGATGATCTTTTTTTCTTCTGATACCAAAACTAATAACGCATTACACTTCCTAAAAATTATGCTATATATTAGGTTGGTGCAAAAATAATGTCGGTTTTTGACGTTAAACATACGTCAAAAACCGACATTATTTTTGCACCAACCTAATATAACCAAGAACGGACTCCAACTAAATGTTTATAGGAATTCATACCAATAAGAATGACGTCATAAAAAATATTCTTATCACTGTAATAAAATCTGGAGTAATGATTGAATTTTACTTAAGAGCACTAAGAATTTGCACCCACTAATATTGATCTGAAAAAGAAATGTATTTTGAAAATACTTTTAAAAGCTCCAATATCCCCTATTACTTAATACATAATGCTAAAAGAAAACACTCGAAATATACAAGAACAAGAAAGACAATAATAATAATAATAATAATAATAATAATAATAATAATAATAGGTTGTCCCAAAAGTTCGTAAACACTTGCAAAAAATTGAAATTTTACTCGCCAAGTAATAATTAAAACAACGAAAATTATTCCTCAAAATAAAGACCATCATTTTCCAAGACTTTCTGCCATCGGTCTGCAAGCTTTCGGATCTGGTGAAAGTACCATTCAGCCGGCTTCGAATCAAAGAATTCTTGACACGCTTCCTCGACTTCATCAAACGAGTCGAATCGACGGCCCTTCAGAAAGTGTTGCATTGAGCGGAAAAGGCCGTAATCTGATGCAGAACAGTCCGGACTGTAGGCTGGATGTGGCAGAACCTCAACGCCGTCCAGCTCTTCAAACTTGTCTTTGGTCTTCCTGGTGGTGTGTGGCTTGGCATAGTCCTGCTGCATCAAACCGCGCTTTCGGTTGATCAGAGCCGGGTACTTTTGCTTCAACTTTTCGTAGACCCGCTCCAGTTGCTGACAGTAAAGTTCGGCACTGATGGCACGACCATTCGAAACCAACTCAAAATGCACGATTCCTTCAAAGTTCCACCAAACGCACAACATGACTTTCTTGCCGAATCGATCTTGTTTTGGAACCGTCGGTGTCTCTTGCCCTTTCTGAATCCATCGCTTGTCGATTGTGCTGGATTGTGTTACATAAAAATTCAATTTTTCGCAAGTGTTTACGAACTTTTGGGACAACCTAATAATAATAATAATATAACGCTCGGCATGAGACAGTGGGCCAATAACTGCACTGGAAAATTTGCAAATTATTGCTGTCGTATATGGTCTGGTGCTCCTGCTGTACGCATCGAGGTCCTCAACAGCATCCAGAGATGAATATGGAACGCGATAGCTCCTGATCTGGCATCTAGTCTACAATCGCTTTCTCACAGTCGTACAGAGGTTTCCTCATGTCTCTTCTATTTTTATTTTCACAGCAAGTATTCTGACGAGTTACTTTCGCTGGTTCCCAGACTACATGAATTTAAGCGAGCTACTAGGCTGGTATTTCGGCCCCACACTTTCACTGTCGAAATGGTTAAATGTAACCGTCTCTTGTACTCAAACAGATTCTTCTCTGGCACTTCCGCCTGTGAAACCCCCATTGCTTCCCTGATAACTATAATCTTCAAATATTTAAGTGTAATATCACTCGACATCTGATTGATGTTACCTTGATCTTGTTCCCCTTACTTCTCTGTATCCTTTCCTCAAACACGCCTCTTTATTCTTGTTCTCAATCCTCTGTAACCCCTTGCGTGCTAGTGATACACCTGCCCTGCTTGGGGGATTGCTTAAAAAAAGCAACTGGTATGAACACCATCCAGATACGATTAACAATTTGAGGATAAAATACACACAGACAGAACAATCAAATCTAATCGCTCAGACATCGTGATCAATGATCACAAGAACAGAATGTGACTTCTTATTGATATGGAAGTCGCTGCAAATTGTAATACACCTTTGAAGATCTTTTAAAAAAAACTACCAAAGTACGAGGATCTTGAAGTGGAAATCTCAAAGTTGTGGCACATGAGGACATCGATAACTCCAGTTGTAGTTGGAACATTCGGATTGATTACAAAAGGTTCCGATAGACTCATTGAAAGGATTCCTTGTCGCACATGATTAAAGGCGTAGAAAAAGTGTACACAGAGGATGATATCACCTTAAATCGATTGAAGAATGAGAAATAGAGATCTTGCACTTATTTAGTACAATATTACAGAGACGTAAGAGAAGTACAGTTCACGCATTACGAAGAGCTTTATCTATGTAAAATGTGTGTGATCTTAATCATTTTTGTGTGTTTTTGTGACAAAAATTGACCAGGAAAAGAGATCCTGAGCTATTTCTGACTTTAGGTCTCAGTTTTTGACCCGGAAGAAAATGTGTATACCACAGAAACCCAAGGAAATAATAATAATAATAATAATAATAATAATAATAATAATAATAATAATATTAGGTTGGTGCAAAAATAATGACGTAATAATGTCGTTTTTTGACGTTAAAAATACGTCAAAAACGACATTATTACGTCATTATTTTTGCACCAATCTAATAATAAAGCAACACGTAGAGAAGTGCTCGGTTGAAGAAAACAAAAACAAAAACAAACTGGGTTTACCAACGTTTACCAATACTTCGACGGTATGTCTGTTTTCTTCTAGTTATGTTAAAAATTCGCAAACAAGTTTAAAAATAAAATAAATCTATAAAAAAAAGTGACAGGTTCTTGTACAAACATCGCTTGTCTTGAGAAAAATATTTGTACAGGTAATCAACGCGTCAAAAACGAATTAAACACAGACAACATGTGTGGCATGCAACTTATATGTGGCTAAGATGATTGTGAACGTACTCATTTTGTTAGTAGATCTGTTACTAAGAGGAACTATTCAAACAGTTTAGTATAAATCTTATGGAATGCTCCGTCACTCTGTTTATTCCGCCGGGGCGGGACGTCAGTAGTTTGCATACGTTACTATCTTCATGCATTTTTATTTTATATTCCTTTATACTTGTATGCAATATCTGAAGCTAATTTCAAGAAGACAGCCGTACCATAGATATATGGTTGAACATTTTTAAATACTATTTCTTTTCGTTTCTTAAATCAAGTTTTTTCTCAAAGTTTTCTCTAAGATTTACGTCAATCATTTTGTTTTATAATAATAATAAAAACAATAATAATAATGATAAATTAGATGTAAGAGTTAATAAAATCGTAATAAAGCCCAGCATACCGTCACTTCAGAAGTCTGCGTTACTTGCCACCATAAATATTCTGCGAAAAGTGGTATCTTTCTGGAGTCATTACGACATGATTTCAAACATTCATAATGCCAGATCCCCGGATGAAAAAAACGTCAAGCAGCAGAAGAGAAAAAAATAACTTCGATACAAATAGGCATGTAATATTAAATACCAAATACTTAACATCACGTATCTGTCTATATTTCTGAGATCAGGTATTATGTACACTATTTACATTATTCGGATTATGGTCCTCATTTTTGTCACCATATTTATTACAATTTTTTGGCCGTTGTACTCTCCGGCCTTCTTCAGGTGATCGGAATGTCGAACTGAACCCTTTATTTCGCTCACTTGGGTAATTTGTTCTAGTTCCACGGGAAAAAAATATAAAGGACAGACAGGCCGCCCATTTAAGGTAAGGCGTTAAGAATACCAGAAATCTGTAACACAAGGGGAAGTGGAAAATCAGGTATGGCTGACTACATATGGGTAGGAAAGGGAGATTACCGCTCTCTGTGAGATCAGGTTGAGATCATAGACAAAGAACACCACTGGAAAATTCGTAAACTTAAGGAATCAGCACATATGTTAGGCTACAAAAATCTCGTGAATCGACCAAGCATAGAAATTAATACAATATGGTAACCAGTAATAAGGCGTGCCAAAGAAAAGCGATAATAACAACAAAAATTGCAATATGAGCTCTGGTAAAAGCATGGATTGATAACGGCAAAAATTGGAATATGAGCACTGGTAAAAAAGATTTCTGAAGACATTCGGTTTATAATTCCCAGAAATTCCTACACAGATGTCCTCAAGGATACATGGCACAGTGGATAAATGCTTTGGTAGATCCAATGACAGGACCGAAAAGGTGAGCTCATTAACCTGTTAAGGCATTGGTGTACTTGGAGAAAGGAATTAATAGGAAATAACTGATAACTGGCATCCATTAAACATGGCAAGGGGAACTAGAACAGTCTATAAAGGATTTATTTGGACATTCCAAATACCTGAAGAAGGCCAGAGTGTACAACGGCCGAAACGTAATAAATATGGCAACAAAGATGAGGACAATAGTTCGAATAATGTAAATAGTTAACATCACGTATTAAAAATGATTCCGGCATTAACACTAAACAACTTACAACTACATCCAAACCGTTATGGATATGATCAGAAGCTAAAATTACTATGATAATAATTCTAAAGCTGGCATTGAGTGATTTGTTTTATGACTTAGCAATCCTTTGTAGATGATGGAAAACCGAAATATATATTTGTATAAGAATATTATTTTTTGCTGATAAATTTTATGAATTTTTATGGGGTTAAAAGTAAATTATGTAACAATGATCTATTGAGTTAAAATTTGCATTAAGATAAATTTTAATGATGTTTTTTCCTTAAAGAAAATCGTAGAATATTTCCAAGGTTAAACCATATAGAAATCGATCGTAAACTCATATTTTATAATAAGGACCGGTCTTTTTGAACTTGGTTCGGTATTTTCGAAGAGTTCCTGAAATTACCTGCTCTACACTACAGGCTTGTTGGAACTCGTTACAGGTTATCAATATATATTCAATTGTAAAGAGTGTTCCAATATATTGGACCGATGTTAAATGTGAATTAAGTTTAAGCGTCTAATGATTTTTTTCTTTTTCTTTCAGATTTGGCGGACATTTGAGCGATATTATTTTTCACACAAAATTGCCATGACTTAAATAACATGATCCAATAGAGAAATAAATAAATTTTTACCAATAACACTGATTTACTTACTGCTGGCTTTGATCCGTCTAAATGAAACACCCTTATATATAAAACCGTCTTAATGAAAGATCCTTTATATGGTTCCTTACGTGGGATGCACAAAGGCGATTCTTCGTTTTTGAGTAGGTGTTGGTGGGTAATTCGTTTGTCTAATAAGAAATATGGCTACGACCTTCTTTCTTGTATTTCTGTAACCTGAGTGTTATTCTGTGAAGTTCGTTTGTATTTTTTTGCCACGAAAAATATTCCACAACAGTTGGTATTTGTCCTTCATAAACGTGTCGATAGACTTAAATTTCTGCATGATTTTTTTTTATATTTGAGGCGTTTATATTTTATGACTTTTTTGTTGCTTTATCCGCTTTTTTGTCTCCCTGATACCGATCTGACATATATCTTTATTTTTGGAAGATTTACCTTGTTTATGAAGAGAGTAGGTTTTTTACCAATTCCGTTTTGTACAGATAGAACTACGGATTTAGATTCAGAAAAGATTGGATTTATTAAATTGGTTCTTGAAATGTTTTTTTAGTGATAAATCTATTACTAGGTTTTCTGAAATGTAGATCGAAGATTTATTCCGTCTTTTTTTCACGAATTTGATGTTGTTTAATATGGCTGTACACTCTACTCATCCCCATTTTTAGAACCTTTCTCTTTATATGTATGTGCAGTTAGGCATGTATTTTTAGTAATTTGTATTTTCGCTTGGTAGCATATACGAGTGGTATTTATCTTATAGAACTTGATGGGTTTCAATATTACTTTATGTTGTGGTAGAAGCCAGATCGAGGTTTTTGAGAGGAGTGTTTTCTGTATACATTGTGTGGTCAATTGACCTTCAGTTTTAAGCTCTTTTAACGGTAAGCCAAATGGTTTATTTGCTTATTTCTTACCTGTTAACTGGAGTTTTATCTTTGAGATTAAATATATTATCGTGGGTTGAGTTTCATTGACATAAATGTAGCTTGATGCTTTATAGTTTTTAGTTTTCTTTTGTTTGTTTTTTTTATTAAGTAGTCTTTTCTTCCGGAATATACGTAAACTAGTTTTGATCTTTTGATCAGTAGAAACTTAATAATGATTTTCCTGCTCTCCAAGCCATATGTACTGCTACACTGATTAACTAATTTGCTTTGTTGTATATTCTTCTCAAATATTTGATGTGTGGAATGAAGGAGGATTTTTATCAAATATTCTACCGAGATATTTACGAGATCTGATCTAAAGATGGAGCCAAAGTACTCAGAGTGTGGCCGCTTGGAACAGATTAACATTGAACTATATCGCTCATACAAATTAAATTATAACATGCTCGCTCACTTCCATTGTGTATAGTAGTGCTTAGAAGGAGAATGTGTAGAGTGTGGTCGTCTCGTCACACCAAAGAAGCTCTATCAATGGCCATAGCTTGTGCAGCAGAGTTGGAACAAACACACACATACCCCAGATCTCACAGTCACTATATTCTCCAGATCTAGCCCCGTGTGATTTTTGACTCTTAGTTTCATGACAAGGAAAAATATCTAAGAGAATGAGATGCTAATAAAAGGAATTCCAGGAACATTTCATGAACGGAGCCGAGTATGGATAAAGTATGTGTCATAAGAAGGGGGCTACTTCGAACGAGATTTTATGTGTTGACGTTTTCTTTTTATAGAACAAGTCTCGATACTTTATTATTCGTCCTTGTATATTATTCGGTTATGTGTATTTCGTTATTAGCTAATTCTAGGCTAGGAACATTGTACATTTTGCAGTGATTTCAAAAATAAACATATTTGGTTTTAGTCTTGGAGATTACGAATCCCAACTCCTCAGTCAATATGAGTATTCTATTATGGCATAGTTGGAGTTTTCTTTCTATAGAACGCACATACTTTCATCAATCATATATCAGAAAATTACCCACATGCAAGAGACAATCCATTCTGCTCCCATAGTATTTTATTGTGTTATTTATTTTGATATTAAAGAGTGGCCGGCAAAATTCTTCATTGCTGTATACCATTTTCCTGATTTTTTTTAATCTGAAAGCGTAGTTTCCAATTGCAATTTTCTAAGAATTCTGGACAAAGATCTTCATTCTTGTTTTTGCTCAGAGACATTTAAGGTCTTCCATTATTTCACGTTTCTAGGTTGCGTCATAAGATGTCTTCAAATCGAAGAAGACAACAGCCACATGTTTCCTTTTAATAAATTCTTCTCTTGTGCTAATCTCTAATTGCATCTGATGGTCAAATGATCTTCATTTATGCCTGAAGACTGATTCAAATTGTTATTAGATATTCTAAAATATCACACTAGCCCGTTACTTATCATTCCCTTTTTTTTTCACACAATTTGTCATAGGTATGATAATAAACTCCATTCGGTATCAACGCCTTTGACCTGCAGGTTTTAAAGCAGCGTGGAACCACCTCTTAATTGCTGCTGTTCTCAGGTCCACCCTGACTCAGGGTGGTAGCGCCTGTTAGGGTCCCAGCTATGGGCAAACAGTGAATCACAAAAGTTGGATCAAACCATGAAAATATAAAAATACCTTAGAAAAAATTACCAGCAATATATTTTTGGACAAAAAAGCAAAGCTCACAAGGAAATAAAATTTCATCATTAAATGACGCAGAAGGAGTTGAGATGCAGTTAAAAAACCAAACTAAACCAAATAAACACAACTGGTGAGGGCTATTGGTCTATAATTCAAAGAGTAAATGTTGGAATATTAAGAATCAGGTCACTATTCCCCATATGAAGTGATTTGGGATTTTGTTTATTAATTATTTGCTCTGTAATAATAAATACGTTGAGCTCTTTTTGTGGATGAGTTTTAATATTTTATATTACTAGGATCCACTTATTATATTGATTATATACCAATAGATTTGTTACCTGTACTACATATATATACATATATATATATATATATATATATATATATATATATATATATATATATCTGTGTGTGTGTGTGTGTGTAAATTTGGCATTCGCTTGTGCACAGAGCCCCGTCTCTTTCTTTCTCCAATATTCGCTGTATCCGTTCCAACTTCTGCAGCATAAAATCTTTTCTTCTGGAACGGTCAGCAGATATCTTTGCTCTTTGTCAAACGAATTTGAATTCTTCCATTGCGACCAATGAATTCTTGCTTCCAGGGTATCTTTCATTTGTCCAAAAAAAGATTCCAGCATTCACATGCATGGCCTTGGTGTTTACATCCGGGGTAATCTGCCGATGGCCATAGAATTGTCTCTCGAGTTCGCTGACTACTCTTTCATGTGCTTCCGTCTTTCGCTACTAAACGCTGTCAGCTATCTCTTTTTCCTTTATCGACCCCCTCTTCCCAAGACTGCAGTATATTTGACACAATAGCTGGCAATATAGTAAAGGAACTTTCTTTCCATCCGTCTGCGAACATCTTTGTCTTCAGTGATTTCAATGCTCACCACAACATTTGACTGAAACATTCTAAAAATACTGATATACGGACATTAATTTTTTCCATTGCTCAATCCCTCACTCAAATCTTGGACATCCATACTCGGTTTCATAGCAAAACCAAGCAACAAGCTTCTTTACAAGATGCATTCCTTACCTCCTCTCCTCTCTCTTGCCGAGCTTCGCAATACTGCCCTCTTAGTTACTCGGAAAAATCTGTGGTAGCTATGTTTATCTCCTTCCGTTACCAGCATACTGATTTGAACTAATCCCATGGTTTTCTTTGTACTGATATCTTCAACCTTCCAAGTGAAAATTGCGCCACTGAGGTTTCTTCTTGGGTCAAAGCTGGCATGGACGCTTTCATCTTTTCTGCAAAATACCAAGTAAAACAGCAATCCTCTCCATGGCTCACACCAGCATTCTCGGCCGCCATAGGAACCACTATTTCCGGCTATACCAGCATAACAGTCCGCGTCATAACAGAAGCCTATATGCTACTGGATGTAAAAATGTAAGTGTCCTTGAAGGAGCAAAGTTCATGTTTGCTGAGAGAATGTGGCGTAGCCTCTAAAAACTTTGCTCCCGGGATTACTGGCGTCTCTGTAATATTTTACTAAATAAATGGAAGATCTCTATTCCTCATTCTTCAATCGATTTGAGGTGTTATCATCCTCTGTGATAAAACTGTTGACTCATTTGGTGCATCCCTTCCTAACTTCCTATGTATAATTGATTCCCTGTTGAATGATATACATATAACGCATTCCATGATATCTGCTATCATCTCTAACCTTGATCCCCACAAATCATGTGAACTCGATGGTATCTCTGTAATAGTCATTAATTAGTGTGCTTCAAAACTGGTTCGTGTTATCTCTAAACTGTATAATAAAGCATCACTGACTCCTGCTTTCCTACTTGCAGGAAATCATCGTCTGTTGTTCCATTTTTCGAAAAATCTGGTGAGCCGTCAGACCCAAACAACTATCGGCCTATTAGTATTCTACCTCTTTTTGGTAATCTCTTAGCGGTCCTAATCATTTCTGAACCGGCTCATCATCTCTCATCGCAGGGCCTTTTCTCAGACAAGCAATACGGCATTGGTGTTTACCACGTCAACTGCTGATGTCCTAACGATAATTGCAGAAAGTGTCTATCATGCTCTAGATAAAAACGGTAAAGCTCGGACTGTAGAATTAGACATCATGAAAGCCATTGAGAGGGTCTGGCATTTAGAGATTCTCCACAAGATGAAACACTACAGTATCTCTGAGCCCATATTTGAGCTGTAGGTCCTATTAAATCATGAAATGAATGTTATCCTGAACGGCCACTCGTCTACATCCTTCGTACTAACGCATATGTGCCCGAGGGCTCCATCCTTGGTCCTACGCTTTTTGTAATGTTCATTAAAGAATTTCCCGATGACATAAGCTCTCATCTTGTCATCTACGCTGACGATACTGCCATTTACTGCTACCTCATTAGTAAACTGATTAGTCCGACAAGGTCAAAATGACAACTGATGGCCAAAACGACTTCAAGTCCGTGGTTACCTGGGGCAAAAATGGCATGTCAATTTTAAAGCCACCAAAACTAAATTTCTTTCCATTAATCATCTGAGAGACTCCCACTCTCCTTTCCCTCAGCATGGCATGATGCTACCCTCCAAGAAAGTCGTTGCGCCTTCTTCGATTAACGTTCTCACCGGACCGCAAAGACTATATTGAATCCATTACTAGGCCAGCTGCTGAGAAAGTTGTTTCGGTGTGCCGGAAGAGACAATTTTTCTCTCCGGAATACATCTTATATAGCTATAAGTATACTATTCGTCCATGCTTAGAATATTGCTGTTTACCTGGAGCTCCTTGATAAAATCAAAAAACAATGTGCAATATCATTGGTCCTGATCTGAAGATTGCATCTCTCTCCAATTTCTATAAATAATTTCATGGTAATTGTACGGGCGAGCACTTAGTAATTATACCTAAACTGTAAATTTTAAGCGCTGTACTAGACTGGCAGCGAGATCTCATCAATTTACAGTTGAGCTGGCTAGATGTGGCCGTAAGTTCTATGGCGAGAGTTTTTCTCACATCTCTCGTCCGTGGAACTATTTTCAGGCCCCATGCTATCCAGCCAACTTTAATCTTCAGAAGTTTACATGCACTGTTAATTGCTACCTACTGTTCTCCTGATTTCTCTTTTCTCTTTCTGCTCATTAGTAATGTTTCTGTTCCTAATTCCTCCACACCCTATAACCCCTTGCTTGATAGTGGCTTTACTGCTTTGTTTGGGGCGATATTGATTTTTAAAAGTATGCATGGACATGAATGAGAGGAGACAATGAAATTTTAAATTTAAATTTTTCATTGCTTTGGGACATATCGTTTCGCCGATATCATGATGATACTGATAATAAATGAGTTGTCAAGAAAGATTAAATGATGTAAAAACAAGGACGTAAATTTTCTGTAAATGATTTTGTGATTTAAGCACATTCTATATATTTTCCTCAATCAGGAGAACAGTAGGTAGCAATTAAAAGAAATTAATAGAAATCAGGAGAACAGTAGATAGCAATTAACATAGCATGTAAACTTCTGAAGATTAAAGTTGGCTGGATAGCATGAGGCCTGAAAATAGTTCCACGGACGAGAGATGTGAGAAAAACTCTCACCATAGAACTTACGACCACATCTAGCCAGCTCAACTGTAAATTGATGAGATCTCGCTGCCAATCTAGTATTGCGCTTAAATTCCTACAGTTTAGGTATAATTACTAAGTGCTCACCCATACAATTACCATGAAATTATTTATAAAAATTGGAGAGAGATGCAACCTTACGACATTTGTTTGCAAGTGACTGAAACCGAGCCACTAGATCAGGACCAATGATATTGCTCATTGTTTTTTGATTTTATCAAGGAGCTCCAGATAAACAGCAGAGGCACCGTACCATATATGACAGCAATATTCTAAGCATGGACGAATAGTATACTTATAGCTATGTAAGTTGTATTCCGGAGAGAAAAATTGTCTCTTCCGGCACACCGAAACAACTTTCTCAGCAGCTGGCCTAGTAATGGATTCAATATAGTCTTTGCATTTCCAGTCAGGTGAGAACGTTAGTCGAAGAAGGCGCAACGACTTTCTTGGAGGGTAGCATCATGCCATGCTGAGGGGAAGGAGAGAGGGAGTCTCTCAGATGATTAATGGAAAGAAATTTAGTTTTGGTGGCTTTAAAATTGACATGCCATTTTTGCCCCAGGTAACGGCGGTCTTGAAGTTGTTTTGGACATCGGTTGTCATTTTGACCTTGTCGGACTAATCAGTTTACTAACTAGGCAGCAGTAAATGGCAGTGTCGTCAGCGTAGATGACAATTTTAGAGCTGATGTCATCGGGAAATTCTTTAATGAACATTACAAAAATCAATACTTTGAATGTGTTGCTTTATAAAAGTTTTTTGTGTTCATAATCTTTTTTTTCATTTCTCGATGTTTCTCCTATGTGTTTCTTGTGGCACTTATGACAGTTGATAGAGTAAATTCCTCCTTCAATTTTTAGTTTATTATTTTGTTTCGTAGTAATTAAGCTGTTTATTGTTTTAGAAATAGTGTTAAAAAATTTTATGTCAAGCATAGATAAATTGTTTTCAGTCGTAGTTGTGATAGACTTGGTAGGTAGAAAAATATATTTTGATTTGTTGGGCTTTTGAGAATGTTTAACTCTTCTATACTGAAATATTTTACCAGCTTTCTGTTTCGTATATGCCGTTATGTATTTCAAAAAATATTCGAGAGTTACTGCGGGTAGTTGCTTCAAAAACTTATAATCTATATGGTCAAAACAAAACGTTGTGTTATGCGCAATGGTTCTTTTATTTCGGTTAAGGAATACAATTGATTGTATTTTTCCGTGGTTTTGAGTGGAAGATTTTTTTCTTTTCTTCCCTTTGATACATTGTAAATTTTGGTTTTGCTTTTTGGGGGGAGGAATTCTGTGCAAACTTATCCGCCCGGGAATTTGCTATACGTTTTGGTCTGATTGTTTGTGTTTTGATCGGAATGTTTTAGCTAGGTGCTATTTTCCCAACATTCCATTTTTTTCTTTTATTTTGTCATGTCCAATACAGTTTTGATTTTTGTACTTATAATTATTTTAGATATATTGATCTTCTCTGAGGTTTTATTGTTCCCCTTGCTTGGGCGCTACTCTTTTCGTAGTACTTTTAATTTTTCTTTTTTGCGGTTCAATTTGAGTTTCCCAAGGGCTGTATGTAATGCTGATAGAATTTTAGTAATTTTTGTTGAAACAAGGTTTGCAGAAGTTATTTCAGATGAAAGATTTTGGTATGTTTTTTCTCATCTATCGATGCAAGTGTTTCTGTTAGACGAGGTGGTTCTCAATGTTATTCTGGAGTTCGTTCGTCTTGACATTGTTTCGAATCTTTCCCAGTTATCGTTTTCTAGTTTCCATCCCGATGTTTTTTCGTCACATTTGGTGCCTGAATTTTCCAATAAGATAGGAAAATGTAAATGTTGTTATATTGTGTATACTTTAGTTGCATTTGATGAATGCGGTAGGATCACATATGGTTAAATCTATAGCCGAATATTTGACCGTTTGATGTTTGGGTTTCATTATTGCACAGAGATGTATATTTTCACTATCTCGTTTTTTATAAATTTACCACCTTGTGTTCACTTCCCTATATATCTTTGTGCCTATTAAAATTCTCTACTAATCTAAATGTTTGGGGAACTGCCAAATTATATTAACAATTTCTACTTCAGTTATTTGATAATTTTGTGATATATATATATATATATATATATATATATATATATATATATATATATATATGTTCATGATTTTTGAAAGAATATTTTTGAGGGAATATTTTTTTTCACTCTAAACGAAATCGTCTGTATTATTTTTCTCAAAAATATTCATTCAATTTTTCAATCTTCCCGTGTCTCGTTTCGTGTGCATGTGTAGACTTGGCGACGTCGACAAAGCCCAGGCCGATGAAATCGTAACGGATGAAAAGCGTCACAAAAAAATTTACAGTTTGTCATATATATATATATATAGAGAGAGAGAGAGATACTTTTAATTCAAAGTTTGTTTTTTTTCGTGTTATACACCGGTTGCCACCCACTGCTATAACACAGTCTGCCCTACTATTTAACTATAGCTGGCGGGAGAAGAGATACATTCATAACTTTCCCAAGTGTATTAGCATTTAAGTGAATGTAATGAGCACGACTGGAATTCGAACTCTGTCCTCCGATTCCTCAGTCCGAACCGCAATCCATTAGTCCATCGTACCTCTCTCTCCGATACATACATTCATACACACACACACATACATACATGCACACACATATTTATCACCAACAAAAATTTTATGTAGGAAGCTCACAAAGCGTATAACTAGTTAGAATTAGTTTAAATTACCGCCCTCCTCCCGCCGCTTTTATTTCTTGAAAGTTGATTATCTGACTTGTATACACTTTACGAAATAGCGTAACCATCTACATCAGTTTTTAATGTAATGTCTGAGATTTCTTTGCAGACAAATTCTTGTCATGACCCATGTGACCTCACCCCGTCTGGCTGTCTCCGCGCCGTCGCCGTCCTATCCTATCCTGTGACGACCAATGTGTCTTGGTATTGGTCGCGGCACCAAATGTGACGTTCTAACCCTTGGCTGATTCGGATGGGAATCTGGTTAGATTCGGTATCAGCCTTGTCGTTCCCAGTTCGCCTCCAACGTCTGGTTACCGAAGTAACTGTTTTAATTTCTAGTCTAACCTACCCACGTTGTGATTTGATCTTAGGTAGACGAAATCAATCAGTCGCCGGGCCGTAATGCAAGCTGAGTCCAGACAAGGGTAATACCACACAAGTATATGCAAAAGAAAATAAAGTAATAACTCGAAAAGTTCAAATGTGTTAAAAAAGGATAACAATATTTTATATCTGGTTGATGAATACATGACTGCGTCTTTCTCCCAAACCGCTATATGAATTCGTGACACTTTGTCTTTGTTAGGCGAGTCTTAATATCTTAAGTTGTTTTCGATAACTGGTTTTTGGTGTAACTTCAACTCTTGCCTGTCTTTCTAACCCCAACTCAACTGCTTGCCTGTCTCTTCAACCCCAACTCAACTACTTGCCTGTCTCCTCAACCTCAACTCAACTAACTGCCGTCTACTCGTTGCGACTCTGCTTATATGGACGCCGACCAAAACCGGGGTGGGCCTGTCGGGCTTTAAGGTTCCTTGATAACTGTAACTCCACAACAAGGATTTCTTTGTTCTCGAACAGGAAAATCCACCACTTTCCATTTTTGGAAGTTCCTACTTTCTACTTAAAGAGAATCGTCCTCCCAAATTCTTCCTTTTCAATATTGGTATCTCACCCAATCCCCTCAGAGGGCGTCAATGGGTTTCCCCTCTCTCACACAGTGGCATCTCACACCGATCCCTTCAGTGCCAACAGGCCTCCCCTCCTTCGTCACATGATTACCTTTCCTACCGTTCACGCCATCATTCAGCCAAGGGACGCCCAGCAGCATGTGTGTGGCTAGACTGGCCTCGGTTTAAAAATCTCGCTCAAAGAAAAAAAAATTATTAACTTCCCTTTATTTTTTCTTTTCTTTCTTTTCTTCTTCCCGACAACAGACCCTTACGACACTTATCTTAACCGAACGCCGTCTGGAACTCGTCAACGAGATTTTCGCCAGCATCAAGTGGGTGGTCATCTGGTGACTTTGCACCCTGGTGCCAATTATTCGTTCCGATAAAATAATTTTTCTATCATGGCCAGTTCCGAGACAGAACAGGTGCTCTTCTCAAATGATATCTCCACAGATAGTTAAAGGTTTAATCTTTCCTTCCTTGTACTCTGCGGGTGGTCCAGCGGACATTTTTTTTCCGCCGGTGCGCGACCTGACTGATATTATCTCTTAGCATTCTGTTTTGTAGGCCACTTGATCAATTTGAAATGTTCATTATCGCCACCTGCAGACGGCTATCTTCGCTAATGAAAATAAAATCTTTACCACTTTTCATTGTTAGAAAAAATAACATAACTCAGTGTCTTTTCGTGATAGCTTCTTATCACCTCAATTAATTCTCGCCCCCTTTTTCTTTTTTTTTTCACGCAAACCTAAATAGTGTCACACCCATTTCTAAAAAAAATTTACTTTTTCGCTTAGTTTGAATTTAACGTAAGTCGTATTCAATTGGTTGATCCCAGTAAAGTTTTCAGGCTTATTTTTTCTCGAAAAACAGGAGGTATTTTGCTTTTGAAATTAAATTAATAGTTCACTCGCCAATAATTTACAATCGCAGCAGACGCACTGACATACGTTGAAGCACGATCGCAATTGTGTAGCGAATTTTAACATGCTTTTGTTTTAATATATATATATATATATATATATATATATATATATATATATATATATATATATATATATATACGGCTAAGGCTTTGTGTAGGGTTGCTTATACATAAATTGCCTGTGGTGTCATATTATTAAATTTCTGTGGTTTTATATTTTTTTACTATGATTGATCCGCTGCCTGTTGTTCTTACTATGAATATATTTATAAGTGTAATGTTCCATATTTGGTTTACGGCCGCATCACATTCCCATATGATCAGCGAAAATAATCATCGTCGAGCCTGATCAGTATCTCGATAGGTGACCGCTGGGGAATACCAGGTCTTGTAAGCTTGGATTTGCAAGTGATGTGCTGGATAACGAATCAAGTTCCAATTCCGGTTGGGTTCGTTATATTCAATTACGTTCAAATAACACCATTTCTCCCTGCAGCTATGGGTTAATTTGTAGGTCTTTTATCGCTAAACATTTATTATCTCCAAAATAAATTCTTACAATATAATTTTGATTTAAAAAAAACTGCAAAGTGTTGACAACCCATAAAAATAACTCAATTAATCTTTTATATTTATAGTTTTTTCTGATTTGATGAATGTCTCTTGCGTGTAGATAATTGCATTTGAAAAGTATCTATGAATCGAAGTAGTTCATTAAAGTTCTGATATTACATTGATTTACCTTATCATGTTTTATTCTTTGGTGTTATCTTTCTTCGAAAATTTAAATTGTTTGAAGGATTTGTGCCTCGACATCCATTTCTTTAAGTGCTTCGAATTTGTCTTGATCAGGTTTAATTTTACTTATACTCATAGTCGCCGTTGCGATTGTTCAGTTTGATTCGAGACAACACTACTTTTTTATCTACACTATTTATATCCGAACTATTGTCCTCATCTTTATTGTTATTATCACAACGTTTCGGCCGTTATGTCCTCCGGTCTTCCTCAGATGTAAATCGATCTGTGTAAGCTACAGAGAATGCTGAACTGAACTCTTTATTTAATCTACAGATATAGACTGTTCTGCTTCCATTACTTCCGTATAAGGATATCTTGTCTATTTATTATTTTTAGTACTGCTCAGTTTTTGCTCTCTTGTTTACACAGATTCCAAGTATGCACTGTCGATGCTGATTGAACTCACAATTACTATGTCACCAAATTCACAAACGAACTTATTAATCCCGTAGGACAATTCTTCTTGGTGAACTTGGAGCCTTGAACATATCCCGAGTGATCTTCATTACTATTTGTATAACTGTATGAATTTTGATACTCATCTCTGGAGTGGTCAGGTTCTGTGTTCCGGCATTTTCTCGATAAAATCCAAAGATGGATATCCAGTGTGATCGGTTCTGACTTCGGATCTCAACTCCGGTCATTTTCTCAACGACGTAATGTGGCTTCCCTCTGACTTTTCTATAATTATTTTCATGGCATCTCCTATGACGAGCTATTTTCACTGGTGCCCCGATTGCATGAATTTAAGCGTGCTACTAGCTTGACATCTCGGTCCGACACTTTTTCTGTCGAAGCAGGTAAATGTAACCGCCTCTTCTACTCCAAAAGATTCTTCTCGCGTACTTCACAACAGTGGAACTCCTTTCCTCTTACTTGCTTCCCTGATAACTATAATTTTCAAAAATTGAAATGCAATGTCAATCGACATCTTTTGTTGATCACGGTTCCTCTTTTATCCTCCTCCGTTCTTCTTTTTTATCCTTTTCGCCATCCCCCTATACCCAGACTTTTCCCTTACTTACACTCTCTGTAACCCCTGGCGTACTAGTGACACTCCCGCCTTGCTTGCGATAAAAAGATTAAATTGTTTTTTCTCAAGATACACTCCATCCATTACAGTCCTCCTGATAATGCCAATGTAGTTGACACTTTTAACAATTATGCGTCTTTAGTATAAATTCTTCTACCCTTTTTATAGTATAACCAATTTTAATTATTGTTGCGATTATAGGCATGTTGAACGCCATTGCATATGGTGCTGCAGAAATACATCCCATATACACATCCCCAAAATGCCTTTTAATGTGAGAAGTATCGGTATTTTTGCCGCAAACTCTATAAGTATTTGGATATCTTATTTTCCCCTTTTTTAATCTTGATACATTTTCACGCCTGTAGCTCCTTGTGGTTTTTACTTACTTTTTAGTTCTTCTAAAGTACATAGGAAGAGCTATTTACATTATTTACATTTTTCGGACTGTTATCGTCATCATTATTGCCATATTCACGACGTTTCGGTCGTTGTAAGCTCCGGCCTTCTTCGGATGATTCAAATTTCGAACAGAAGCCTTTATTTCGTCCATCTTCTTCTAGTTCCACATGCCATGCTTCTTCCGGAAGTCTCAGTTATCTCTCTTTAATCAACTCTTCAAATATTTGTTCTCTTTGGGTTTTTTTTGGTTAAGAATATTTTCACTTTGAGTAAAATGTCGGTGTGATTTTTTCTTGTCTGCTTTAATCAAGAAGTTACCATTTCTTTTAGATTTTTTTCGGTTTTTCGTGTTGGGTTTACTGAAATAACCTTTTCTATTATATAAGGGGCCAAGTTTGTCAATGAAACATTATCTTTTGCTTCTAGGACGATGTTTCTTAAGAATCTATTATTTTTCTTTTTGTCTTAGTTTTCTGAACTTGATTCTGGATGTAATCCTTGGTATATGTTTTGGAGCCATGAGGAACATTTTTCACTGTTGCTGCTTCCTATCCGTCTCGGAGTTCACTTAGATATAATGTCTATTGGAATTGCAACATAGCTAACCCATTCACCCTAACAAAACAATACCATAGGTGTAGTTTTCTCTACTAGATAGTAACCGCAAACGCCCGCCTTTATTCGATTTCTCTGCTCGTGTATAGTGAAATGTCAGAGGTGCCCAGCCATATTGCTATCATGATCTATTGACACTGCCTGCAAGCATTTATTGGTTAGATGATTTGGGTATTGATGACTGTGTTTCATGTATCAATTTAAATGCAATAAACGATCGGGGAAATATAAAGACCTGAGGTATGATGTGACTAGACGATTAATCGGATCGGGCCTCTCCGATCGTCCGGTTAACCGAAACAAGAACAAATGCTGAGCTGGTTTGGTATAAATTCTTCTACCCTTTTTATAGTATAACCAATTTTTATTATTGGTGGGATCATAGGCATGTTGAACGCCATTGTATATGGTGCTGCAGAAATACATCCCACGTACGCCTCCCAGAAATACCTTTTAATGTTGGAAGTATATATGGATGGGGCTATTTTTGTCACAAACTCTATAAGTATTTGTATATCTTATTTTCGCCATTTTAAAACTTGATCCTTTTTTCACGCCTGTATCTCCTTACAAATACAAATATGTGTTCGCTTATTCACATGGTACAAAGAACACTCAGACACCAGTACTCGGTTTCCAGTTATTTATCGCCATAAACGGCAAACAGATGCCATCATCGGAGTAAGGTCTTACCTTCTCCAGTCGATGTATTCTACATCATCAAACGACAGAGTGATCTAAAGCATGTATGTAAATGATAAACTGTAACAGATGTTTCTTACGAGATATTGGCAAAAATTGCAGAAATTTTAAAAAGTAAAAATGTATTTATGAACATATGTATATATATATAAATATTTGATGCACTAGATGAATTTTTATGTAAGATATACTCCATATGAATTTTTATGTAAGATATACTCCATATGTTCATAAATTTTAAAATTTATTTTTAACAAGAAGAAAATATGGAAAAAATAAATTTCGGAATTTCTCTGAAGAACATTCCTAATACCAACAAAACGTGAATTATGATTTTAGCTGTGTCTTTTAAACCCAGTAAAAAGTTACTCCAAAATTCGCTTGAGGGTGAAATGGAACTAATGTCTTTAATTTAATTACAAAATTAAATTCGGACCTTCCATTTTTGAAACATAGTAGCGGAAAAACCATATTTTAAATCAATTAAATATATATATATATATATATATATATATATATATATATATATATATATATATATATATACATATATATATATATATATATATATATATATATATATATATATATATATATATATTAGGTTGGTGCAAAAATAATGACGTAATAATGTCGTTTTTTGACGTTGAAAAATACGTCAAAAAACGACATTAATACGTCATTATTTATGCACCAACCTAATATTTATATATATATATATATATATATATATATATATATATATATATATATATATATATATACCCACTGAACAACAGTGTCTTTCCTTGTGGAGCGGCCACCTTAACAATGTAGAACACAGGCTCTCTCTCAGCCCTACAAAATACCTTCACCATTCTGCTCCTGCCTATATCGGCTCCAAACAGCTGGTGATCTCTGTAGATCAGCCTTCAGAAATGCTGATATGCCAGCGATGTTGATGCTAACAGCTGTGGAATATATTCAAGTTTACCCAAGTCTTGTAGATCCATGCACATTGAACTACCTCGTAACCTTAACATCCCAGATAATATCTGTGTGCAATACAGGATAGTTGCGGTGTAGCGACTAGATTATAAGAATATATAGAAACACTTTCAGCCCCAATTTAAAGCTAACAGCGCTGTACTTATTAAGAGCGAAAATCAGAGAGGTGAATAAGTTCTTGAAAGTTTAAAGAAAATAGTTAAATCAAGATGTTTTAAATTAATAAATAAACAGATAAAATAAAACATAATAATACTGCTTAAAAATAAATATTAAAACGGAATAAAAAAATAAAAATAATTGCATAAAAATCAGTAAGGTCATTTCGTGTAATATACCAAAATCTTAACGCCACTTAAAGTCCCCTGTATTCTACCATTTCTTCACGCGGTAAAATATTGGAATAATTTAGAGCGTTCTTTAATTCAAAAGTTTAAATGCTTAACGTTATGTTACTCCACGTTACTTGTGTAAAAATACGGGTTGCTAAATAAACTGTCTACATTTGCCTTGATAAAGTACCTTAAGGAACGAAACACGTTTTCTTCTTGCAATTTCTTATACTAATATATATGTGCGTGTGTGTGTGTTGGAAAGAGGGACCGTATGTATGTGTGTGAGAGAGTGTGTGTGTTTTGTGTGTGTGTGCGTGTGTGTATTGGGTGATTGTTGGGACATTGTGTGTATATCCTCATGTCTCCTCGAAGAGCAACGAAAGTTCTTTGTTCAAGGTTTATTTTATTTACTTATCGGTTCGCAGTCTTTTTCAAGGTGAATTTTGAACATGATTTTTATTCTAAACTCTTTGAAACTCCATGAGACATTATCAAATATATTTTGTTGTTTTACAGCGAAATTACCCATGAAAAAATCCACAACTGAACAAAGAATCAAAGTCATTCCATCTAATTTTGGATTTAACCAATCCATCTAATTTCGTGAAATTACAAAATCTTATGGTAACCACATTCACCTTCTGGCTATTAGTGATGGTAGGACCCCTTAAATAAACCAATTCAGTAAGTCAAGGATAACATCAGTGGCAGACAGACTTTTTAAGGACTATTACAGAATTCTTACTGGGAATGTTACTGAAAGGGTGACGTCAATATTTACGTTGTATATTTTTTTATAATTAAATGGAAATATATTTTGTAATGTTTTAATTTTCATTCCGTATAAAACTATTTTTGAATAATAAAAAAAACATGTTGAAATGACTAGATTGTTAAATCCCTAGATGATTTCTGGAAAAAGAAAAAGATTTTTGTTCTGACTTCAATTGTTGCGTCTATTATATCGGGGTTTTTTTTGTCTGCTCTCTGACCACGTGTAACAATGCCGCTGTCAATTCTTTTAAAGAATGTTTTATATTCAACCCAAACAAAAAAAAAACTATAAGCAATGACGGAATCATATATATTCCAGTAATTCGTTTATAAAATTCCTCATTCTCAGAACACAGAAAAACATCGATTTCATTGTTTCCAATGAAAACTATTATCTATATCAAACGATAAATCTTGTGAATTTGAATCAATATCCGACCTTTTGTCTGCTGAATATTAGGTTTTGTTTCTTTTATTTTACTGTTATTATGACAATATATGCTTAATTTTTGGAGGAGAAAGACGATTTCAGTTTAAAACAATTAACCATTTGCCAGACACTAGAAATTTAGAATGGATTCCATTGGCTAAATCGACGAATGTTAAAAGGAAAATTCATGTACGGAAAGAAAATCAAAGCCTTAAATAAAAATATTCTCTTCATTTTTTTCCTGCATCTTTTTTATTTGGTCAAGTTGTCTCTGTCGTACATGCCACTATCACTAATTCCTCTATCTCACGCCTCTATCTCATATTACAATGCCGGAAAGGATTTGAAATCATTCGATTATTTAAAAAATACACTTAAGCTTCTTGAGATAAATATTATACGATTTCATTGAGTTGAAAGCAAACTTATTCGCATGTTTCCGTAGTCTAGTTAGAAACACGAAGCTTCGTTTTGGACATGAATTTAAATTATATATATATATATATATATATATATATATATATAGGGAGGTTGAAAGTTAGTCTTTCTACAAGATGCGTGAGAGGATTATAATTATTTTATGCATTAAAAAAACAAAACAAATGCATTTTCATCGATTACTTTTCTTTTATTTCCGGAAAAGAAAAACGCAATAAAACAGATAAAAGAATATATGTGCCATTTATGGAAATGGTGCCGTAGCTGTGAACACTTTTGTAAGTAGTTCGCTTGATCAGAATTGAAAGTTTAACCTGGAATTCCGAGAACCTATGGTCAAGCATGCAGTCGTTGATAATGAAAAGTCGAAAGGTTAAATAACAAAATAATGCAGGTCACAAGACACGGGACATTGCAGAGATCCTCCACATATCTTACATGAACGATATAACATATTTGAAAATTGGAAAAAAAACTTGAATAAGTGAATCACTACGATTTTTATGTGCCTAATAATTAAACAATTAATGGATCGTATTGGCATCTGCGATTGTTTGAGCTCGGTTAGAAATTCGAGTCGATGGTATTGTGAGCGGAAGAGTTTGTCCTTCCAGTATAATCTAGAAACAGATCATTGGAAATGAATTATGTCCAGTTACCTAGGAAATTCTTATCTTTAAAACCTTTTTAAAGCAAAACCCTGGACGTGGAAGCATTTTCTGAACACATTTAAATAAATTTCACATCGACAAGATCACAGACATAATATATATATATATATATATATATATATATATTATTTTACATATATATATATATATATATATATATATATATATATATATATATATATATATATATATGTGTGTGTGTGTGTGTGTGTGTATGTGTATATATATATATATATAGAAGTAATATATATATATATATATATATATATATATCAAAAGCGGTAAAAAGTTATGTATATAATCATGGAAGTTGTCTATCTCTTGATTATCTAATTAATGTATATATATATAGAGAGAGATATATAACAACTAAAATTTGCAAATAAAAAAATAATAATGTTTTTTTATGAAAGTATTTTTTAAATATATTTTTTATATTTATTTATATAAATATATATGTAGTTTTGATATTTAAGATCGACTTCGATCTTTCTTTTCTTTTTTCTATGTATGCATATTGAGAAAGTATATGTGGCTTCTCATTATGCTATATATATATATATATATATATATATATATATATATATATATATATATATATATATATATATATGTAATTGTTATGGTAATTTGCCCACGCATGCATGGACTCTCCGAGCTATAAATAGGAATAGGTACTGCCTTTTGGAGAGGGAAGTTTCCAGCAGTCAGTCTCTGACAGTCGGACCGAACATTCTTGCTGTAACACTCTCGTTTGTATATGTTTGTATTACTGTTTCTGTTAATATATTTGTGTAACTCAATTCCTCTCTTTTTATCTCTTTTTCTAGTTCTAACAAGGCCACAGCAATAATATACAAGGGTGTAGATATACAAGAGGGCCTCAGGAGATCCATCTTGGAAACATTACCTAAGGGACCAGGTGCAAATGAATGCAAGTTCCATCGGGCAATTAGTTTGATGGGCTGCATAACCAAATTAATCTTACGAATCCTGATAGAGCGCGAAAATATCAATGGAACAACAAATGTGATGTTTATAATTAAAATGATATCGGAGAGAGCAATGCAAATGCAGAAGGATATGCATTTATGCTTTATAGATTATGCAAATGCACACGGCAAAGTACGACACAGAGATCGATATGAACTGCTAGGAAAACTAGATCTATTTCCAAAAGATGTTCGAAATTATACTAAGTGCCAACCGCCTGCATTGAGATAGATGAATTGAGTAGCTTCACAAAAATAGAAAGTGACATAATACAAGAATGTGTCTTTTCCTCAGATTGATTCAACATCTTCAGAAACGCTATGAAGGGAGCCGGAGATACTACCGTGTTTTATTATCGCTGGACGTAATGTTAACGATATAAGATATGTAGGTGACATAGTGTTGATGTCCGACCCGGAAAAAAACTAGAGGACCTCCTAAAAAAAGCTAGTAGAAGAAAGCATGAAAAAAAGGGAGAAGAACTAAGTATGGTCCTGAACAAAAAAAAATATGTGTGATACAAATGGGAGATATAATGAAGCAGGTGTTGAAGTTTAAATTTTGGAGAAGTATTTGAATAGGAGGATGGATAATATGATACCGAGATCTGAACATGCATTACAGATAGGCGTAGAGAGACAAAAAGAGCGTAGTAGATCAGAGGATTGGAGAGAGGTCAATAAATTCATAGATAAAGATAACTGTTTTTATTGAGAAGGTAAAGATCTGCTGGAGACAAATTTGACCCCTGAACTGCAAGTGACCTTTTGAAATTAAAATCGTTTTTTTTTTTGTTTTTTTTTTAATCTCATCATCACGAATCTGTTACAAACTGATGGAAATAACCCTCTAAATCTCATCTTTTGGGGGATAGGTTTATAATGAATGTCTCTACGACTCTAATTGTATTACTATTTCGAACAGAGCACCACTTTAAAAGCATATACATGTAGTCTGAATTTAAAATTTTGTCTTGTCCCATTTAACATTCTATATGGCCATTACGAATACAAGTAAATTAAATCCGGCGTTAAATAAATCAACGAAGATGACACCCAAGACACGAGACTTCGTGTTACACAAGAAATATCGGGTATAACGAAGAACTGTGATACCAGTTACTTGACTCTATAGCCGCCCTAGGACAACAGTCAAACGTTTTCAACAACTTCCCTAGACCTGGACTCGGGATTGGTTCTGATTGGTTAACCTACGGGTTATCAACCTTTTGCAGATTATTTAAAGGCAGAAAATATTTTTAGGTTGCAAGAAATTATTCTGTAAATTTGTTCAAAGAATCCATTTTCGCTTCTATTCACCCGAGATCCTGTTCATCCACTTGGATGAATAAGTTGAAATACAAACAAGAAATACAAATTTATGATTCCATAATTCTTTACTGATACTATCTTTGTCAATGATCCCAATTCTCACACACAGACACACATACATACATATACATACATAAATACATACATACATATACATACGTACATAAATACATACATACATACATATATATATATATAAATACGAAGGCACTTTGGAGAATTAAATTTTGTGTACTCACTGCGAGAAAACGCAAAATATAACGATGCTGGAAAAAGTAAATAAAAAATTAATTAAATCTTACTTGTTTCGGATTTAATGAAAGATGTATGAAAGAAAAATTACTGCCATTATATATATATATATATATATATATATATATATATATATATATATATATAAACACATATTTATGATTGCGTATTTGGGCAGCAATCCCTGTTTAATATGTGTTTTATATTTATTAATTTCCGAATAGGGGCAGTGAATATTGATGTTGTTATAAGTTGTTTATTTTCTGTTTTGGATTGTTGTTTTATGATGTGATCTTCAATGATTTTTATGCTCTTTTCATCCTATTATTTCTTCAATTCAACGAGTTTACTTTCCTTTTACTTATTGTTGTGTTTCTTTTTATTATTGTCGTTTGTATTTATTCTTCAGTTTAGTCTTCAGTTTCGGTCATCTACACTTAAGTGTTTATTTATATTCTCCCTCTTTTGGTTATCCTCTATCTATTTTTTTTTCCTCTTCTTAGCCTCTGTAGGAAACACACCGGCCTCGAAAGAGCCTATTTATGCGTAGCATCATAAAGATCGTTTCTTTTTCTTTCTTTTTTTTTTTTATTCTCTTTCACAAATGCCAAAACAACGCGGAAAATATCAATTGAAAACGATCTTTTAAACTTCGCCCGACATTCTGTCTATGCCAAAAGTTGATCTTTGACTTTTGGGACAAAAGAGTCGAACAAAAATATTAATGGCATTAGGGAGAGGGAGAAAAAAATAAGGAAAAAATATATAAATCGGAGATGTGGCTCTATTTAAAGAAGAATGGGACGAGGCTTAAAGCAATTTGGCAATCGTTTTCAATTTCTATTGCAAATATCAATTTAAATATTGATGCTATAAAAATGCTAGCATTTTATCCACGCAAATGCAATATATTTTTTCTTCGTATCAAAACGATTTTAACGATTTGCATAAAAATTGCATCATGTCACTGTATTGTTTGCAATTCCAAGCATTCTTATCTATATAGGTATACACTGATTAGGAATATTCAAAGAACGCATACAATTATACACTAAGAAATACAAAAATGCACAACGCAGGTGTTTAAAATGCATATCAGTCAGTCATTTATGTTCCATGCGTTTAGTCTTAGGCGATCATGTATCTTTCGATACATGACTGACGAGGCAGATTTTTATTTCGTAATAGGTTGCCATTTCTTTCTGCGGTAGACCAGTTTCCATCCAAGGCTGTAGAACCCGGCCTGTCCTGCTATTTACCCATAGCTGGGAAAGTGCGTTTAGAGATAAATAAAAAAATAAAAAAATAACGATGAATATACAGAGACTATTGATATGAATAAAAAGTTATATAATTTGAGCCAGTGAAATCTGTGTATTCCGGCAATGGCCATCATTCTTCGAACCTCATAAAGGAGAATTACATAATCAAAAAGCAAGAGCTGTATCAAATAACAGACACCACATTACCTGGAGACGTTTAAAAGCCTGCAACATCTCAAATGGGTAGCACATGTAACTAGAAAAGAAACTAATCACGTAATCATGATTAGTACGTAAACCCTATTCAATACTGCAAAGAGCCTTAACAGCCATTTTCTGAAAAATGTCTTAAGAGTAATGTTTTATAAATTTAAACCAACATCAGTTCAGGCAATGAATGCCGAATGTTTTCTTATAATGAAACGGCTAATATTGCCATTACCATTGGAAGTGTCTCTAAAGTTTACGGGTCTCGTAATGTGCAGTCAGTAAATTGTATTAGGTTGGTGCAAAAATAATGACGTAATAATGTCGTTTTTTGACGTATACGTCAAATAACGACATTATTACGTCATTATGTTTGCACCAACCTAATAGCACGCATTAGGATGAAATATAAGATTCACCTGTGCATTGAATCCTGTTGCCATATTCAGATGCTTCAGAGCCGTAAAACATGTACAATTTTTATTTACCTTTTATATAAACTGTGATGGAAAAAGGTGTTCAGTCATCATATTAAGACGGCCCGCTTATTAAAGGTCAAATCTCTGGCCACCCCTGCCATATATGATCTGGAACTCGTGTTGTATATATTTTGGATTCCGGGTTGAAATCCGGTACCAATAAATAACAAACGCCAGGAATGAATATATGAAAATAATGTATTAATGTAATAATACAAACTGGTAAAGCAGGTTAGTAGTTCCAGGAATACCTGTTAGTAGCAATATATATATACAGTCTTTGGTATTGAAGTATCACTGTGTGACTTCTTACTGAGTCTACGTGCTCGCTCACTGTGACTCCTACAACGCTATTACCTCACCCTCACTCTTACGGTTACCTACAACCTTTCTCTCTGTCACACTGGACTCGACTCGACTCTCTTTCTCCCCCGGGTCTTCACATAGCCGTAGTATATGTATATGCTGGGTGAGCTCATTTGTGTAAAAAAGGGAGAACCCCTCAACAGTATATCTGATGATTCTTGAGAAAATTCAAAGAACGGCCTGTAATCCTGACATCTCGATTGCACTTACTTTCTCAACAATGTTTTCCTGGCAAATGATCTGATCAGCATTTTTCCCTACTTCCTCAACTTCATGAATTTAAGCGTGATGCTAGATTGGCAAGTAGGTGTCAAATGTTAATGAACTAGCTAGATGCCTCCACCACTTCTATTCAAACAATTGCTTTTCTCTCATTTACTATATGTTGAACTCCTGATTTCTCGTTTTCTTCCAACCTACAATCTTCAAGTCGCCATATTTTGTCTTCTTGAACCTTGTTCCTTTATTATCCTTTCCTTATTTCACTTCACTGTATCTTTCTCATTCCCTTTCACTCCTTGTAACCTCATGCGTCCTAGTAGCATTATCGCCTTGCTTGGGGTGAAAAAAGAACTGAAAAGAAATCTATGTACATTTTGGGGAACCAGTTGTAATAACAAATGTATCATCCTAGTTGCAAACTGTTATGGGAGCTTGTCGATTATAAAATAATGGACTATTCCATACGTAATAAAGACCTCAAGAGGAACCAGAGAGTTCAGTCCGAAGTCGGGCGACCGGCTGATCGATTGATCGGTTGAACTCTCAGCCTACGGGCGGGGAGGAACCCGAAGGAGGCTACGCCGAAGGGCGGTGTCTCTTTCGGGATGGTAGACCGACCCTGAACCCGTTTATACGTGTTCAAAGGGCATATTTTTGCACGAGCCCACCGGCTCGGAAACCCCACGTTAAACCGG
The DNA here is from genome assembly GCA_963932145.1 of Acanthosepion lycidas. NCBI lineage: Eukaryota > Metazoa > Mollusca > Cephalopoda > Sepiida > Sepiidae > Acanthosepion > Acanthosepion lycidas. The sequence goes on along the minus strand of OZ010595.1, from coordinate 50,184,398 downwards.
CCTTGTGCCACATGATGCCCTCGTGGGGGGGGGGGTGACTAAATGCCGTTCAGTCCGAAGTTGAGCGACCGGCTGACCGGCTGATCGGTTGAACTCTCTGCCTTCGGGCGGGGAGGAACCCGAAAGAGGCTACGCCGAAGGGCGGATTCTCTTTCGGGGAGGTAAACCGACCCTGACGGGTTCAAAGGGCATTTTTTGGCCGAGCCCACGGGCTCGGAGATCCCACGTTAAACTAGCCTTGTGCCACATGATGCTCTCGTGGGTGGGGTGACTAAATACCGTTCAGTCTGAAGTCTGGAGTGAGGTCCGTCAGGAGTCTGTCTGTCAGTCAGTCAGTCAGTCAGTCAGAGCGAGCGAGTCAGTCAGTCGAGTCAGAGGCAGTCCGAAACAGAGTCGCGTTCAGACAATTACTACTAAACCTGATTGTTCGTACTAACACTTTCTACTTCTCTGTATATATTCCTATTTGTAATATATCTGTGTTATTCCATATACGTGTTCGAGTTTTTCTTTATTGTTTCTACCTTGGCCTATCATCGTGGTACAAGGAACCGGACCATAACACAAACCATACATAGCAGTTAAGAATAAAATTGGAATTCATTAACATAAACAAATTGATCATTTCAAAAGAACTGAATTGTTTAAAAGTCATATAAAGTAAACCCTCGATTAGTGCGGTTAATGTGATCATTAAAAAAACACAAGCGCTAATAGAAAACGCATTAATCGAATATAATAACTTATCGGAAATTATATAATTTGTACCTCAAATTTTACTCTCATCCACAAATAATTTCTAATTTGGGTACTTTTTAATTAAAATATAGTTACATATAAGAACATACAATATAAATGTTATGGATTAATGTTTTTTTAATCTGATTTTTTATGAAAAACCTTATTTAGAATCGTTGGCCACATGGTATTCTTCTGTTCTTTATATAATTTTCAGTACCGAGAAATTGCCCCTCCAGATTTTCCAAGGATATCACAATATTTAGTATTTTAACCTAAAAATTTTATTTATAATCTTTCCATAGTAAATTCATACGTCTTTTATAATTCGATATTTTTAATAAATGTAAATATCTATAATTAATTCGTCCATTTTCTAAGACCTTCAAAATAAGCATGAGAATAAATTAAAATATTCAAAAAATTTGAATGCAGGCAAATATTGAAATATGTATTTTTTATTATCGGCTTAAATTATCAAATTTATATATTCATATCCGCTCGTATTTTTAACACTACTGTAATTACATAACGTAATATTTGGGAAACAAAATAGTAACCAATTTTCTATTTCTTAATTTTAGAAAAATTTTAATCAGTTGGTAGCTATAAAATAATCAGTTTTCAATTACTATAGTTATACTGAAGAATGTTTTACGACACTAATCGAGTATTATTCATGTATCAATCTAATTTTGCTATTAAAAAATTTTAGCACACTAACTGAAAACATATTAATCGATTAATCAAGGGATTCCTGCGTATTAAGATTGTGCAAACCTATTTACGCACGAACATATACATGCAAACACAAAATCACATGTACAATGCCAAACGATCATTGGCTAATAAATCACTAATACATTTTCTACAGGCAATTTACAAATCGCTGTAATGCGACAATTTTGGAATCGTTTTATTTTTAAGCAGTCAAATTTGTGCACTTTTGGGAGAAGTGGCTCACAAAAGCTTCCTTAAGTCTACCCAAAGATCGCTCGCTGATTGATTGATTGATGCCAACCAATCAGATCGTTTGCACGTGAAGAATAATTTTTCCTTCGCAACAAATCGGAGCCTATAGTCGCTTATTTAAGCCAAGATTTTTCTCATCTCAATTAGTGAGACCTCAACTGATAAACAAATCCACGGCAGTTGGAACGACGCGCCAACCTTCTCACTCACCCGCACACCATCATGCTGATGATAATTTGTAAATGTTCACTAAAATCTTCTTTTGACACAACAATACATTTCAAAAGTAATATCACAAGAACAGTCATATCATGAAACACTCATGAACATTTATCCAGTGAACTTTAAACCAAATAATTATCTCTCACTGAACACTTAAATTGCAAACAAAAGGGAGGCAACTCTTGATTAATTCAACCTTTCTTACTTAAATGCATGTTTTCTTTAACATCGTTGCTTGATATTTTACATCTTGTTAATATACATATTGTTATAGTAGAACACACCTATTCTATTGTTAATAGACTCTCCCACCTATAATAAGTAGGAGTAGTAGCAGTCGCTCAGGGAGTTGGTCAGTCAGTCGACTGGCTGATCAGTTGAACTCTCTGCGTTCGGGCGGGGAGGAACCCAAAAGAGGCTACGACGAAGGACGGATTCTCTTTCGGGGAGGTAAACCGACCCTGAATCCGTTTATACGGGTTCAATGGGCATATTTTTTGGCGAGCCCACGGGCTCGGAGATCCCACGTCAAACCGGCCTTGTGCCACATGATGCCCTCGTGGGGTGGTGACTAAATATCGTTGGTCAGTCAGTCGACTGGCTGATCGGTTGAACTCTCTGCCTTCGGGCGGGAGGAACCCGAAGGAGGCTATGCCGAAGGGCGGAGTCTCCTTCGGGGAGGTAAACCGGCCTTGAACCCGTTTATAAGGGTTCAATGGGCATATTTTTGGCCGAGATGAATATTATGAGGATATGGAGAATAGATAATTATTGACACTTCAAGAGGTTAAGATTGCAGTGTTCTGGAAAAGCATTTACGCATCTGTCTCGTCCACAACATAGAAGTTCTTGAGAAATAACATTTTCTTTATATCTGAAGTACAGTGGAAATGAGGGTGATTTGATTCCGTGGTAGTGGCATGGCGCGTTCTAGTTTAAAGGTTTGAATTGTTTTGAAAAAGGTTTTCTGCTATGGGTAAATTTGGCAAACTTAATTTTACATTTTATTTTATATAGTGGCTACTTTAGAATGCTGCTATATTAGTTTTCAAGGATTGATGTGTATAAATTTACGGAACTGTTTCCGGGGTCACAAAAGGTGAAGTTATATAAACTGTCAAAATCATTGTGCGTGTGTTGATGTTTCTGTGTGTGTGTGTTTTATCTGCTTCTGTCTTATTACAACAGTCTACTGAATTGGGAGTCTTTCCTTGCACTGTCTTCCGTTTAACATTTTGGTGTTATTATTATTTTGTTTATTTCTCATATGTTCATCTATATATGCAGGAATTGAACTAAAAATTGACATATGACAAGTTAATCTACGAGAGAGAGTGGTGCATGTGTGGCCAATATAAAAATTTAATGTTGTTAGTTGATTGTTACTGTTGGACATACATTCTCATAAAGAACAAAGTTAAATTTCTGATGCAATTAATTATTTCTCTGAATTAGATTAAACGTTTTGAATATTTGTTAAAATCTATAACAGAGATTATATTAATTATATTTATTTATATATAGGATGTAGTTCTAAAGACAAAACACAGACTCCTTCGTCTTAAGGTATGGATTAGAATTTCCGTGGGGATATCACATTAATTATTTGAATATCTTTTTTTATACAAATGATATAGTTCTAAAGCGACAGCACAGACCATTTCGTCTTATGGTTTGAATTTGATTTTCTGCGACATATCTCATTAATAAATTGTAAATTGTTTTTATACAAACAAAAGAGAGAACAGGGGCACTTTTGTCTTAAAATTTGAATTTCCCTTTCCGCGTACATCCCGTTTACTAATCACAAATTGCTTTGTGTATTAGTCGAATTCCTGGTAAATCTGATCGATTTCCTTTCGTTTTTGTTTGGGTTTTTTTAACATTGCTTGAATTTTTATAAAGTTAGAAATGAGTTAACATATGATTTTTTTATTAAGAATTTCTTGCTCACTTCAAAGCTTCTTGATGAAGCAAAATACAATTGGGACTTCAGGCTTTTGTAAGTACCAGTGACAATCTTTTGAGACTGAATTGGAAAATAATACCAGATCAACGAGCTGAAAAGTTGAGCAGAACAGCGCAGCTCAGGAGACAAACAATGGATCAATTTACAGATAAAAGAGGATTCGAGCAGTTTAGCATGAAACTATACTCAAAGCGTAGCAGGAAAACGAAAAAAAATAGCAAAGGGTTTGGCAGGGAAAAATTGGCATCTCCTTTTCTTTATTACACGATTATAACTTTAACATGATCCCGAAAGAATCTTCATTTTTTTTCAAATGTTTTTAGAATTATTATTATATTTGTCTGGTTGTTAGATAGGGGAAAAAAAATGATTTTCAAGCTTCAAAGAAATTTTTAAAATTGGTCACATATAAACACAACAGATCTGTTCAAGCATCTTGGTAAACAATCCGTTTCATTAGATTTTAATATTCGGGTGATTCTCCGTGGGGTAGTGGGGAAAAAGGAGCCTCTTGAGAAACTACTTTTTTCCGGACGCCTAATTTTGTCGTAGTGGCGACAAAATTAGTCCACCTTGAGACTACATTATGCGGATGCTACCTCTTGTGTTAGTGTCGAAAAAAAGTAGTCCCCCTGGAAACTACATTTTGCGGACACCTCCTTTTGTTGTAACATTGTACAAAGTCATTTCTCGGATCTTTTGGTTGCTTTTTTTTACCCTGGTGTAATGGCGAAAAATTAGTTTTCTCGGAAGACTACTTTATTGAGGATGCTTCCTCTTGCGGTAGAAGTAAAAAAAAGTACTCTCTCGGGAAACTACTTTTTTCAGATACGTGTCTTTGTTCTTGTGGCGAAAAAAGTATTCAATAAGCAGAATATTTGTTGCCGATGACTCACCTTGGGGTAGTGGCGAGAAAAGTAATCTCTCGTGATTCCTACCCTTTTGAGACTATTTTTTGCGGATGACTCCCCTTAGGTAGTAGCGAAAAAAGTAGTCTCTCAGATATTCCGATTAAAAAGCGACGGGAATAAGACTGGTATCTCTTCACTGTATACAAAATATCCCCTACTTCAGAATATTTTTCACTGGTAGATTGAATAAAGTGTTCGGTGTGAAATTCCGCCTTCGAGCATGACGACAAAGACCTGGAGAAGGCTAGAGGGTAAAACAACCAAGATTTTCACGTTCGTCCGAAAAGCATAATATATAATAATGACAATTTCTTATCTCCAAAATTTCAAACAAAATCAAGGTGACAGTTATATCTCTTCGCATTGTTGTCTTTAGAAGAGTGGTAAATAGAAAAGAGAAATTAAGAAAATTATAATCATATATATTGCAAGGCCAGAATTTCTTGGTCTAACTTTTAGCTACTCCTGAAAAAATTATCTTTCTATATAAGCAAGCAGTCAGCAAAAATGCATGATTTTTAACTTCTTCAAAAATATTACTTGTGTATAGTACGACTCCCTATAACGCCCTATTATTTCCGTTAAAAAAACTTATCATAAAACTTTCCCTGTACATACGATAATCTGATTAAAGATTTCTGCCAAACAATTTCGCCTGCATTATTATTATTATTATTATTATTATTATTATTATTATTATTATTATTATTATCTTTGATTTCTGGCGTTTACACATTTCTTTCCGGGTCCCACCCAGGGACCTAAGGTTAAAAATGGCATCATGACACTTATCACTCAAAAAAAAAAAAAAATTAGATAGATAAAGCCCTTCGTAAAGTGTGGGCTGTACTTGTCAGAACAATTTTTTGTATCTCTTTGAGGCATGGACTTCCAGGAATCCCTTCATTTAATCTACTGCAATCTTTTCCAACCAGTCCTATGTCTCCAACTACAACAGGGATTGTTGATGTTCCCATATGCCACATTTTCGAGATTTCTATTTCAAGGTCCTTGTATTTTGACAGCTTTTGGAATATCTTCAAAGATACATTGCAGTCAGTAGGGACTTCCATATCAATAAGGAGGCAACGTTTTTGTTTGTGGTCTTTAATAACAATAAATGGGTGGTTGGCTTTGATTCTTCTGTCAGTGTGTATTATGTAATCCCATAGAATTGTCACAGGTCCTATCTCCTATCTTCTTCTTCTTCTTCTTCTTCTTCTTATTATTATTATTATTATTATTATTATTATTATTATTATTATCATCCTATTACTCTTCCCCCTCTTCGTCGTCGTCTATTATAAGTGATCATAAGTGATCTCCAAAAATTCCGATGTCGTGTGACTCTTAGCAGTTTTTCTCTGTTTGGTAATATACACGCCCCAGTTTCGCCATCCATTTTGCTAAATCTCTCTGCTTTCACGAATCTCTTTTGCCCTTAATATACCCCATGAGCGTTAAGATTTCCAAATCCTTCTTCCTCGTTGTGTCCAAGAAATTTCAACTGTTGTTCCTGATTTTGAATTAAAATCTTTTTCTTTAAAAACAAAATGATTTATAGAATTTATATAAAGATTCTCTCAATGATTTGCAATGGAACTGATTAGGCATTCGCAAGAATGGTAAAATTTCACTTTAAGAACACAGATCGTTATTATATCATCAGTAAGAGACACATGGCCTAGAATATGAAAACGAAGCATGAAAAACAATACTCTATATAATGACATTACAAATGCCTTATTTGAAGAAAAATATTCACTAATTTGGGTTTTAACACTTGATAAATTACCTTTATTCGGTTCTTTAAAGAAAAGTTTTATTTTTTAGTGCTGAGTTATCTCAGTCCTGAATTGTCTCGGTTCTCAGTCGGCGATTTTCACTCGGCGGTGTGGAGTTGGCGGTGTTGAGGTGTCCTGCGCTCCTAAAATATGTATCTGTGATTTTTTTTTTTTTATGAAAATTAACAAAAATATATAAGGAAAAGTAAAGAATGTTCTTTCGTAATCAAATATTATATTTCTATATGATTTTCAGAGTTACTTCCATTTTTCATAATTGGATGTGCGAATAGAGAGAACTTAAAAAATACGTCAAAAACCGACATTATTTTTGCACCAACCCAATAATATAAGCACGTATGTATTCAAAAATATCTACTTTTGTGTGCTTAATCCAGCCATTATGTATACATATATGAGATTTATCCTGTGTCGAGAGCTATGCATACATCTGTATGCATATGCAGTCATCTATATTTTATACGTTTACCTTTGTGCGTGCTTAATATGAATATACTCAGTTTTTTGTTTTTTGTTTTTTTCTACTTGTGGTCTTTTAGTTATATCGTCTCGAATTGTTGGTGTTTATTAACCGAAAAAATGCGACTGACTACTGTTTTTCATGCTTCGTTCGTCATTTTTATTTTCCACGGGGACCTTGGTCATGACATATTTGGGCAATGAACTTTATCAATGCTTGATAATCTGGGTTGAAGCCATAACAAAGAATAAGCCCACAAACAGTTATCCGCTTGCTCTTACCATTATTCCAATAGGTGTTTCACTCCAAGAATTCTATTTTTAGAACATGCTGAGTCTATTTTATATTTTCTTCCTTTCCTTCAATAATGTTTTACTGGGGTGACTCCGAAAGTAGTGCTTCTTTTATTTTACGATCTTCTCATTTTATGTCCTGTGTCTCTTCAAGATATGTGTGATCATTTCTCTCCCCAACATCCAGTCTTTAGTAGCGCTTTGAAATATTTTTGTTACTATACTTCCTACCCTCTGATCCGACATACTGTTATACAAGTTTAAGTATTCTGTGAATATTAAATTCTCCAAGTTCTTCAATATGCGTTCCAAAAATATCAACTGTCTCTGATTCTTATTATAAAAGTAATTTTTTTGTTTCCATTTTCGTTTAAACTTACTCGTGGCTCATATGCTTCGTCTATTGTATTCTCAGCATCTTTCTGTAGAATTATATATGTGTTCCTTCAAGTCTTCTCCTTATTTGTTAAGAAATTACCCAGAATTCACTGCCTATATCGTTGTGTCCAGTTCGTCTTACATAGAAGTTTCTAAAGGAATTGTCCTATTCATAATATATATATATTTTTATGAATTTTTGGAAGAGATCTACGTTATGCCAATGCGCATTCATTTGTTGACTTTGAAACCTCTAATTTGTAGTTCGCGTTGTAAGTGGTATGTTGATAACAATACTGTCGTGCAAAAAGACCACCGACCATCTCTACACGCATTGTCGAACAGGGACTCGTCCATCCGCCATGAGTAGAACGTCTTCCCATAGAAAGGACGTCGGAAAGTGGGTCGCAAGATGTAGCGTTTGATTCGTACGTATTGCTGCCCTAAATTACGATATTCTCTATTACTGTATTATTAATCCGTCTCTCTCATGTGATTAAACCTGTTCTTCTCTCAACCTTTTCTTCCAGTGTTTCCTTAAAGTATTATTAACAAGACGTACGAACGGTATATGAACTTTATAAAAAAAAACATTCTCCCATTATGATTGATAAATATTATTTTTTCATAATTGACGATTAGTCCTTTCTTCACACATTCCTCCCTATGTTGTACCTGCAATGAAACACTTTTCTAATTATATTGGCCCTCGACATGAGACTCAGATGCTGGTAGCATATCATTTGAACCTACTCCACAATAACCCCTATATTGGCCTTATTATTAGGTTGGTGCAAAAATAATGACGTAATAATGTCGTTTTTGACGTTAAAAAATACGTCAAAAAACGACATTATTACATCATTATTTTTGCACCAACCTAATAAAGTATCAGCTGTGAGATAGACTAGCAAAATGGCGTCTAATATGAAGATGCAAACGAAGCGGAGACGAGAAATTGAATTTCTCCTCTCCATACGGAAAAAATTCCATCTATTGACGTACGCTAAATAATTGTAAACGGTTATAGTGAATAAAAAGTTGATGCAAACACAGGTAGGTGTTGTTTAATACATTTCAGTACAGGTGACCCAGATATGTGAAATCTTTTTTTCCGAACGATGAAAGATATGACGAAAAATACATTTTCGTAAAATAAAAATAGATAAAATAAACCTTTTTTTGCTTAAAATATCTTTACACATGTTTTGAAGTTTATTTTAAAATAAATATGAGCCGATATTTTCGGAACGTCCACATGGCGTCCTGCGTTATGACATCAGTAAGATCTCTTATTGGGAGTTTCTGAGCAGAATAGAACAAGCTCTTAATTATTGTTATTCCTAGGTTCAGCTTGTGATAGAACCTGTTAGGGTCCTAGCTATGGGCAAATAGTTAAACGCCAAACTGGGTTCAAAATACTATGAAAGTATAAAAATATATATTTGTGGTAAACATATCAGCAATATATTTTTGAAAAAAAATCATCAGCAATATATTTGACTGTCGACATAAAAGCCTCTTTACAAAAATACGTCAATAAAACTGATTTCTTCAAATAATACATGTACTATTCATACCAATCTATCCTAAAAATCTTGTCGGCATCTCTTAAGGTTTGCCGTAAAACAAAGTAATCCAACCAATCGGATTTCGTGGATGACAAATAAAGAACCGTACCAAATAAAAGAAAAGATTCTGGTTGACAAATGAAACTGATAGCACATGTAAATCGAAAAGAAAATGATGGCATAATCAAGGTAATGGTATTCCCACTGCTACAGACAAAAGATCAGCAAGGATAGTCTTCGTTGATACTGGAAGGATCTATAACAGTTACTGACATTGAGAAACCGATTTAACTGAAATTTTTCCTAATAGATAGATTTTATGAAATTCAACCGACTGTAGTGTTGTCTGCTCAGTGAATGCCGAATGTTTCCCAATACAGAAATGGCTTATTGACATTTTTAAGACGCTGATTGTGAAGCAATGATGCTCGAGCTGTTAAATCTTGCATGCATCAATTTCAAGTCTTTTTATTAATAATTTCATTGCTTTTTTCCATGTACTCCCACATCTGGCTGTTCAAAAAGACTTCAAAGGTAAGTAGTAGAGAATTCTCTTTAAAATGGACAAAATTCGACATCGTAGTGTTATTAAGTACCCGCAAAAGAAGAGTTTAGCCCGCAAGGACTGTCAAGCCGACATAATTGCTACATTAGGGGATGACGCCACAGCTTTATCAACAGTGCAAAAGTGGACAGCTGAATTCAAGAACGGATGTGAATGTCTGGAAGGTGACTCAAGGTTCGGTCGTCCTACAACATTGTCACCGCCTACAAATATATTGATTGTGTTCACCACATGGTGACGGATGACAGGTGATTGATTTTAAATCAAATAGTCAAAGCTGTTAGTATATCCCGTAAGAGAGATGGAATTATTCTGCACAAGTACGTATGACGAAGTTTTTTTTTTCTTTTTTCTTATTTAAAACTGTCCTTAATACAACTAGTTCAAAGAGCTTATCTCAATTAAAAAAAAGATTTCCCTTATAAGTATCAATTATTTTGTTGTTTTTTTTAAACATTTGTGTTATTATTTTTTTTATTAATGATATTTTTTCAAAATCTGGTTAAAATTTTCGTGTTTTTGTCATTACTACAACCTTTCGATCATCTCTCCGGTTTTCTTCAGGTATCTGTCACCCCCGGGTAACCTTCAGTGAATTTGAATAAATCATTTATTTAGTGTAGTTTTATCCCTTTTTTTCTATTTCGAATTGGGTTTCTGGTTTCCTCTAAACCCTTTTTCCCACTCCGTTCACTTCCAGGGTCCACTGGTGTCTTAGTGACATTATCTATTTGTTTGCGGTGGTGCCACTTACTCTGTAACTCTTTATCTCGAGTGACTCTTTGGTCTTGTACAGAATGAATATCATTTTTTTTAAAAAATGTCTGCTATTTACATCTGATTTCTTCTGTCCTCCAGGCATTTCTAGAATAATTAAAGAGATTCTATAACCCCATGTGATCAGTCGCTGAGTTCAATATTTATAAATTAAGAGCTTTTATAATTGATTACTTTTGTTGTAGGTTGAATTTGATAAAACTTAAAATACATCTACAGAGACAGGACGAATTCACTGTCTTTTTTTTTTTTTAATAATATTAAATCAATGCTGACATAATCTTCGCAGTATTTCCTTCAGTAAAATCTGTATATTTGATTGTCATTGACACTTTCAATTCCGCATTATTATATCATAATTGCCTAGCCGTACTAGTATGATTTGGGGAAAGTATTAAATTGCTCTTTTACGGAAATAAATACCTATAAAGACGCTGACGGGTATGTCTCACGGATGCCGCGTTTTTAGATGCGATCGGCTAATCTGTCGATAGGATTTAGCTAAACGACACTCCCCCGAACGCAATAAAAAAAAAAATATATATATATATATATATATATATATATAGATAGATAGATAGATAGATAGATAGATAGATAGATAGATATTTAGTTTATGCAAAACTAGGTAATCCGCATTGGTATACCCAAGGAGGATGATATCCAGAGAGCTCAATGTAAAATTCAGAGCAGATATGTTTGAATAAAAACAAATCACTTTAAGATTCTATGGTGGCGAGAAGTTCGCTTCTTCCCAACTTTCTTGTACTTTAAGCATCAGCTTAAAGTCAAGATTAAGACGGAAAGGCGGCTGTGCACATTAGAATTCAGCAAAAGGTGAGTGAATCTTGGGCATCTGTGTCGTGTGAAAAGGGCTGACCTTGAGTGGCATATTGATGCTGCTTAGGAATCAGGATATTGCTCTTCCTGGGTTGAACTTGTGCAACCCATCCCGAAACTAGGCTAGTTTTAGGTTTAATTATGATGCTTTAGTTTCTTTTACTTTCAGTTAAATTAGCTAGGGTATGTATGCTCATTGGACCCTTTTATTTCTGTCCCTATTTTTCTTTAAGTTTAATTCTCCATCCCCTCCCTCATTAGGTGGTCAGTGATGTCAGTTCGCTGGTGGATGCGGGGCGCCTTTCGTTTCGGGTGAGTGCTTTTTTGTATTTGTTGTTTTGTCTGAATGAGTGCATGTCAGTGTGAGTGCTTGGCATGAATGAATGTTTTATACTATTATAGTCCCGCATCGATTTCGGCCAGTGAACTGATATTTCTGACACATTTAATGATTGTGGGGGGGGGGGGTTATTACTAATATTATTTTCTTTAGTTTTTGTAAATAGTTTTGTTTTCATATTGTAAATACTGATTGGGGCTAGGTTTTAGAATTGTTGTTTTATTCCCCTCCCCCCACAGACAATGCATTTTAAATATGGGGACTAGTTAGTATTTTTATAGAGACAAAGAGGTATTATGGTGGATGTAGTAAGAAAGGTACGTATGAATGTGTTGTTTTGGTGTAAGGAATATTGTTTGTACGTTTGGGTCAGTGTTTGTGGCTAGCTATGTTATAGTTAGGACAGAAGGAGACTGTCTTTTCCCAAACCCTTGCTTCGGCCATGTGCCACATTTCTGTATATAACAGTATAAATATTGCTTTTTGGCGGGAGTTCCTACTACATGAACTTAAGCGTGCTACAAGGATTGGCATCTAAGTCTTACACTGTTTTTTCTGTTGAAAGAGCTAAAGGCAACCGCCACTTCTAGTCCAAGAGTTTATTTTCCTGCACTTCACACCTGCGGAACTCCCTTCCGTTTCCTTGCTTCCCTAATACGTATAATCTTCAAAAACTTAAACTCAACATATGTCGCCATCTTCTTGAACAGTGTTCAATTTTTGTCCTTTCCTCAATCACTCCTATACTCAGTTTTATTATTCTCATTCAGTTTCACTCCCTGTGTGTTAGTAACATGTCTCCCTTGCTTGGGGTGAAATGATTAAAAAAAATGTGGTGGTTGGTTTATGAGACGAAAACTAAAGACCAATATTACACGGTCCTATTAAAACATGTCGATTTGGCAACGTATATAGACGTCGTTCATAAATTTAGAAACGACGTATATCTACGTCCACAGCCTCGGAAATGTTAACAGCCACTCCACCTTCTCAACAGGCTTGTGGATGGATCAACTTTTCAAGCGCATACAACTGTAAATAGATATAAGAATTCTTACGAGAATTATTGATTACTTAGCTTGCCGGCCCATTTCAGCCACCCAATGACACCAGAATCATTTAGCTTTCAAAACTGAAAATGTTTTCAGAAACATGAGATTTGCATATTCTATTTATACTTTATTGTCGTTCTCTAATAACACTTTGCTAGCCGGTTAAGCTCGGATACTCTAAACGTTTCTGTTGTACGTAACCGTAAGCATAATCCCCGATTCGGCAACGAAATGGCTTTCGATGTTAACACCGGATTTCACTACAAATGGAACAGGTCGTCATGTATACGGACGACGATGGGAGACTTCATGGAGATTGTAACCAGTTTTAGATATCCGTTTTGTACAGTAGTGGATTGCTTCTAAAAATATTGGTTACCAGGACACAAAGGTAGTGGGGACAGCTACAACGACAATGCTGTCATTTAATTTTCATAACGAATAAATAAAGTTCTCACAAAATACACATGGAAAAAAAGGGTACAATTAAAAATAGTAAATATTACTGGCAGTAGATACTAAATGTAAATACAGAATGTTATAATTTAATTATTTGTATTTCATATTTTTAAATTTTAATTAATTGATGGTGTTTTTAAATACTTTACTGCACGATTTACACATTGAAAAATAGTTCAAAAACATAATGAAGCAATTCCTTGTGTTCGCTAGATGAGTATTCAAATATTCCAATAACTGCATCTAATTCGTCTATTCGTTTTCAATGGATAAAAATAAATGTTTTCAAACACGCCTCTTTAAAAATGTATAATAAACAATTCGAGTTTGTTGTCAGTCAGTTATGTGCCATGCGTGATACACCCTTTGGCGATCATGTATCTTTCGATACATGTATGACGTGGCAGATTTTTTCACGCAGTAGGCTGCCATGACTTTCTACGGTAGACCAGTTGCCAGTTAGTCATGATATTTACCCATAAAAGGGAGAAGACGATTCCCAAGAGTATTGAATGTTATAGATTCTACTGGAATTCGAACTCGGAATCCTCAACCCGAGTCGCTACCCATTACTCCACCGTGTATTATGGTTGCTTGCTTGCTTGCTTATTTATTTATTTATTTATTTATCTATACTTGAATTAATTTCAATAGGATGTTTCATCTATTTTTATTATATAATTTTTTATATAAACATTATATTAGGTTGGTGCAAAAATAATTTCGTTTTCTCACATAGTAACATATGTTAGAAAACGAAATTATTTTTGCACCAACCTAATATTTTAATAATATTTTTTTTAATTTATAATAATTGGTTGATACTTGTAAATAGTTTACTGTACAATTTACACATTAATAGATAGTTCAAAAGCACAATAAAGCATTGCATGCAGTCCACTATATTAAAAGCAAACGTTTATATGTTTTGTGTGTGTGTTTGCGTGTGTGTTTGTGTGTTTTCAGCATTTCACCGCCAAGCAAGGAGGATGTGCCACTAGCACGCAGGGGCTTACAGAGAATGAAAGTAAGAAAAAAAGACTGGGTATAGGGGAGATTGAGAAAAGGATAAAAAGAACAGGAATGAAGGCACCAGAAGAAGATGATTAATGTTGCATTTAAATTTTTGAAGATTGTAGTTATCAAGGAAGAGAGTAAGAGGAAGGGACTTCCACTGTCATGAAGTGCGAGAGGAGAAGCTGTTGGAGTAGAAGTGGCGGTTAGTTTTGCTAGATGCTTGAATCTGCCAATAATTGCTTCTGTGTCTTATTTGTCTTTTCAATGACTAGCAATATGTATGAGTCCAAATTCTCCTTATACAGCGAATTTCTTAACCTTGTCTGTATGATCTTTAGCTGTGAAAATTTTCTCTTACATTTGATTTGAGTAATTGGTAGTATGCAGAAACTTTATAAAATTCTTATCACTTTCTGTTATTAAAACAATCAGTGTGCGTGTGTGTGTGTTATTTTTTTTTTCATGAATTTTTACTTGATATAGGGATTCTTATCAACCAGATGGCCAAACCGCCACTGGTTCTGCAGTAAATTATTACATCTGCCCAACTTTGGTGAGTGCTGACAAAGATATTCATGTAATGGAAATAACATGTCAACTCAATGAGTGACTACACTATTAGTGTAGTAACTACTATAAGTATCTGTAAGTCAACGCACTACAGAGCCTAGCCGAAATCTTTTCGGCTAGAGGGTCGAACTCTTTGCTTCTGAACAGAGAGGAACACGGACGAAGCTCAGCCGAAGAGCAGAGTTTCGTCCCGGGAAGTTAACCAACCCGGTCCAATTTACGCAGTTTCTACGGGCATTTTTTGGCCGACCCTACGTGCTTGGAGATCCCAGGTTAAACCTGGCCTTGTGCCATATGCAACCCTAGTAGTGGTGGGGGGGGATAAATATTCTACCCGAAATCTTTTTTGGTTAAACAGTCGAACTCTCTGCCTTCGGGCAGTGAGGAACCCGGACAAGGCTCCGCCGAAAGGCACATTCTCGTTCGGGGCGGTAGGCTGATCCGGAACCCGTTTATACGCGTTCGAAAGGGAATATTTTTGGCCGAGACTATGGGCTCGGAGATCCCACGTTAAACCCGGCCTTGTGATAAAGGCAAACCTCGTGAGTGGGCGGGGGCTAAATATTCTAGCCGAAATCTTTTTCGGCTTGCAGCTCGAACTCTCTGAGAGTATCCCGGACGAGGCTCTGCCGAAGGGAAGAATCTTGTTCGGGGAGGTTGACCAACCCAATCCCGTTTATGCGTATTCTACGCGGATTTTTTGACCGAATCTATGGGCTCTGATAACCCACGTTAAACTCGACCTTCTGCCACATCTACCGTCGTGAGTGGTGGTGGTGGGGGGCTAGTAAATACCCACCAGCTGAAATCTTTTCAGCTGTGATTGTCGAGCTCTCTGCCCGAAAGACATAGTCTTGTTCGGGGAGGTAGACAGACCCACTCCTGTTTATGCAGAGTTTACGGGGAATTTTTGGCCGAGCCTACGGGCTCGGATTGCCCCACATTAACCTGGACCTTTTGCCACATCCTACCCCGTGGGCAGGTTGGTAAATATTACCAGCTGGAATCTTTTCTAGCTATGCTGGCCAAACTCTCTGGTTCCGAGTAGAGAGGATCCCCAGTCGAGGTTATGTGGAAGGAGAGAGTCTCGTCTTGTGAAACAGCTACCCGACCACATTTTATACGGGGTATATGAGAAATTTTTGGCAGAGCCTACGGTCTAAAATTACACCACATTAAACTCGGCCTTGTAAATATCAACTAGCTAGAAATTTTTCCGAGACTATCTGGAATCTTTTCTAGCTGTGGTCGACAAACTCTCTGCCTATGGGTAGAAAGGGTCACCAGACGAGGCTATGTCAAAAGGTAGAGTCCCGTCTCGAGAAACAGCTGCCCGACCTCGTTTTATAAGAGGTTTACAGGGAAATTTTAGCCGATCATACGGGCTCGGATTACCCCACATTAAACTCGGCCGTGTGTCACATTCTACCTCGTGTGGCAGTTGTTAAATATCGACTAGCTGTGATCTGTTATTCAGCTCTTAGCTGTTGTCGAACTCTCTGCCCTTGAGGGCAGAGAGGAACCCGGACAAGGCTATGTCGAAGGGCAGTGTCTCGTCCGGGGATGTAGACAGACCCGAAAAGTTTTTTGCGGGGTTTACGAGGAATTTTTGGCCGAGCCTACGCGCTCGGATTGTCACGCATTAAATGCAGCCTTGTGCCACATCCTACCCGGTGCGGGGGTTGGTAAATATTACTAGCTGGGATATGTTGAGTACGACTCAGGCTTACATGAGAACTTCCGACCTTCCAACAGTCGCATTCACTAATCTTGCGACGGTCTTGTGCATAACTGTTACCTTTATTCTTATTGTACTGATTTTTTACAATAAACGTTTACTTATTTATCCACCGTTTTTCAAGTATATATTCCTCTTAGCACGCAATATAACAGATTTGATATTATACGAAATTATACAGTGTATTATTATTATCTTTTCTTCCGCAGGGTTTTTAATTTTTAACTAGCGATCTTGTATTATGTCTCTTCTCAATCGTAGATCTCAAACAGAGAACACCTTTCGCATAATATTTGCTGAGTCAAGCAATGCAAACTTTTGAAATTATGAGAAACTTAGCTTTATTGTTTTATGTTCGGTGGTATAGACGCACTATAAAGCACCAAAGATAACTAGATTAATAATGGCATGAACATACCACGTTGTGGTACCCTTACGCCCGAGATCAGTGTATTGTCTAAATTTTTCTGTTTCTTTGAGCTTGATATTATGGTCAACAGGTACAGCTACATCGATTAGGGGGCATTTTTTTCGGTGGAGATGTTTTCTGTCTTGGTGGCCTCACGGATGCCGTCTCTCTCGATGTTGAAATCTCACGAGATCTTGACTTGGACGTTTTCAGTCATCTTTTCTGACTTGTGGCTGTAAATTTCTGTTCGACATCAAATTCATACAGAGGCAGAAATTCTGAGGGGTGGCCACTTTAGGACGGTGGTGATTTCATTCTTTCAGCGCAAAAATTCTGCTAGCATTTATAATGTGGCTGACATTATACCACATTGTCCGCACTTGTCCGAATCTATTATTATTATTATTATTGTTATTATTATTATTATTATTAATAATAATAATAATAATGAGTATTATTATTATTAATAATAATAATAATGATTATTATTATTAATAACAATAATAATAATAATTATTATTATTATTATTAATAATGATTATTATTAATAATAATAATAATAATTATTTTTATTTTATTAATTATAATAATAATAATAATTATTATTATCTTATTAATTATAATAATAATAATAATTATTATTATTATTATTATTATTATTTATTTTCTTTAATTTCTGGCGTTTACACATTACTTTCCGGGTCTCGCCCAGGGACCTAAGGTTAGAAATGGCATCATGACACTTTCCACTGACAAAAAAAAAAAAAATTACATAGATAAAACCCTTCGTAAAGTGTGGGCTGTACTTGTCAGAACAATTTTTTGTATCTCCTTGAGGCATGGACTTCCAGGAATCCCTTCAATTAGTCTACTGCAATCTTTTCCAACCAGGCTCCAACTACAACAGGGATTGTTGATGTTACCATATGCCACATTTTCGAGATTTCTATTTCAAGGTCCTTGTATTTTGACAGCTTTTTGAATATCTTCAAAGATACATTGCAGTCAGCAGGGACTGTCATATCAATAAGGAGGCACCGTTTTTGTTTTTGGTCTTTAATAACAATATCTGGGCGGTTGGCCTTGATTGTTCTGTCAGCGTGTATTGTGTAATCCCATAGAATTGTAATAGGTCTTATCTCCGTAACCGGGTCTGGGTGGAGTTCATACCAGTTTCTTTCAGTTTCCTTCCCGTAGAAGTTGCAGAATTTCCAGTGCAGATATTGGCCCACTCTGTCATGTCGGGTTTTATATTCAGTGGGTGTCAACATCGTGCAACCTGATACAAGATGATCAATCGTTTCTGGAAAATTATCACAGAATCTGCATTTTGGGCTGGCACATTATTTTAGTATATGTGCTTGATAATTCCTAGTTAGCAAGCATTGGTCCTGCGCAGCAAGGATAAAAACTCCAGTTTCCGCTTTCAACCCTGCGTAGCCACTGATGGGTACGGGTTTTGTCTACATCAGCTTGTTTGGTACGGGAAGAGTATTGGCCATGAAGTCATTTATCTTACCATACAAGATTGCACTACAGGGACACTACAGGGACAGCCAATGTGTTTATAGCTGATATTCTGTTTTTCAAGTTTAGCTCAGTATTTAGTACCATACGTACACGCCTGTAGTACTCTTCTTTTTTCCTTCATTTGGGGGTGTTGTATGCCATCTCCTTCGCTAATTCCTAGATACTGATAAGCTTCATCATGCTCCAGTTCCCTAATCTTTGTGACAAAATCTAAATCTATTAAGGGCGTTTCTGTAATTCTATCTTTCTTGAATGTTACTTTTGCACATTTATCAAATCCGAAGTCCATACATATGTCGTCACTGAAGTATTTTACAATATTGGGGAGGCCTTTCAACTCATTGTCGTCTTTGGCAAAGAGTTTGAGATCATCCATGATGTAGGTGATTGAATATTTTCTTATTTATTTTGTAACTGTCAGATGTCCAGAAATTGCTGTCGCTTTCTGTCAGCAATACGTCTCGTCTCGGCGAAGCCTAGAAGAGCCGTGCTCTCCCACGTCCACTCGCCTGGTTTTTAATGGTAGCGTTGTTCTCTTATGCAAATAAGTCTGCTGCATAAAAAATGGCAGTAGGCGTACGCACGCGCGACCGACTCTCAGAGAATGGTTCGACACGCGAGGCAGCGAATTCACTTTGCTCCTGGTAAGTCACTGTCACTTCTATTACAGTAACCATAGCTACTGTTGTTCAGTTCATGTGTAAGAGGGATTAAGGATAAACAAAACAGAAGGTGTGACAGAGAGTCTCCTTGAAGGATTCCACGTCGGATATTCAGACGGTTGGATATGGCAGTGCCTCCGGTGTGACTAAGGTATAGTTTGGTGTCCCACATTCCCATGCTGTGCTTAAGGAAATTTAATACCACAGGGGATACTTTGTACATTTCCAAAGTCTTAAGGATCCAAGAATGTGGAACACTATCAATAGCTTTACGATAATCAATCCACGCTGCAATCTAATTTCTGCGTCGTCTCCTGCAATTTTCCAGGATCATTTTATTTATCAGAAGTTGATCTTTGCAGCCATATGAATCTCTTCTGCATCCCTTCTGTTCCAGCGGGATAATGCTGTTTGTTTCGAAAAAGGAAAAAGTACGGTTCGTCAGTACAGACGTGATCAACTTATACGTTGTGGAGAGACATGTTATCGGTCTATAATTTTTTGGGTCGTCTGTTTCAGTTGTTTTTGATATGAGGTATGTAATACCTTCAGTAACCCATTCCGGGATTTTATTGGGATTATTTACAAGCGTCGATAATATTTTTGCAAGAATTTCATGGGTAGATGAGAGATGATACAGCCAGAAATTGGGCAACTTGTCATTTCCTGGGGATTTCCATTTTTGGGATTTCGTTAGAGCTTGCCTAACATCATCTGTCGATATATTTTCCCATTCTTGCATAAGTGTATCCAGCAGTCGTTCTTCTTCACGCCATATTCATTCTGCATTTGGGTTATATTCCTTTGGGCTGCTCCAAATTATTATTATTATTATTATTATTATTATTATTATTATTATTATTATTTCCTTTGATTTCTGTTGTATTCAAATTTTCCCGCGTGCCCCAACCAGAGACCTAAGGTCAGAAATTGCTTCATGAGATTTTCCACTGATCCAAAAAAAAAACAGAAACAAAAAGAAAAACTACTATCACGCACATTTTATATTGATAAAGCTCTTCGTAATATGTGAGCTGTACTTGTGAGTATATCATTTTGTATTTATTTAAGACGTCATACCAGGAATCTCTTCAATGAGTCTATCAGAACCTTTTCTAATCAATCAGAAGGATCAAACTACAACTGAAAGTATTGACGTCCTCATATCCTACATTTTTGTTATTTCTAGTTCAAGATCCTTGTATTTTGATAGATTTCTGAAGATCTTCAAAGATACATTACAATCTGTAGGGACTGTCGTGTCAATAAGAAAGCATCTTCTGTTTGTGTGGTCTTTGATCACGATGTCTGGGCGATTACATTTGATTTTTCAGTCTGTGTGTATTGTAACATTATTATTATGATTATTATTAAAGGATAAATTGCTGAAATAACAAAGTACAAAGCAAATCTCAGAAAGGACATTTCAACACAATATGTATAAAGGGCGCGATGAAATATTGTCGTCTAAATTAAGCAAAAATGAAAATAACACTGACATCTCATTTTAACAAAAAATATCTTCAAATACTAGGTAATATGTACACTATTTACATTGTTCGGACTGTCGTCCTCACCTTTGTTGCCATATTTATCATAACGTTTCAGCCGTTGTACGCTCCGGCCTTCTTCAGGTGGTTGGAATGTCGAAATGATCCCTTTATTTCGCTCACTGGGGTAGATTGTTCTAGTTCCACGTGCCATGTTTAATGGATGTCATTTATCAGTTATCCTCTGTTAATTCCCCTCTGAAAGTTCTCCACTGCCTTAACTGGGTATTGAACTCACATTCTTTGGGTCCTGTCACTGAACGCCTTTATCCATTGTGCCATGTCTCCTTGATGACATCGGTGTATGAATTTCTGGGTATTATAAACCTAATGTCTTCAACAACCATTTTTTACCAGTGTTCATATTGCAATTTTTGCTGTTATCATTGCATGTTTTTTACCACTCATATTGCAATTTTCGTTGTTACTATTGCTTCTCTGGAACTCCTTATTACTAGTTCCCCCTATTCTATTCATTTCTATGTTTGGTCGACTCAGGAGATTTTTGTAGAGTAGCATATGTGCTGATTCCTTAAGTTTACGAATTTTTCAATGATGTTCTTTGTCTATGATTTCAACCTCATCCCACAGAAGGAGGTGATCTTTTTTCTCTCCATATGTGGACAGCCACACCTGATTTTTCCACTTCTCCTCGTGTTACAGCTTTCTGGTGTTTTTAAAACCTTACCTTCAGGGGGCGTCCTGTCTCCCCTTTATATTTCTTTCCGCAACTGCACGAGATGGCGTACATATAGTCTTTTGTCTTATTCTCCTCCATGGTGGGGGTCTTAATCGGAAAGGTATCTGCGACGTGTCGTCCAGCTTTCGAAGTTTGCCCTGATGTTATATGGACTGCAGGTCCTTTGTATTTTCTCCGATAACACCTTCACATAATGCAGGCGGACTGTTTTCTGAGTGTTGTTGTCCTCCTCTTGTACCTGTCTATCCCAGTTTATTGGGGCTACTGTCATGTACCCAGCGTAGTTGTTACGTTGTACGGTACTGCTTATACTGACCAATTCTTTATGTAATGTGTTTGGGTCGCCACTTATGTCTTTTGCTCGGTGTTATAAGCTGCGGACGATCCCTTACGTTACGCTGTATGGATGGTGCTCTGCAGTGAATGTCGGTTTGCCGTATAGGGATGTCTTGAATCCGTGCTCTGTTCGAGATAATAGAACATCTAGGAATGGGAGTATGTTGTTCCTCTCTTTTTCCATCGTGAACTGTATCGAAGGTCTTATTGAGTTCACATAGTGCAACAGAACCTGGACATTTTCCTGATGTGGCCAGAGTATGAAGGTGTCATCTACGTACGCTCCGGCCTTCATTAGGTGGTTGGAATAGCGTACTGAACCCTTAATTTCGCTTGCCTGAGAAAATTCTTCTAGTTCCACATGCCATGCCTTCAGTAACGGTGTTCAGATGACTTCGGAATTTCCTGCAACTCTTCTGGACGGTCTCTTTGTTTAAGTGGGTGAATGTTGCTATAATCCTTTCCTTCAGTTCATCTTTGGTGAACAAAGACTTTTGTTGGTCTCTCACTCAACTAAGCCTCGCACATAATAATCAGTCGGATTGCAGTTTGGGGAGTTATGTGGCCAGATGTGAGGGGTGATGTTATCGCAGAAATAGTCAGACAGACATGACTGAGTTCTCCTGTTTGTGTGGCATGGTGAAGAGTCCTGTTAACAGGTATAGGATCTTCCAGCAGCCATCCTCTTGACCCAGGGCAGCACTACCACCTCAAGGCACTTGATGTAAGCCTACGTGGTGAGAGTGACGCGCTGTGAGAAGATGAATGGGAGCATCACTAGTGATCTCTCCAAACACTTTCGCAATCACCATTAGATTCATCCAACTATCTCCGAATCGTATGTACTGTTCTCAGATTGGCACGCAAACATTCTGAGATGTTCGTATTGGAACATCCGGCACGAATGCCAAGCGGTACAGCATACCCTTTGCAAATTTCTGGCGGAGTGAATTGCGCGTCATAGAGCTATTTTCCTCTTTTTATTTGCTCTGTATAATAAACTCTTTTTGTAGATCCGTTTTAATATTTTACATTACTAGGATCCACTTTGATTATATTCCAACGGATTATTACCTTTACTAAACGCACACACACACACACATATATATATATATATATATATATATATATATATATATATATATATATATATGTGTGTGTGTGTGTGTGTGTGTCTGTGTATTGTTATATAAAAAAATCCCATTCTACAGATTCGATCGTGATACAAATCGCAGTAAATATTCTTAAAAAAAACTTGCTCTACGGTCTGCTATATTTGCATCAAAAGAACTCCGATAAACAAAGATATAGAACAAATATTATTTCTTTCATAAAATTTTGTACTTGATTTTTCAAATTTTGTATATACATGTGTGTGTATAGGAAATAGTGGTAGTGAGATAAAGAGGAGGAGAGAGGGAAAGAGAAAATGAAAGATATCAAGCGAGCGAGCGAAATAGAGATCGTGAGTAAAATAATAAAAGAGAGAACGTATATGTCTTTACGTCTATCTTTGATGCTTGTCTATCTGTACACTTATGTCACCTTTAGATCTACATTTGGCGACCAACATCCAAATCTAAAAACCACCTACGCACGTGCGCTAGCACAATCTTCTAATCAGCCTCTTTGAACTGCCATTTTGAATAGCATCATTTACTGAAGACACGCATGCGCAGCCGCCCAGGGTCATACTTCCGTCTTTGTTCGATTCTCGTAAACTGATGGAAACCTCGTTTGATCCATGAGACCTCCAGTACACAAAACAATTCTCTTTGCCTTTCAGCTGCCTTTGTTTATTCACACACATTTATCTATATAGACACATATACACAGAGATATAAAACATTTGTATCAGTTAATATCGCAAGTATATTTAGGTAAAAGTTGCATGTATTTATTTGTATTCGTTTCTTTAATATATTGTTAAATATTCATGCTTACGTTTTATTATATACACATTACTAGTGAATTATTTGAATTTGAGAATTTACTTATCATTGAAAGTTAATCTGAATAATTTTTCATTGCGTATATTTAATTTAAATTCACATGAAAAAAACAAATCGTTTGTTTGTGCACCAGAAACCCAAAAGAGTTTTCTGATAAAATATGAGATAATACCGAGTAACCTTGATATTTTAAGCGTCTAACGCAGTTGTTCTCAATCTGTATTTTTTATATTTGGACCCCTTCTCCCTTCTTTTTCTCTTAGTAGATCCCTTAATAGTTGTTTGATATAAGACAACAGTATTTTATTTTTCACTAATAGAAAGTTTGTGGTTTTAATAATCATATAAATATATAATTAAGCTTTATTTTTAAATGAAAACTAATTTAATGTAAATAAATTTTCAATTGTAATAATAATAATAATAGTAAGTAATAGTAAGTAATATTTCTTTCAAATCAGATGAATTAAATTTTCTAATTTTACTCAAATTACGTGTCATAAATATATCATTGAATTTTGGATGATTTTAGAAACCGATAAATTTGTTTTGTTTCCGAATTACTTTAAATTAAGAAAATGGCCGCTTTTAAGAAGATTTAAAAAAAAAATTTATCTGACATTCTGATCTACATAATTTCTATTTGAAATACACCAGAATATTTTACTTTTTAAAAATAATAAATTTCATCAATTAACTTTTAATTAAAGCTAAAATGATTTTACATTTTTAAAAATGACATTTAAACCTTAGGTACGAAAATTCAGTGGAGGTACCTATAAAAAAAGAAAGAAAGAAAGAATCATTCATATATATATATATATATATATATATATATATATATTTCAAAAAACAAAATATCATTGTGGACCCACAATATTTTGACTGTAAACCCCCCAAAATATCACATGCCTCCCTCAGGACCCGGTTGAGAACCCCTGATCTAACGAGAGAATTTATATGACATTTTCCATGGGATTTCTTGCCTCGGCAATGAATAGAGACATGGTTCAAGAACAAACAAAACGAAAAAGATAACCAATTATTTCCAGAGAGTTTTCATTGTCTTAACATTTATCACTCTGTATGTAACTTCATTTGCTGTACAAACGTTTATCCTCCCACTGAAGGCGACTCTGATCCCTAAACAAATGTGTGCTTGAATTCCATAGCTATGTTTTCATATCCTATTATGCCAACAGAAAACAACTTTGAGTTAAATTAACAATAAGGATACTGAAATTCAAAAATTTATCGAAATTTAAATTTTGTTTAATTTTGGTATCTTCAAATTTAATTCTAATTTTAGGGCTGCCTCTTTTACTGAGAATCTTCCATTTTGTCTTTTTACAATTGATTTTTAATCTCTTCTCGCTTTCCTTCTCTATCTCTTACTGTGTATGACGTTAAACTACAATCAACAAGGAGGTTTTCAGTAGCATGGAACCGGCTCTTGATTGCAGTTATTCCCAAATCCACGCTGACTGGGGTCGTAGCACCAGTTAGGGTCTCAGCTATTGGCAAATAGTTAACCCCCAAACTGAGGTCAAAACACTATGAAAGTATAACAATGTTTTTGTTTGTCTTTTTTTTTATAAACATATAGAAAAAATACCAGGAATACATTTTGCAAAAATAAATATTACCAACAATACATTTTTAAAAACAATAATTACCAGCATTACATGTGACTTGTGACAAAAAAAAACCTCTTTACAAAAATACGTCAATGACACCGGATCTACAAAGTGATTTCTTACAAACAATACATATTCTATTCATACAATGCTATTCTAAAAAATCTTAATCATTTAATAATTGACTGAGGTTGATATGCGGTAAAACAGAATAAACGAAGCCGAACCCTCATTTGCTAACTTCTGTAGCGGTTTCAGTAGTTTTCTCTCTCTGTCTGCTATCAACCCAGTGTCATCTCTAATTTTTATGTCCCTCAATAACGAATCCGAATAGTACTTCTAATTCGCTCATGATTGCTTCACTGTAATGGTTGAATAAATCCGGTAAGCAGCCATCTTTGTCTTACGTCCCTTTCTATTTGTACTTGTTTATTGAATTCGTTTTCTCTCCAAATGCAAGCGGTTTTGTCCCCGTTGAAGTTCTAATATACTTTACAAATAAATTACGATTATTTCGCAATTCTAATGGTTCTTTGTGGCGTACGACATCAAATGTTTTTGCATAATCTATAAAAAATAACAGAAAGTTGTGGAGAGGCATGATAGTATACGCCTGAAAAAAACATTGGGAAAGACTAATAAGAGTTGTTTAGATTTATTGTATATAAAATACAATTGTGGCACAAGGCCGAAAAACAGGGGTCTGAGGTTGGTCATCACTTGCTATCTTATACCTAGCTAATCAGATTCACAACCCATTACAATTTGCACACTCGCCAAAAGAACTTATCCGTCATCATCCAATCCCCAATATACCGCAATACAGCAAACTCTCAGTGGACTTAAAAAATACCCCATTACGTTAAAATTAATTAGTAATAGTCGTTTACAGTGTGTCAGAACTAGCTTAAATTTTCTAATGGGGAGATTTAATTATTAATTTCTTCGCTTTTCGGATCGAAGCCTTTATGAGATCGAAGACAGTTTTGACTTGTCGGATAACAATGAGTCATACGTCATAACAATGAGTCGATCTGAGTTCAGTCTGAAGTCGGACGACCGGCTGACCGGTTGAACTCTCTGCCTTCGGGCGGGGAGGAACCCGAACGAGGCTACGCCGAAGGGCAGAGTCTCTTTCGGGGAGGTAAACCGACCCTGAACCCGTTTATACGTGTTCAAAGGGCATATTGTTGGCCGAGCCAACGGGCTCGGAGGTCCCCCATTAAACCGGCCTTGTGCCACATGATGCCCTGGTTTCGGGGTGACTAACTATATGGGGGGTGACTGTAATATTATTATGTGTGCTGATTCGAATAAAAGGCACACTGCAAATCAAAGGGATTTCTCATTTTCATCTTTTATCAATTCTCTTCAAACCTCTCAGTCTTTTTTCATCTCTTTTCTAACAACAGTGGAGAGTGTTTTGCAAGCCATTCAAAGTATTTACGGGAATTTGAGAAATTTATAGATAGTTCTTTTAACAGTGTTTTTCACTGTATATATTATAGTTGTTTGTCTACTCTATGTGGATTTTTCTTATTATTCTTTCACTTGGTATTAATGGCAAAAACATTTCCATATTTAATCTCTGGTTCCAAAGTATCTTCCTTACTTGGGTATGTAACCATCGTCAATTTTTCTTCTTGGCATAGTTTACAGCAGGTTCTCGGACTCTACCCGGCCTCACTGTTTAATGATCTTCCACTTTATGTGTATAACTCTACCGTTAACTTCCTTCAACCTTCCAACACAGTTTGCCAGTTTTGTGTCATTTATGTGGCTCTCGGACCTAAAAGAGGTAGAATGGTTGTAATACCTCGTCTTAAATGCGCCATCTGTGTAACCAATATATGCTTTATTAAAATTGTTGCTGTCACTGACTTCCGCTGAATAAAAAACACCTTCTGCCTTGCACTGGCCGTCCAAAAAACATTTATTACTATCTGTGTAATTACGTCGTTTCGTTTTTACTTTCCCAACTCTTTCTGCTGGTCATAATCTGGTGTTGTGTATTTTTATAATGTTTAATAAGTTATTTGCGCAATTGTAACTGAGCTTTAATTTATTCCTGTTAAATACCTTAGCTAGAACAGAGTTTCTTGGGGAATGCTTATCCAAAAGCTTAAAAAATATTTTCCGATTTTGGTTTTCAACTGCAGGTTGAACGGGGAATTAAATCAAATCACCTCCCTTCTTCTGGTTTTACGCTTAGGGCGGGTGGGTAGTAAAAATACTAAATGAGTATTATCACCTTCCCTTTTCAATGCATTCTCATAGACCTTTTTTAAGTTTGAGAATCTTCTCAGTGGATGAATTTCGGGAGATTCTACTTTTGGGTATATGCTTCATAACATTTGATGGGTGGTTAGAGTTGGTGTTTACATATTTAAGGTTGGTATTCGGTTTTAGGTACAGCAAAACAGTGCCAGCAGTGAGGTTAAGTTCTACATCCAATAATTTTTTTTTTTACTTCGATGGTGATTTTTAAGCCCAATTTTTTTAATTCTTTGAAGAGATTCTTTCTAATAACATCATTAGCTCTTTTTTGGCATGTACACACATTAAACCGCCGTCCCTTTATAATCCATGGTTGTCTTAATCCATAGATTAACTCGTTCCTTTTATTTAGTATATAGATACCTATTAATTGAGATGTCTCTGCTCCGTCAAAAAAAAATTGGGGGACCTTGAAGCCGTCAGTACAGGGATTTTTGTTCCAGGGATCACCACTGCAAAATGATACTGATTTCCTACAGTGGAAGATAACTTCTAAATGTTGAGGTTTTACTTCCACAAATAGTTTAGCATACTCCAGTGCATCGGCTAATTCTTTTTCCCGGTAACAGATTGATAGAAGCCGCATATAATGTATTTGATAAAGACTAATTTTTCTTTGTCTTTAATATTTTTAAACCAGTCTAGGCATGCGTTAGTGTTTTTCCACTGGTTGTCTTGTTCGGCCATTCTCAGCGAATCACAGATATTTGGATGATCACTCGGCTGATGGCGCCTAGCTCCGTCTTAGACGGGTTTATGAGAGGGATGGAAGAATAGTTGTGAAAATTATCTTTGTGGTCTTTTATCGTGAGGAATGCTTCTTTTTCGTATAATGTATGAACTTTGTTACTAATACACAATTTATTTAGGATATTTCTGGCTTCATAGTTGTTGCAATCAACTTATGAGCTTCGCGCTTTCTTATAGAGTTTCGTTACCTCATTGGCAATCTTCCTCTTATATTTGTCTGGGCTCATTAAGTATAAATTTTTGTCTTGTCGCCCATTATTAGTAATTTATTTGTTTCTTTCATATCTTACGCATTTGCCAATATATTTTATTTTTTGGAAGCTAGTTATTTTTTTTTTAATTGTATTATATCCCTAATGCCTAATAGGCCTTTCTCAAATCTGGACAACTCCTCTACGGCAGGCGGAAATTTTGTAGTTCCCAGTTGGTATACGTCGTCAGCTTCGTGTATCCTGATATATTTGTTTAAAGTAAAAAGTGATTGCCACCTCATTCTGCATAGGAAGGATTCAATTTTGTTCAACAGGGCGAGCTTATAATTGGTATATTCTTTAAGGAATATCTACTATTAAATTCTTGCATTGTTGCAAGAGCTGATCGTGAAGGAAAAGGAGGTGTGTAATACAGTGTTACTAAGTAATATTGAAAGGTAGGGAGGGAACAAGAAAATTTGTGTTCACCAAAAATTGCTCTAGGAAGATGTGAGAGCGAAAATCAATATAAATACAATATAAAATATAGGATTGTATATTGTAAACACCGCAGAAAGAAATGGCAACCTACTGCGGGAAAAAAACTGCCAGGTCAGTCATGTATGGGAAGATACATGATCGCCTAAGCGTGTATCACGCATGGCACATAACTGACTGATATTGTAAAAGGGAGGATGTAAACAGTCACGTCCACTGTATTCCCAGCCTCCTTCTGTAAGACTACATAACAATTGTCATTTTTTCATCTGTGAGGAAATTAAAAAGCATTCAGGGAATATAGTATCGGTAACCTTACATAAACATTCAGCACACTTATTTTCGTTTCACGTGTCTTAATAATACTTTTAGCTTCTGGAAAGCATATTTCGTTATTCCAATACACCTTCGGATTTCGGTGTTAGATTGTCCATAGTCACTTACTTAAATTCCTCTCATTGATTGATTTTGACATCTCAAGTTAAAGTCAACATCCTGAAGCCTCCCCCTCATCCCCATCTTGTTAAAGATCATACTTCTACCTTCTTGCAATTTATGGTTAGCATTATTAAAATTAAGTTGAATTACCCGTGAAAATTTTACGTTCTTCTTATTTCAATTTTCTGATGAATCTTAATTCTTAACGAATAACCCATGACGAGTTCTACGACAATATACGTAGGAATGACCATATTGCATCCTTAAATATTTGGGCTTAACACATTTAACAATATTGCAATAACAATCATAAGAAAAGAAAGAAAGAAATGTTTAATGTCACTTGCTAAAATCTCCTCAATAATGAACTACTCAGATTTGATCTCGTGGAAAGACTGAAAAGACATATCCGAAACACTACTTGGTTTCAGGGTAGAAAATGAGTGAATCAATCAAAGAAAGAAAGAAAGAAAGAAAGACGGGAAGATAGAAGTGTTTTACATTTTTCACTGAGATGGAAACAGTTGTCAATTTTAAATCTTTCATTTGTACCCTCTTATTTATAAAAATAAACACCATATAACATGAGAAATCAACATCCTTGTATAAACGTCAGGTTGGATTCGTTGATTTTGTTTAGCGGCATATCAACATCTCTATGTGTTATTTAATGCAGAAATATAAATATTTGAGCGCAATTGCATGCCTTCAACGAGAGATAAAATGTATCGTTGAAGGTCTACGATAAAATGTATTGCCGGTCATTTTGTTATAAATTCTGTTATATAAATTTTATATTTATACTTTCATAATTGTTTTATTTTGTTTGGAGGGTTCAGTATTTGCCCACAGCTGTAATCACGACCAGGTGCTCCCAACCCGGGTCTTGTTAAACCTGGGAACAAAAGCAATTAGGAAGTGGTTCCACGCTCCTCAGAAACACCAATCACTCGAAGAGAGGTTTTGACGTAGGATGTAGTATATCATCATACCAAGGAAAACAAGTGAGAATAATTTGTATAGTGAATGATTAACAAAGTAATGAAATGAAGCCGGGAAAACTTCAACAAATAATTTTCTATCGGATGTAGACGAAACAATAATGTATCCCATTAATTTCTTTCAATTAATTTCCTTTCCAATTTATATCACTCGCTTCAAGTCCCCTTCTACACGATTAATATTAATGGTTGGAATTCTATCTTGTGTGCATTTTTTTATCACGCAGTTTTCGAACGGAATAATGCCACATACCATGACACTGATTCTTTATCACGCAATTTTCGAACGGAATAACGCCACATAACATGGCACTGATTCGTTAACACGTAATTTTCGAACGGAATGACGCGACATAACACGACACAGATACTTTATCACGTATTTTTCGAACTGAATAAAGCGACATAATATGACACTGATTCTTTATCACGCAAGTTCGAACGAAATGACCCAACATAACATGACACTGTTTCTTTATCACGCAATTTTCTAACGAAAAAACGCCAAATACCATGAGAGTGTTTCTTTATCACGCAATTTTCGAACATAGCATGATAGTCATTGATTATCACGCAATTTTCGAACGGCATAACGTCACATACCATGACACTGTTTCTATATCACGCAATTTTCGAACGGAATAACGCCACATACCATTGACACTGTTTATTTATCACGGAATTTACGAACGGAATAACGTCACATACCATGACAGTGTTTGTATATCACGCAATTTTCGAACGGAATAACGCTACATACCATGACACTGATACTTTATCACGCAATTTTCCAACGGAATAGGGCCACATAACATTACACTGTTTCCTTTTCCAGCAATTTTCAAACAGAATAACGGCACATATCATGACACTGTTCATTTATCACACAATTTTCGAACGGCATAACGTCACATACCATGACACTGTTTCTATATCACGCAATTTTCGAACGGAATGACGTCACATACCATGATAGTGATTACTTATCACGCGATTTTCGAAGGGAATAACGCCACATACCATGACACTGATTCTTTATCACGCAATTTCGAACGGAATAACGCCACATACCATGAGATTGATTCTTTATCACGTAATATTCGAATGGAATAAGGCCACATACCATGACACTGATTCTTTATCAAGCAATCTTCGAACGGAATAACGACACATACCATTACACTGTTTCATTATCAAGCAATTTTCGAACGGAATAACTCCACATACCATGACAATGGCTTTTATAAATCAATTTTCGAAAGGAATAACCTCACATACCATGACACTGATTCTTTATCACGCTATTTTCGAACGGAATAACGCCACATACTATTACAATGTTTCATAATCACGCAATTTTCGAACGGTATAATGCCAAATACCATGACAATTTTTTTCTGTATCACGCAATTTTCGAACGGAATAACAGCACATACCATGACTATGATTTTTTATCACGCAATTTTCGAACGGAATAACGGCAGATACCATGAAACTGATTGCTTACCACGCTATTTTCGAATGGAATAACGCCACATACCATGTCACTGATACTTTATCACGCAATTTTCGAACGGAATAACGCAATATACGATGAAACTGAATGTTTATAACGCAATTTTCGAAAGGAATAACGCCACATACCATGATACTGATTATTTATCACGCAATTTTCCAACGGAATAACGCCATATACAATGACACTGCTTCTTTATCAAGCAATTTTCGATCGGAATATCGCGACATACCATGACACTGGTTCTTTATCCCGCAATTTTCAAACGGAATAAGGTCACATTCTATGAAACTGACACTTTAACACGAAACTTCGAATAGAATAACACCGCATGTTATGACACTGATTTTTTATCACGCAATTTTCCAACAGAATAACGCCACAAACCATGAAACTGATTCTTTATCAAGCAATTTTCGAATGGAACACCACATACCATAATATTGATACATTATCCTGCAATTTTCGAAAGGAATAACGCCACAAACCATCATAGTGATGAATTATCACGCGATTTTCGAACGGAATAACGCCACACACCATGACGATCATTCATTATCAGGCAATTTTCGATGGGATAACGCCACATACCATGACACTGATTCTTTATCACGCAATTTTCGAACGCAATAACGCCAAATACAATGACACTGTTACTTTATCACGAAATTTTCGATCGGAATAACGCCTCATACTATGACGATCATTCATTATGAGGCAATTTTCGATGGGATAACGCCACATACCATGACACTTTTTCTTTATCACGCCGTTTTCGAACGGAATTACGTCACATACCATGGCACTGTTTCTATGTCACGCAATTTTCGAACGGAATAACGCCACATACCATGACGATCATTCATTATGAGGCAATTTTCGATGGGATAACGCCACATACCATGACACTTTTTCTTTATCACGCCGTTTTCGAACGGAATTACGTCACATACCATGGCACTGTTTCTATGTCACGCAATTTTCGAACGGAATATGGCCACATACCAAGACACTGTTTCTTTAACATTCAATTTTCGAACGGAATAACACCACATACCATGATGGTGATTAATTTTCACGCAATTTTCGAACGGAATAACGCCACATGCCATTACAATGATTCTTTATCACGCAATTTTCGAACGGAATAACGCCATATACCATGACACTGATTCTTTATCACGCAATATTCGAACGGAATAACAACAAATACAATAATACTCTTTCTATATCACGCAATCTTCGAACGAAATAACGCCACATACCATGACACTGATTATTTATCAGGCAATTTTCGAACGCAATAACGCAAAATACAATGACACTGTTTCTTTATGACGAAATTTTCGATCGGAATAACGCCGCATACCATGACACATACCATGGCAATGTCTCTATGTCAGACAATTTTCGAACGGAATATGGCCACGTACCAAGAAACTGTTTCTTTAACACTCAATTTTTCGAACAGAATAACACCAAATACCATGAAGGTGATTAATTTCCACTCTATTTTCGAACGGAATAACGCCACATACCATGACAATGATTCTTTATCACGCAATATTCGAACGGAATAACGCCATATACCATGACACTGATTCTTTATCACGCAATATTCGAACGGAATAACGCCAAATACAATGACAATGTTTCTTTTTGACGAAATTTTCGAACGAAATAACGCCACATGCAATGACACTGTTTCTATATCACGCAATTTTCGAAAGCAATAACGCCAAATACAATGACTGTTTCTTTATCACGAAATTTTCGAACGGAAAAATGCCAAATACCATGAGAGTGTTTTTTATCACGCAATTTTCGGACGGAATAACGCCAGATACCATTAGGATGATTCTTTATCACGCAATTTTCGAACGGAATAACGTCACATGCCATGGCACTGTTTCTATGTCACACAATTTTCGAAGCGAATAAGGCCACATACCAAGACACTGTTTCTTTATCACGCAATTTTCGAACGGAATACCGCCATATGCCATGACAATGATTCTTTATCACGCCTTTTTCGAACGGAATAACGTCACATACCATGATACCGATTATTTACGACGCAACTTTTGAAAAGAATAACGCCACATGCCATGACACTGATACATCATCACGCAATTTTCGAACGGAATAACGCCACATACCATGAAACTGATTCTTTATCACGCAATTTTCGAAAAGAATAACGCCACATACCATGACAATGATTCTTTATCACGTAATTTTCGAACGGAGTAACGCCACATAATATGACACTGATTCTTTATCACGCAAGTTCGAAAGAAGTAACGCCACATACCATGACACTGATTCTTTATCACGCAATTTTAGAACCAAAAAACGCCAAATACCATGATAGTGTTTCTTTATCAGGCAATTTTCGAACGGAATAACGCCACAAACCATGACACTGATTCTTTATCACGCAGTTTTAGAACGGAATAACGTGACATACCATGGCACTGTTTCTATGTGACGCAATTTTCGAACGGAATATGGCCACATACCAAGACACTGTTTATTTATCACACAATTTCCGAACGGAATAACACCACGTACTATGCTGGTGATTAATTTTCGCGCAATTTTCGAACGGAATAACGTCACATACCATGACACTGATTCTTTATCACGCAATATTTGTACAGAATAATGCCAAATACAATGACACTCTTTCTATATCACGCAATTTTCGAACGAAATAACGCCACATACCATGACACCGATTATTTATCACGCAATTTTCGAACGCAATAACGCCAAATACAATGACACTGTTTCTTTTTCACGAAATTTTCGAACGGAATAACGCAACATACCATGACACTGTTTCTATATCACGCTATTTTCGAACGGAATGACGCCATATACCATGACACTGATTTTTATCACGCAAGTTTGAACGGAATGACGCCACATACCATGACACTGTTAATTTATCATGCAATTTTCGAATGGAATAACGCCACATACCATTACACTGATTTAGACGAGACCAGTTCACTTATTTCTTTTTGTCAAGCGAAAATAATAAAGCTGAGTAATTCAGTGATAGAACATCACATTTCATTGAGATCTTGTCGAATTTCTTTAAAAAAGAATCGATTTCGATTGAACGTTTCTGCTTTAAATTATGTTGACTTTTCATTTCACGCAATCATTACTTTTGTGGAGGGGTGTTTATCAGTTCTTCCCAAACAATTCGATAACCTCACTTAGACGCAATGAGATTCTGGAAGTGATAGAGAAGAAAAATATTTGATGAGAGACTGTAAACCCAATGCTAAATAAGAAACAAGATATAAACCTATACCTCTGTTAAAAAAAAAAGCGGGGAAGCGTGTAAACCGGACGATACGGTAACATATTTAGTCTTATTTAGAATAGAAAAATAAATAGTAATAATTTATTCCGGATTTTAGGCAGAGGCGTCTGAAGTATAAAGTTGAAATAAAATTTAGAAAGAACGAGAAGTCCCATTCTAAACAGAAAACAAAGATAAACAGTTACTCCTTTTCAAAAAACCTGGGAGTATAGTGAATCAGATGATAGGCTAATTTACGTATTGCTCGAAAAATGACTGAGATATATAAGAATAGCTATGAAAGAGAGATAGAAGAGAAATAAGCAGATTGTGATAGATAGATAGATAGATAGATAGATAGATAGATAGATAGATAGATAAATAGATGACTGAGATATATAAGAATAGCTATGAAAGAGAGATAGAAGAGAAATAAGCAGATTGTGATAGATAGATAGATAGATAGATAGATAGATAGATAGATAGATAGATACATAGATACATAGATAGATAGATACATGACTGAGATATATAAGAATAGCTATGAAAGAGAGATAGAAGAGAAATAAGCAGATTGTGATAGATAGATAGATAGATAGATAGATAGATAGATAGATAGATAGATAGATAGATAGATAGATAGATAGATAGATTTTATTAAGCATACCGCCAATATAATTAAAAAACGTATCCTTAACCTTGTGGATGATGAATTATTTCCGACTATCCAACATATTTCCCCCGAACAAAACGTCGCGAGTTTTTCCGTATTCTTTGTAGTCTCTGCTAATGTATTTTGATGATCTGCATTCATTAGTTTTGACCTTCAGAGATAAGACGAGCCATGTACACTAAGACGAATCGTCACAATTCCCTTTGTATTCCATTAGTATGGAGGACGTTTCATTCAGTCAGTTTTGTGTAAAAGACTCTCCAGAGGATAGTTCCCCGATCGCTACAATCTTAAGTTCACCAAGTATTCGGTCAACAGTAATCATTCTAATATATCCTCATGATCAGCACTTTTTATCTGTTTCTTTTGTGTTGATACAACTATGTTCTTCGGTAGCACCCTAACATGTGTGTCTTTTGGGCCATGTATTGGATAAACAATTAGCATGAAAAGAAGAAAGGAAGGATAGATAGATAGATAGATAGATAGATAGATAGATAGATAGATAGATAGATAGATAAAGTACATAGACAGATAATGAATAGTCTGAGATAAACCTGAATTGCAAATAGACGTTAGACTTGGAATAAATGAGATGTCTGAATTTTATTTAATAATTTTCACATTTTCTGTGATAAAACATATTGACCTAGAATGCTCTTACCTTTAATTTAAGTGCGAGAGTAAAATTTCTGATTATTTAATGGAATTATGGTTGGAATAAGGATGCCTCAAGTCGATATTTTTTTCACAAATCCAGAAAAAAGATGTAGATAGTGAGGGAGATATGAAAAGATTTTGATAGATAGATAGATAGATAGATAGATAGATAGATAGATATGAAAAGAATTAGATAGATAGATAGATAGATAGATAGATAGATAGATAGATAGATAGATAATGAACAGTTTCAGATAGATAATCTTGTATAATTTCTGAACCCCCTGAATAATATTCCCCAGAGAGTGGATTTGCAGAGAAAGAGAAATTATGTTGAATATTAATTATATGTTGTGTGAGATAAATGTTACTTTCCTCATTAGCCGCTGGAGTTATTGAGGTACCTTCACTACTAAATTCCAATATTCGTATGATCGATTCTCCTTTACGGTTACAGTTTAATTTTCTTCCTTCTGATCGATACACTACACACAAATATTTCTCGTTATGTGTCTTTTGTTTTGGAAATTTTTTTTGTCTTAGAACGCCGATTCACTTACAGTTTGTGTCTTGGTAGTCTTAAGAAGAAAAAAAAACACGTCACTAAACATGCTTAAAATGTTCGGCTTTTGGCTGAAAAAAATACTTACAGTGTTCAAAATATAGGATTTCTACATCGGATTACGATAAAAATAAATGGTAGAAAAATTACAAAAAGAAATGTTTGCTTCATAGAAATGAAATCGCTTTGTTTTTTGTTCTTTTTTTTTACATTTTTTTTTCTCAGTTAATATCTTTGCGACATTTTCTTTTTTACTGTGACTGGCATTTCTTAGCGACTGTATAGTTCGCGTTTGGTTTATGATGAAAAAAGCTTAAGAAGCTCTTCATGTTCCTAGCCCAAATTTCGCTTTTCAGCATAACTCAGCATTACCAGATACTTCCCTCGAGTCTCCGGGACTCTCCATCAAGAAACGTAATAAAGAACCCTTTTTTCCCCAGGACAGGAAGAAAAAAGAAAGAGAACAAAACTAACCTCGTCTATATAGAAGATACTTATAATGTCACGTTATGAACGGTTATAAGAAGTAATTCAAGCAAGACTTGCAAAAATCGTAATTTCAATGTGCAATTCACTCAAGATGGAACAAGAATTTGAGCACAAATTTACGACCAGATTTTATGGACAAAAATATATAAATCAACTGCATTTATTACGTTTTTCACGATTTGATTTTGTTTTATATTGTCGCATATTCGTTCATTCAATACGCCGCTCTTAAAAATAATGGTAAATAGTCAAAATAGTACCTGAGTATGCCTCCGATTCTTATAATGATTCCATAGCTGTATTCTTCAAATACACAGGCTTACAAGTTTTGCACTTAAGTTTCTGTAACCTTAAATATAAGTTAAAAGAAACACGCATATACATAAGCATATTTTATTAAATATATTCATAAAAAAACATATGTACACATACTTACATGAGGTTTATATATTATTTCTAAAACCCTGAGAACTGTATGCTAATAATTATAATATATAATAAATAATTATAAAAATGTGAGATTTGTATATTAATATTGATAACATTACATGAAATACGTTGTACATAGAACCTGCTGTTACAGATACGTATTGATTTGAGTCATTATTAATTTCCGCTTTTGTTCACCAAACTTCTTAATTAAAAGTAAAGTATAATCCCATTTTATTTAGTTATATATTCACCTTCATAGACAATGACTTGTGGCCACTTATAAGGCACATTTTGATACATTTTGAGTAAACTTCAATAGGGTTTGATTTTGAAGAACGCTTTAATATTGTTTTCATTAAATAAATTTTTGCTCATCAAAACGTTTTTACTCGGACTCCTAAATACTCGGGCGGCGAGAATAATTCATGAAAACGATTGTTCGACCCGCAGTTGTGATTGATTTTAAAACTCCCAGAAGCTTTGACTGCAAACAATACACTCTTAACCCCTTTATAATGTATATCTACCCCAGCCTCACACTGAGACGAGATGTGACACAAAGACGGCTTTAAGTGGGGAAACTTCAGCAAGACCAAAAATTCCCCAGCTTCCGCAACCGTCGCTTACGCTGGCATCGGTCCCCCCACCTCAATGCGCAATGAAGGGGATGCAGCCGCGGACAGGTGTTCCCCGAGACTGGGCACCTCACAGTATTTTTTTTTTTTCTGAGCTTTGTTTCTGTCCACAGAAAGATTCCAAACTGAGTCGTACTTTGCCCGAAGACAGAGAAGTAACTGAGAGATGATAATCCTACCCTGTATACGGTGCATTTTCTAAACGGAAACCCCTCCAAAAATACTATTTCTTGTATCCCGATATTTTAGTTTCCATAGATTACAATCACATGAACAATCCAGTTTGACACTCTATCCGATGATGAATACTGAAAGAAATATCAATTATTATTATTCTTTTAATTGGTATGCCCCGTCAGGATTATGGTGATCGTGGATCTCCTCAGCTTCATATTCATTGTAAGTTTTTGCTATGTTTATCTTTTCACTGCAACCACTATTTGTGATTCTAGCTATAATCGTCTTTATATTTACTCATTTCTTTAAAGCTTCCTCGTTACTAACATACTTTACCCATGGTATTCGAGGCAACCTTTCATAGAACTACATCTGTGCCGCCTCAAGTCTCGTCTTCATCTGTAAGGAAATTGTCCAGCATTAACTGTCGTATAGTAAGATTGATATCGTATAGCAATTCAGCACATTTTTCATTGTTTCTAATGAAATATTCATATTTCTTAATACTTAGCTTAGGTATGGAAAAGCATAATTTTACCCGCGCGTTTGGATATCAGTGCTTGACCTTCTCTCGGCGGCTTAATGCAATATTTCAACACCTTTCTTTGGCCTTCACTTGCATTAGTACAATATTTCCACACTAAACTTTAGCATTCTCCCGGGTTAATACAGTATTTCAAGCGTCCTGGGTGAGACGTTAAACTACATCCGCGTCCTGGGCAAGACGTTAAACTACGTCCAGCAGCAAGACCTCTGACAGGAGGTTTTGAGGAGCGTGGAATCACGTCTTCATTGCTGGTCTTCCCAAGTCCACCCTGACCCGGCGTGGTAGCACCTGTTAGGGTCCCAGTTATGGGAAAATAGTTAACTGTTACCAGCAATACTCTTTTGAAAAAAATTATTACCAGCAATACAGTTTTGAAGGAGATATATTACCAGAAACAGATTTTTGACAAAACAAAATATTACCAGCAATAAAAATTTTGTCAGCATTAAATAACCCATTGAAGTTGATATGCCGTAAAACAAAATAAATCAAACCAATCTAAACCAAATAATACATACTCTATTCATATAAATCTATCGTAAAAATGTTGTCGACATTAAATAACCCATTGAGGTCGACATGCCGTTAAATAAATTAAACGAAACCAAAAAGTATTTCAACACCTAACTTTGACCTTCTCTTGGTTAATATGGTATTTTAACACCAATATTTGTCCTTCTCCTAGGCTAATACCGTATTTCAACATCTTTATTTGGCCTTCACCGGGTTAATACAACAGTTCGCTCGTTCTATTAAGCCTTCTTCCGAACTAAGACAGCATTACCCCAGCTCTTTTGGGCCTTCTCTGAGGTTAATACATTGTCCCCATAGCTCTGTTTGACCTTCGCTTGGATTAATACCATATTTCCTCACTTCTCTTTACCCTTCTATCGGGTTAATGTAGTATTTCCTTAGCCCAATTTGGACCTCTCCCGCGCTAATACAGTATTTCAACAGCACTCTTTGGCCTTCTCTAAGGTTAAAACGGTATTTCCTCACTTCTCCTTGGCTTTCTCCCGGGTAAATCCGATATTGCAATATCTCTATTTGGTCTTATTGTGGGTTAATATAGCATTTCGCAACCACTCTTTAGCCTTCTTTCAGGCTAATACAGTATTCCCAAAGCTCTGTTTCGCTTTCTCCCGGGCTAATACAGTACGACACCACCTATTTTTAGCCTTCCCTCGGGTTAATACAGCACTTCAACCTTCTTTTTGGCCTTCACTCAGGCTAATACGATATTTCACTCCTCTGACTGGCTTTCTCGCAGATTAACGCAATATTTTAACACGATTATTTTGTCCTGTCTCGTATTAATACAGCCCACGATTCGATTGATGATCATATAAAATGCAATTGGACAATAAAATAAATGACAAAATAAATTTCCTAAATTTTCCTATTTAATGAAAACAGAAATTGAAAAGAAACGGATGATTACAATCCGAAAAAATCAGCAGTGTCTAGAAAATTTATCACTCTCAAAACACATCAGATTGCGAATAATTATCTTTTATTTGATTTATTTTTAATATTTCATGACGCCTTTAAAAGTATTGTTTCCGATGTAAAAGTTCAGTATGAAGTTGATGAAATTTTACACAGAAAAAAAACTTGAATTTGATGCTAACATTTTACCGTGCACAAATTATTTCTAAAGGAAATATGTTCACATTATCTCCATATTTACAAAGAAAATCCTCAAAATATGAAACCCAGGCATAATGAAAAATGAAACCCAGTTCGTATTAATTAAAGTATAAAAAACAATATATCCTTTCCAGGTTACATTGACCCAAATACTAATAGCCCGATGTTGTGTCCTTTCTCTAGAAATTAGAAAGAGCAATGCATTTTTTTTTTTATTTTTTATAAATTTTCTTTATTTGTTTAAACCTTTTGAGTTCGTTTTTTCTATATGGATTTTGTTAATTCTTTTAGATTTTGAAATTGAATTAAATCCAAAATCAGAAACACATTCATTTCCTCAAAATCTGTTAACAGCCCTTTTGAGTGTTATGTTTGAGTGGGTAAAATAAGGATTCTTATTTCAATTAGATTTCAAGCAAAGAGAACGGATGTGAATCATTATCATCACATACAAGACTGCATCAGTCGTTGGACGAACCTCAGGTTATAAGAAACAAACAACCTTCTCCAAGCTGATCTGTCGATCCGGCATGGTGCTGCTTGACACTTTCCGTTCATGATACTCTCAGTGGGCATTCAGATAGGTTGACGGCACTCATCTCCTCTCCAAGATATGCTTTTCTTCTTAAATAGAAACGTAAAGTAAATAAAAAAAAGAAAATTTAATTGACATATGAACTTCTTGGGTATAGTTATTTTAATTG
The DNA here is from genome assembly GCA_963932145.1 of Acanthosepion lycidas. NCBI lineage: Eukaryota > Metazoa > Mollusca > Cephalopoda > Sepiida > Sepiidae > Acanthosepion > Acanthosepion lycidas. Next base: position 50,142,426 of record OZ010595.1, on the reverse strand, counting down.
TATATATATATATATATATATATATATATATATATATATATATATATATATATATATATGTATATATTCAAATGAATAAATATAAATAAATTTACGTGTAAATGTTCACGTATACGCATATATCCTTTGGTATAAGAAAAATAGAACCAAAAGCTAAATAACAGAGCTGTTACGTATATATTAATAAAATTACCTCGCGCCGACAACATGACTCGGAGTTTCATGCCTACTGCAATCTTCAGGTACTGATCATTGTTTATAGTTTCGGTAATATTGTTAGGTCTCGCGAGTTTGTGGTGTTGACTGAATGAATTATTACTGTTGTTACATATTTAATTGAACTATAATCTAATTTTGAATTGAAATTTAGGCTTATACTTACACTTAAAATTACAAATAAAAATTAGAAATTGTAATGTGTGTTTAAAAGAATGATATTAACGGACGCTGTTGTGAATATACGTTTGAAAATCAACGGGGTAACTCTTATTTGCTTAAAAAAGGGCTAAAATTAATAAAAAGATTTGCAATAATAAAATAATATTGACAATAGTTATACTAACAGGAATAACGGTGATATAGTAAAATAGTAAAAACAATGAATATATATATATATATATATATATATATATATATATATATATATACATACATACATATATATATATATATATATATATATATATATATATATATATATATATATATTAATAATACAGAATTAATAATAATAATAATAATAATAATAATAATAATAATAGCAACACAAAAACCAATATCTATGGTGTCCGAAACTGAGAAAACTATATTAATCTGGCTCAAAGTGGTGTCGGTTTGGAATATTTCGTTAATATATATATATATATATATATATATATATATATGTGTGTGTGTGTGTGTGTGTGTGTGTGTGTGTGTGTGTGTGTGTGTGTGTGTGTGTGTGTGTGTGTGTGTTCTAGAGGGCAACCGCAGGTCGGCCAGTCGTTGAATTCTGTTACATTTGCATTTCTTTTAGTCTAACAACTTGTGTGCCTCTTACATTTATAGCTTCGTCAGCCTATGAACTTTTCGCCCAACCCTCGTATGTGTGTCTCAAATGTCAAGAGATATGTGTTCATGCATCATTGTACAGGATTTAATAATGAACATCCACATTTTTATTGTTTTTATCCCAGCATTTCGGCTGTTGTGCCTTCCGGTCTTCCTCTTATATCTGTCGATCCGGTTAACCCTCAGATAATTTCAAACTGAAATCTTGGAATAGGTAGATTGAAGCCTATGCTCGAGAATTTGATATCATCGTAATTATGAGTTCAGTCCGTGGGCTGAGTAGTACTTAGAATTGAGGAAACAGGCTGAGCAGGACTAAATAAGAATCGAATGCGGTATCCTAGGCATTGATAACGGAAGGAAAACAATTTCCATAGACTTAATGAAGTGTTTAGTCTGAAGTTCCTTGAAGATTAATCAGATTGACTTGCACATGAAGAATGCCGGAGTGGCTGAATCTTTGGGATAATAGCAACAAAGAGAAGGACATTAGTTCAAATGTAAATAATGATATATTCTTCTCCAGAAATTCAAACAGAAAAATCTAACGACAAAACAAAACCTAGGACGTAATTTTCTTCATTGCAATTTACAAGTATCCAGTTGTAATATATTAACTACGTCTGATATGATTATGGGACGACATTTATCATGCGTAAATAATTGTTTATTCACTTCAAAACTGTTAGATTATCACCGGCCGAATCGAGGGTATTTGGCTTCGGGTCATTCTTCAACTGTTCGATCTTCTTCAGGCAAGAGTATAATGGATTCTGCTTTTCGTCTCGTCGGCCGGACGTAGATAGAATTTCTTGTTATGTGGTTGTCGTATGTGTATATATCATATCTAGAGATGTCTTCAAAACCTTATTTATATTCGTACATACACCGACATCATTTGATGCCCGATTGGTGCATGTGAACTTGCATATGGAGTTCGTCAAAACAACTTTTCAGTAGATAATGATATAATAAAATATTTTAAAAAGTTTGAATGTATCGATATTGTAACTTTCTTCAAAATGGCCACACCATCACTGGAAAGTACTATGCCAACTTGCATTTACCAAAGGCTAAAAAAAACGCCCAGAAAAACTGACGAAATGTTTTGTTTTTTTCCTCGTGACAATGCTCCAGTACACAAGTCCTTGATTTCAATGGCTACTGTGGATGACTGAGTCGTTGAACTGGTTGCTCATCCGCCCTTTTTCCCTGAGATGATGATCATCTATTCTCTAACATGACAAAAAAAAAACAGATGGCTGCGAAACAGTATCGCAGTGATGACGACGTCGTATCTGCTGTTAATGATTTTTTTGCCAACACTTTTTTGAAGAGTCAGATGTCATTATAACTGGAGAGAAACAATACAGTTATTAATAAGAAGAGTTGAAATTTATCTTGTCTTTGTTTTAAAAAAAAGCCAAGAATTAGAAAGGCTGTATCTAGAGAGAGTATCGAAGGAACAGAAGACAAGGTCTGGAAAACAAAGAAGTGTTTTGTATATACTCATACATAGAACGAAAAAATCTAAGTAAATCAAATACACCTTAAATCCTACTTTAATGTAGCTACTTGCTCTATTTATAAGCAGGAGCAATCTATTGTCACAGTAGTTGGGAAGAGAAAGAAAAATCGCTGAGTCCTACACTACAACAAAATTAATACATGCCAGATTTCACTGCTAGTCAGCCTATGAACTTTCCAGCCCAGTTTCGTGTGAACGAATTGAAGTCTCCACGCTTCGACGTAGGGTAATTTTCAGCTAGCTTGCCTCACAGACGAATTAGATATCACGATTGAATCGATCTTCACCGGATACGCGACACGTCCGTCCTTGTACCGCATCTAAGGTAGGCTTAGTAACTCAGTTCATCAAGAAAGGCAGAAGTTATTTCTAAGTCTAATAGTTTATGTCATACTATACATTTAATAGAACTCAAGTTCTAACAAAAGCGATAGGACATACAGACACACAGACATTAAAATAATAACAACAAAAGATAGTATTTCGAAAATCAAATTATATGGTTGTTAAAGCACAAGTAAATATAACTTTACGGCTTTTAATGTTCCAATAAAATCATAGCATCTCTTCTGAGAAGGGTTTAGCAATTTTAGAAATCATATTTATTGATAATAAAATTATAACATTAAATTTGTCATAAGGGACTAAAACTGTTGGAAAGCGGGGCTGGTATTCAATGTCATATCGTTTAGCTGAACATTCGATAATAATCCTTTCACCAAACTGCTATTTTCATTTCTCATCCGAACTTGTGACCAAAATGGCATAAATTCGAGAAGGACCTCCAATCTGTTGTTGACTGGGACAGGAAATGGCTGGTAAACTTAAATGCCTCTAAAATGAAACTGCTCCCATTTACCGACCATAGAGAACCCTCCCCGCCTGCCAATAGAATGTCTAATGCCCAACTCCACGGGAGCGCATCTCTGCACCTGCTTGGTCTTATGCTGCCCACTGACTTGAAGTAGAACAACTACATGGAATCTATAGCTTCATCTACCGCAAGGAAAACTGTTTCTATGTTTCGTGCCAGAACTTTTTTCTCACCTGAGTCCATCCTTCAAATCTACAAATCAACCATTCGTCCTTGCATGGAATACTGCAGCAATATATGGGCTGGTGCTCCCGCTGTTTATCACGAGGACCTCGACAAAATCCAAAATGCAACGTGATTGGTCCTGATCTGTCACTTCAGTGTCGTCTACAGTCACTTTCTCACAGACATACTGTGGCTTGTCTCTGTCTTTTCTACAAGTATTTTCATAGCAATTGCCACGACGAGCTACTTTCACTGGTTCCCAAACTGCATGAATTTAAACTTGCTACTAGGATTTTCTTGCGCCTTCAATGTTCTTAGCTTGTTAAAACTTTTGATTTATGTTTCTTCTCTACTTTTCATAGAAGAAGCTCTTTAGAATTCATTCAAGAATAGCGATCTTAGTAGTTTTCACTTTAAGTCTGAAACCGCCATAAAATTTAGCATCTCGGTCCCACCGTTTCACTGTCGAAACGGCTACATGTATCCATTTCTTCTACTCCAACAGTTTCTTATCTCACACCTCCTATCTGTGAAACATTTTTGCTTCCCTGATAGCTATAATCTTTAAATTTTCAAATATATATCAATCGACTGATGCCTTGGCCTTGATTCCTTTCTTTCTCTTTATCCTTTTCCCAAACACTCCTCTTTACTCTTACTCCCACTCTCTGTAACCCCTTGCGTGCTAGTGGCATTTCCTCTTGCTTGGAGTGATTTGCTTAAAAAGGAATCTCTATGAGGTCCGGACTAGTCCCCATGTGTGCAATTCCTGGAAGAAGTGGGGGATGATAATGACATCATTTAAAAATCTACTGCTAATGAATATCTATAATGAACAATTTTTCTTTATGATTTCACCTCCTGCAAGGTAGTAAAGCCACAAAGACAAACAGGGATAACTGAGCATGAAAGAATAAGAAAAAAGAAACATAGATATGGTGCAAGAACAATATAAGAGTTAATCAATAAGAGATTAGATAACGATTGACAATGTGTTTTAATTTTTTGGACATGAAAGCTGGCTGAAAAGCAGGGAGCCGGAAGATAGTTCTACAAGCAAGAAGTATGAAAGTAGAAAATGTTAACATAGAACTTACGATTAGAATTCAACTGTAAATTGATGAGAATCTGTTGCTAATCTATTACTGCACTTCTATTATATAGTAATTCAGTACCCTTCTTTCTTTTTAATGACGTGTGTTTCTTTTCCTATTTTTTAACCGCGTGAGAACAGTAGAAGACAATGGATTGACATTTACAAAAATAAAGGAAAAAAACTGGTATTAGTAGAACGCTTAACCGTTGTCAGAGCACAAATAACAGTTAACTGCCCGAAAAAATTGTGGAACTAAATTAAAAATGACACACTGGCTCGAAAAAGCAACCACCCAGCCACACTCTCTTTCAAACATAGTAACAAAACAAAAAAAAAAAAAAAAAAAAAAAGAAATCGCTCAAAATCGAAAAACAGAGACAACTAAAATGCTTGTCCCGATGGAGGGGAAGATGAATTAAATTCACGGAAAATTAAATAAAGAATAAACGAAATGTTTAGCGTAGAAACTCTGGCTAAGTTAAAATTTCGGATTAACAACTGAAAAAAACCCCGAAGGATATTAAAATATACATGAATTCATGACTTCTTTCTTTTTATTTGCCATGGTCGTTCAGGACATAGGCGATCATGGCTCTCCATCTCTTCTATCCCTTGCAACTCTCAACAAGTTCCTTCCTTCTGCTTCCTACACCAGACCACGTTCTGTCAGCCACTTGCTTAAGCCCCCCAGGTAAGTCACGTATTGTTTTCCCGTGTCTCTGTTTCCCTCTACTTGACCCGTGAGTATCAGATTCCCTAGGCCCTCCTTCCTCACTATGTGTCCCAGAAACTTCAGCTGCTTCTTCCTGATATTACGTATAAACCTCCTCCTTGTTTGCAACCTCTCTAAGATCTTATTGTTGATCACACGCACGGTTCAAGATATCCTTAGCATCTTTCTGTAGGACCACATCTCTGTCGCCTCGAGTTTCTTTTTCATCATTGAGGAAATCGTCCAACATTCGCTGCCGTAAATAAGGATACATATCACGTAACAGTTCAGTATTTTTTCTTTTCTTTTCTTTTCTTTGCCTTGTTACCAAAGAATCCGATATTTAACGTGATTTTCTAATTTGTGCGTGAGAGAGATTCTTATAACAGCCTGAGGAATATGCAATTATTCAGCATTTAAATGAGAAACCACCAGTAGCGGTAATGAAAAGTTGTCTGCACCCGTTAAGTCAGTGATTCTGATTTTTGTGGATCGGTGCTTCTTTCCTTTCCACTGAGTCGCCTCATTTTGAAGTCTTTCTGTCTGTTACATACAAAACACCACTCGCAAGAACAATATAGAAGGAAGAAAACAAATACTAGATGTATTATATGTTGACTATTTTCTCGAAAACTTATATAGTCAAGATTTTGTTTGAACTGCTGATGTTTATGTTTTTGATGTCACTATAGGAAATAAACCTTATTTCAAACACAAGTTACATACCGACATACATACCATATTAAAATATAACCAGACTTTACTTTCTACCAAATAACAGACGATATTGAAAACACGTCAAAAAGATTTCGCAATACAACGCAGACCGTTTAAATCAAAGCGTGGATTGGTTAAAAAATAACATTACCACATAAAATATTTAACCAATCAGAGAAAACTAAAATCTTATTTTACTTGAGCCTACTAACTGGGAAAAATATTATAATTCCAAAAGATTTTGATTTTCAAACAGAAATCAAGCTGGTGAAACACGAGACATGCGATTTTCCCTCTACGTGGCTTCATAAGTTTTACACCCCACTTCAGCATGGACGGTTAGTCGGCGTCTTCAAACAAATCATCTCTAACAACAAAGACGGTCAATGAAAATTCGCTATGGATATAACTCTTTTATAAAGCATAGCTTTTTTTTTTTACTGTAAAGCTAAAAGTCTTGTATAAACCACAGAAATTTCTGTGTACTAACTACCCAAAGACTTTAACTCGGCCAAAAGCCTAATACTTTTTAACTCTTGAATTCATGTATGAAGAAATTAAATAAATGATTCGCTCTTTTATATAAAAATATGTTATGACAAAAATGCGAATAATTTTTGACTAACATTCGTATATTTATAAATAGAAACGATTTATTTAACAGACAAGTGTTCATGTTTTATTTTATTGTCGTTTAGAATTTGACGTTCGGATTTTTTATATAAAAAAAAACCCTGGACGATGGCATTTTCTCTATTACAACCATATTTCGGCTGAACTTTTCTCCAGACTTCTTCAGATGGATAACCCGGAATAGAAAAAAAGAAGAGGTAAATATGTTTATTGTCCACTAAAATGTTCGGAAACAAGTCGACGAAGGATAATACAATAGTGTAATGCTTGCAAAACCGTTCCACTACGCACGCGCAGAAAGTAAAAGCAAGAATGTTGACTTCAAGTTCTTGTTAAATCTTTTTCGGTCAAGTCGATTTGGGGGTTTTGATAATCTCGAAATTTTATTTGGCAAACTCCGTTTGCGTCAGAATCATGTAAGATTTTAATTAAGAAAAATGATTAATTCTTAATTACAGTGAAATTAGTAGCAAATGGAACTCAAATCAAAATGCATTTAATCATTTGAACAATAAAGCTTGTATAAAAAGCTTTTAAAAATCTTATCACATTTTTTTTGTATTCAGCATTCTACTACTTTGATTACCCACCCACTCCATCTGCATTAATTCTATTTTCTTGGATCCATACAATCTGATTTCTTTTTTTATAATTTTTCAGAAACTATTTTAATCATGCAATTACGAGTTTACGCGCATGCTAATCTGCTGAAGATTTTAGCTATACCTTTTGTAGACTTCTTATTTGTGTTTCTTCATAATCTGCAAACTTCAAACTGTAACGATAACACCGGTCGACATTTGTTTTTCGACCCAAATGCTGTCGGACAATGGGCACATTTTTCTGGGCTATTTCTTCACGCTGAATCTGAAAATCAAGTCCATTTTAAGCCATCACGTTTTCTTAGTGCAGATAATTTCAGTTATTCTTAAAATAGGCCAAAAATGTGATATAGTAGGGCCAAGTAGAACCAACCTTCAACGATTTCAGGTTAGAATAACTTATCATAAAAGAAAAAGTATCGTAATAACTTCAAGAATTCATTTTCAGCATTTTCGGTTCTGAAAAAATGACACAAAATTAATTTAAGGCAAACATGTGTCATCAATTTTTGAATCAAAACAGACAAAGAAGATACAAAGGAATTAAAAATACATTAATTTTTGTCCGTCTAAATGTATAAATCTTCTCTTCTTGGAAACTCTACAGTGCTTTTGAAAAGGTTGATGCTCCGGCGGAAATCAGCCATCCTGTTAATATCCCATCTGCAAAGTGCCTAGTTGGTTATGCCTATCTGGTGTTTGGCGGCTATTTTACGCGCTGATAAAGAAAATTCTTATCTTGATAGTCTCAAATACACTCGCCTAAAACCCTAACAACCCTCATTTATCGATATTCCTATGTATGTTATACATAGACTGCATGACAATACCCGACCTCCGTAAATTTAAGTGAAATGATAAAACCATTTTTTCTTCTTTCTTTTTTTAAGCAAATCGCCCCAAGCAAGGCGGGATTGCCACTAGTACGCAAGAGTTTACAGAGCTTGAGAGTTAGATTAAAGAGGAGTGTTTGGGAAAAGGATAAAGAAAAGGACAGGGATCAAGGCCAAGACATCAGAAGATGTCTATTGGCATTACATTTGAATATTTGAAGATTATAGCGATCAGGGAGGTTCGAGCTAATAAGTTGTTGGAGTAGAAGGTACATTTAGTCGTTTCGACAGTGAAAGGGTGGGAACGAAATGCCAAATCTTATGGCGGTTTCAGACAAAACCTACTAATAAAATAATAAAAACTAAGATCGCTGTTCTTGAATGAATTCTAAAGAGCTTCTTCTATGAAAAGCAGAGAGGAAACATAAATGACAAAGTGTTAACAAGCTAAGAACATTGAGGGCACAAGAACATTTTCCAGTGAGATACCCCTCATAAAATCAAGCATTTTTATTTCAGCTTATCTGAACTGGAATAGCTTAGAATCCATTTTGAAAGTTATTTGGATACGTTTTCTTGAAATATAAATCATTTTAAGATGAAACGAAATGTTTCAACTATGTCACTCGCATGTTTAAGCCGTGGCATGTCCATGTGAATTAGACATTTTGGCAAAATAGAAATTATCTGTACTGAGTAAACGTGATTTGATGGGACAAAATTGTCTTGAATTTCAGATTCAGCATGAAGAAATAGCCCAGTAACATGTGCCATTTGCCCGACAACATTTAGGTCGAAAAGAAAAATGTCAACTGGTGTAATCTTCTTTGTTAGAGTTATTTTGAAGAGACCGCACAATCTGAGGTGACCATTAGACGAACACTTCCGACCAGAGTCCGATTCCTGCATGATTCTTATCGTCTGAACAATATCATTCTATCCACTCGTATTGCCCTTAGAAAGACATGAATCCATCATCCATATAAAAAGGAAAGGACTTATTTACTAAGACTAGCTAGTTTGGTTGTACAATGTCACACGTATAAGACACAGTTAGATTTGTAGTCACTACTAAGGAATACTTGTCGTACAGACTAGAGAGTAAATTATTATCCCACGTCAAGGCTACCCAGAAGATTGATCAGGTTGTTATATAGGGTGACCCCAAAAAACGGGAATTTTTGAAGTGCGTATTGCCAGACATGAGCAAGTGGCAACACTGCGAGACAGTGACTTTGAACAAGTAAACATTTCGCCATTTGGAATTCAAGGTGAAATTCACAGTATCCCAGCTGAGATGTTGCAACAGTCAATGAGGAATCTCAACAGCTGATTTCAAGAATGCATTCGTACGCCATCTATAAGACGTAATTTTTAAAAAATGAAAATTCCATCATTGTCTCGTCAATGGCACGTTTTAAAGTTTCAATTACTATGAATAAAATAGTTTTCTTCCATCACTCTTGGTATAATTGGATTGTTAAAAGTTCCTGTTTTTTTGGGTCATCCTGTATAAGGGATCATTTTGCTGACGCTTTTTTCATTTTCATTTTTGCGATGAGCAAACCCTACTTGACCGAAACGTTGTGTTTATCATAATATCCATGATGATCAAGATAAACACAATAGTTTATCATTTCACCCCAAACAAGAAAGTAAAGCAATTAAAAAACAAGGGTTTACTGAATGTCAAAGAATGAAAAAAAAATGAAACATTATTAAGGAGCGTGAACAATAAACGAAGAGGAATCAAGCAGATATTAGATAACGATTGACATAGCGTTTATATTTTTAAAGATTAAAGATGACTGGAAAGAGCCTGAAGAGTGTTCCACAAGCGAGAAGTGCGAGAAAAGAAGCATAGAACTTATGGTTGCATCTAGCAATTTCAACTGTAAATTCATGAGACCTTTGTTACCAATCTAGTACTGCGCCTCTATTACTTAAGAATTTAATGATGAGTGTTTCCTTTCTAATTTATTTTGTTTGTTTTCGTAATAATATCATTATTTTCTCTTTGACTCACATGTGCTACCAATTTTTCTTGCTGCAGTTGATGTATGCATTCAATTGATGTAGTTGTTATTTTTGTAAAACTCTGCGCTTTTGACTTTGCAGGGTCGGCAGGTTGAAGGATATCCTTATTTAGTGGGGACTACATAAAAATTGATACACTCAGTAAAAGTCAACTGAAATATATATATATATATATATATATATATATATATATATATATATATATATATATATATATATATATATATATGTGTGTGTGTGTGTGTGTGTGTTAATTTATATTTGGGAAGCAGACTATCTTTTAAACATGTTTCGTTGTATACGAGAAACAATGAAAATCACACGTAATATATATATATATATATATATATATATATATATATATATACATATAGATAGATAGATAGATAGATAGATAGATAGATAGATAGATATTCGTGGGAGAAAAGCGTGTTTATTATCACAGAAAAAGATAGATAGTGTTGATATAGGAATCAATACTGCACACACACATATATATATATATTCTCTCAATATTAATCTATTTGAATATATTGATACTAATGTCATACTTCTAGATCGTGTAATAACGAAGTTTATGTGCCATGAAAGCGTAACTTTTATGCATAATTGTTAATTTGTGTGTTGCGTCTCTGGTCCTTCATCAAATTGTCTTGAGTCAAAAATGTCAGAATAATTGACAGGAATCTGAACTGCATGCTAATATATGGAATAATATATTAATAAATCTTTATTAGGTTTTATTCCACAAGGGTCCTTATGCATATTTTGTTTGGAAGATTTAAGACTCATGTTTTTAATACCCATCTTCCATCCAAATAACAAGTAGACATTTCTTTTCTCACCATCACGATTTCAGGCCTGCTATCTAGGAACATAGTGTAGTATCTGTTAGTCACCTCTCATCTTTGTTTCTGCCCTCGACCAAATACACTTTGGAAAGGCATAAATCAATCTTCTTCCTCCAGGTTAAATAATCGGAGTTGTACCGGGAAAAATATTTGTTATTTCCAAGAAACGTTTAATTGTATAGTGATTCGTAATAAAAGTCTTCTTCTTTCAATTTAAAAAAAAATTCCGGCTTTAAATAAACCAAAAAGAACTGATATCCCGTAAAAACAAAGCGTTCGAGTTGTTCACAGTTAATGAGGGTTGTCTGTACCCGGTGATTTCAACCCCGCTGCAGTACCTCCCTTTTAGCAGTCTAGGTAATATGGTTGATGGATACTGACGCTAGCTTGACCTTGGTCACATGGAATTTATCTCCGGTCTATCTGTACACATATGGGCACCCAAACTAAAACCGATTGTATCCCATCTTACTTTGTGAGGAGGTGGCTTAATACTGAGTGTTCGATCCACGATTTGGAAACTGGGATCTTTTCTTCTTCCTTACTTCTTCAACCTTCGGTTAGCTCACAGTTTTATAACAAAGAAATTTCAGTAATATGATTCTATCTCTGCGGTGCTGCCTCCTATATGCAATATATGTACATTAATACATAAAAAATTTACATTACGTGATATTTACAGAAATTTATTCAAATATACAGGGTGCCCAGTAAAACATCTGCAAATTTATTATCATTATTTTATTTTCAGAAATAATTAACCTTGAATAATCTTGAATAAATTTCTTGAATATTCGTGACCTTGAATAATCGATCGACTCTCGAATAATTACTAACTCTGATTGGTTCGTTTTATGATTGATTAACTGCTGCTCGAAATGTGCAGAAGTTTTTCCTGAATTTTTAATTCACATCAGTCGCCACAAGTTTTCACCTATTGACTCACTTCTTTCTGAATTTACCGCTTTTTAACTGGGCACTCTGTAGATAATGCTCAAGGAAAGGGCACTAGCGTCTGAATTCAGACATTTGCCACAATGTATAGATATTTTATGTCTTGGTCTGGGTGTTGGTCAATAATAATGCTAGCGAAAATAGAGATCAGTAATGCGATGATGTATGAAGTTATTCGGTCTCTTGACTTCAGCGTTCTATGTAAGTAAAAGTTATAAGCATCTAGAAATAATAAAATTATTTTAACCCTACTCGACGCCTTAATTTGGCATAATCTTTCTTCATATACGCAACCGATCTCCGTAGTTTTTTTGTTTTACATTTATTTTGCGAGCAATTTTTATTTTCATTTAAAATCATAATTCTTTATGATCCCTTCACATAAAGTTACTCTTAAAAGACATTAGAGAACGGAAACTATGTAATATTTCGAATACGTCATAGCAAATGAAAAAATATATAAGCGCAACGTACCGTGCCGCGCTTAAATTTTAATTAGGGTTTAATTAATCGATATCAATTGCAACTGCAACGAAAATCGAAATTAAAGTTAAAAACCTTTAATAAAGAATTGTTTTAAAAACCTTTCACTCTGTTGGATATTTAAATTTCACCATAAATGAGTTATTTATTTAATTTTAATCGTGTGTAACTACAGTAGTTACTACCTGTTACTTCAGGTTGCTTATGATTCGCCGAGATCGAAAAACAGACGGACGGACAGACGAACGCACGTACACTGCGCTTTATTTATCTAGATTACGTTCCCCTTTTCTTTGCTCTTGTTTCCCAGCTTTCGTCTCGATGTGAGTTTCAAAATGAATATTTATTTCTACAAAAGAAAAGTGTGTTTAAATTAGCGGATATTGACATTCGGATGGACGTAATTTATATCTCTTTTAGTTGGAAGTAAATGTCGTCGCTCGACATCACACGCAGACATTTTTATGCAGAAGCATTTCTCCATAGTTTATTTTATTTATCTTTTTTTTTTTACTAATTATTAATTTCGAATTTAATATCTGATGTTCTTTATCTCGTCAATCATCGTTATTAAGCATTTTAGTGTGTGAGTCGCTTAGAACTAAAGAAGAAGGAATTATTTTATTTCTACAGTTAACAAGAAAAAACATTTGGTTAAATTTTCAACTCCTAGGGAGAAAGTAAATTTAGCAGTAAATTCGATATAACAACAAATACCCTCGAACCCTTCACATAACGCCTGAATTGACATTAGCAAGCCTACATGAATTGATTTTTTATTGATATCATAATGCAAATCATCATCATCATCATCATGATCGTCCTCTTCCTAATCATCCCCATCGTCATCATCATCATCATCATCATCACTGTCAGTCCGATGATCAGGTGTGGTCGTAAAGACGCTGCATAGTTGAGCACCTAACCCGCTCTCTCTACCTGTCTCACTTGCTTACCAATGTCTAAGTCCCTATGAAAGATCTCTTGGTCTACTCAGTGAAATCGTCAGATCCATTCCGTTCCATCAGCCTCTTCTTCTTTTGCCTATCGCAATACCTCGAATGATGGCAGCGGAATGATTGTTGGTGCGTCTATAACTATTTCAACTTTATTTTCTTGGTAGTGGTTTTGACGTCTTCAAGTGGGCCTGTTTTATGTCGGATGCCGTTTCACACCGTGTAACGCAGTTAGCGTGGGAGATTCCTAGAGTGGTTCTCCATCTTGGCATTTCTAATACATGGATTATTCGCTGTAATTCTGCTGTTAATTTCCATGATTCGCAGGTGGCGAAACAATTCACACAACAGTGTGATCTTTGATTTCAGGCAGCCTTTCTAGATAGTTTTTTTTTTAGTTTTGCAGCAGCTACCATTATTTTTGCTGCCCTTGAAATTATGTCTTTCCTGCAGCACTTTTCATTGATAATGGAGCCAAAACATTTGAACTGCCTCACTAATTTAAGTTCCAGAACATTGACTTTTAATTTGCTTGAATGTCTTTTCTCATTGTTCGTCATGACTTTTTTTCTTCGGCATTAATCTGTAGGATCTCCGATATTCGAATGATATTTCATTCAAGTCCTTCATCAGACTAATCAGTTCCTCTTCTTTTTCAGACATGCGCAATACTGATGTTTACATAATCGACGTTTTCTTCACATTGATAATAATCCCAATCTTGTAAAAAATGTCTACCAGGGATGTTGTTAATATTCCTATCTGTACCTTTAATGATCGTACACAGAAATCCAATTATAGGTATAACGGTAGATTTAAGACGCCACGTTTGTGTGACGTCACCTCGTGCCTCTCCTGCCCCCGTGCTATCCTGTGACGACCAATGTGACTTGGTATTGGCCGCGGCGCTAAATGTGACGTTCTAACTCTTGGCTGATTCGGATGAGAATATGGTTAGATTCAGTATCAGCTTTGTCGTTCCCAGATCGCCTCCAACGTCTGGTTACCGAAGTAACTGCTCTTATTTCTAGTCTAACCTACCCACGTTTTGATTTGATCTTAGGTAGACGAAATCAATCAGTCATCGGGCCGTAATGCAAGACGAATTCGAGCAAAAGTGATACTGCACAAGTATATGTAAAAGAAAATAGAGTAACAACTCGAAAGATTCAAATGTGTTAAAAAAAGAATAACAAATATCTTTATATCTGGTTGCTGAATACAGGACTGCGTCTTTCTCCCAAACCGCTTCTATGGATACGTGACACTTTGTGTTTGTTTGGCGAGTCTTAATATCTTAAGTTGTTTTTCAAGAAACTGTTTTTTGGTATCTTCAAGCGATATTCGTAAAACTTGTTTTGGTGGTGTGATTATCTTTTAGCATTCTGCTTTGTAGGCTACTTGACCAATTTGAAATTTTCATTATTGTCATGGGTAGATTGCTATCTTTTATTCGCTGCATCATAGCATAAATTAATTCCGACAGATCCGAGATCTTACGAATTTCCTATCTTCTGTGAAAAAAATACTTTTCTTCGCAAATGAAAATAAAATCATTACCACTTTTCTTTGTTAAAAAAAAAAACATCGCTCAGTATGTCTTTCGTGATAGCTTCTTCTCGCCTTAAGTATTTCTCGCTTTTAATTTTCAGCTTAATTAGCCAAACGCTAAATAGTGTCACAATTGTATTAATTTAAATTTATGTTTCTCCTGTTAAGCTATCCATTCATAAAAGTCCGTCAGGCTCAATATATTCTCCTATCAATTTTGAATTTTTTTTTTGTTGTCCGTTAAATTTTAAATAACAACCCACACCCGCATCTATGGTTATTTTCTAAGCTTAGCCTGAATGTGGCACAAGGCGGAATGTATGGAACTACCAGTGAGGATTGAACCAATTACTAAGTCGTAATTGTTCTAGCTAGACAAGCTTGCTAAGCATTAAACCACGTTGAGGAGCCTGACAAATTTTGTAATGGTCTAAACTCTTGATGATCGGAGATTGGCATCTGACCTCTATTCCGATATAGCACTAAATTCTAAGTGGGTAGAAAATTGACTGGTTACATTCAATACCTCGAAAACTTTTATAACCTAGAAAGGGTTATTGAATGAGTAATAACAACGGAGGGTGGAAATGAAATTGTAATCTTTATAACATCAACAAAATACAATACTCGCCAGAGGCGTGAAGTAGGTAAACCACTGCTAGTGATGCCCTACAATGACAACATATTACGATATCTAGCTGCTTCCCCACGATGTAGGATGCAACACAAGGTCAAATTTAATGTGGGGATATCCAAACCCGGGATCGGGTATCTGTCTACCTCCGTGGACGTGACTCTGCCTTTCGGCATAGCCTCGTCCCGGTTCTTCTCTGCCCGAAAGCAGAAAGTTCGACACGGCAAGAGCTTCCTACGCTGACAGCTCACGCTGCCTTCGTAGTCAGTATATTGCCACCACTTATAATAGTATCCAACGTATTTATGAGGATTGGGACATACACATTAGTGTTCATAGGTACGGTATATCACAGAAACGAAACTAGTTACAGTTCATCACCGCCGATCAGACCCCGAACTACCACTAGTCGCGATGAACGGATGCTCCCTCGAGGAGGCATCGTGCCTTGAGAGAATATTGAGTCCCAACTCACACCTGACCTGAAGTGGAACTATTATATACGCTCCATCGCTTAAGATGCAAATAAAATTGTAGGCTCCCTGTACTACTCCAGTAAGTACCTGACTCCTCATGTATCCGCTAGCTTTAAAAGAGCCAGATCAACCCGAAAATGGTGTAATTGTCATATTTAACCGGGCGCTACCCAGTCCTCACTTTCCAGACTTGATAGTCTTAAAAGCTTCTCTGAGTCTTTGTTGAATAACAATTATTTTCCGCTCCCCCCCAACTTCTCTCTCACAGGCGGGATCCATCCACATCCCCTCTCTATTCCATCGAAATATGTTCCACTCGAACAGATTCTACCCGCGAACCACCGTTCTGTGGAATAGACTCCTAAAAGAATATTTCTCCTATCACTACAATCTTAAACTGTTCACGTCTAGAGTTAACCGTTATTCTTCCTTCTTATCCATATAAAAAAACCTTTAACGTATGCTTCTACCTCGAATGGCCCCTCGAACATTATACAAGGTGAAACTTACTATAAAAAAAAGTTAGCTTAGATGCTTGAAAGGCTGAACGTGTGTAGTATCCAGTGAAGATCAAACTCGCTATTCAGCCGTTATTGATCAAGAGCTGCACTCACATTTATTATTGTTATTGTAATTGTTACATTTCTTAAGCCCAAATATTTCAGTAGGGGAAATTCTATAAGTATTTCATAGTAACGAAACTCGATGACTCGATGAAAAACAGGGAAATTTCATGAGCATTTCTAGATAATATTATAATTATTGCTATTATTATTACAGATTTGTGGTTGATCTACGCAGTGACTTTTTCAGTGAATACCAAAGAGGAAAAGTTACACATATTTTGGTTCAAATTCTTTGATTTCTGAAGAACACGAAAGTAATAAAACAGGATCTTCTTTTCTAGAATGGACATGTCTGTTGTACTGCCAGTCTTAATCTGTGTAACTTCATGCTGTCTTCAAAACAGGTTGGATTCTACTGGCCAATAAATGACAATATATACTGAGCAATATGAGCTATAAATTTATCCTGTCATGACTAATCTTATCATGATATTTTGTAACTGTAAATCAATTAAGATATGCGTTGCTGGTTTAGAGATTAGGACAAAACTACTGAGATATCATGAACATGAAACCTTTGTATCTTGGCCCAATAATCTAAATTCCTGAACTGCATTCTTAGTTCTTGATATTTACAATGACATTGAAGATAAATAGATAAATAAGCCGGCATAATTTCGCAAATTAAATTAATGTGTCTTGTCGCATCATAATGCAGCCAGGAAAATGCTGTTCTTATTTTGCGAAAATGTTTATTTCGTGGGCGTTTTCTTTGTGTAATTATAAATTTTTTTTTTGTTTTTTTTGGTTTTTTTTGTCGATAATTTATCTTAAAATACCGTTCCGTTTATGGATGAAACAACCAATGCATGATTGTAACGGTTTTTGACAACGATCGCAGCAGTAGAATACTGTGTAGTCATCACCGTGGGGTATTTGCGCATTTGTTTAGCCTCTACGCCACACCGGTCCCTATTCTCTTTATAGCTTTTTGCGCCCGTGGAAACAGCAGCTCTCCACCCCACTCCCGGTAACCACATCTCAAATTTCATCATGAAAGTTTTAAACGGTCCTTGAAGTGAAACTTGGGTCATCCAAAATTACGCATGTCCTCAAGTTTGATCTACGGTTTTCTGCTCAGTTGGGAATAATAAAGACTCTTGAAGCAAGCAAGTGACCTTCAATGTCTTTCGCAGACGCTGTGAATTCAGTTGTTCTGTACGGGGCGTGGCCTGTTTTGTAAACTATGTTCTGGTCGTTCGTCGGCTTACATTTTTCCAGAATGGGGGTTCTGGGTAAGGGTAGCGAGCGACTGGTCAAAATATCTCGCGGGCGATGAATTCTGACAGTGAGCGATTGTCTTTGTCTAATTTTGAATATACGACCACGACTGCGCGAATTTGGCAGAGGGCCTCAAGAACTTTGAAGCATCGACATGTTTTCCACACCCAGATTCCATAGACAGGCTTATGATGCACATGTTCGGAAGCTATGTTTCTTCCTGCTGCTTCCTAAAATCGATGCTACCAAGTTTCTTTCTCGTATAATAAAACGAATAAGAAATAGAAACCTGTATTCCGTTGATACAGTCCATGTAGTGGCGTTGTAGTCCGAGGGGTAGACAGTGACGATACGAAATGCAGCACCATGTGACAGTTGAACACATGGTGTTTTTTACCGGTCTTCTGTCACACCCCGAATGTTAAGCTATCCACAGCGTAATAATCACATTTTTTCAAAGATCTACCAATATGTTTCTGCTTATGGTTAACGAGGCCTATGAACAGGCATATTCTACCACATTCATCACTTGTAAAATTATGGATTGCGGGATCAAAAATGTCATACACACACGTAACACATATATAAGGTGTGCTTAAACGAACTTGTCTTGGTCGTAATGTGAACTTTTCAGTACCACATTCTATAGGTGTAAGTGTGTATGTAAAATAATAATAGTAGCTTGCCATTCGTATTCGATGATACCCGTCTACTAGGGCGGCTAGCCAATCCCTAATTCAGACGCTCGCTCAGGCACATTTGTGTTTGTTCAACACCCAGAAAGCCCACATTCAACTATGCTGAGCAGATCTTAGTTACAGTTTCTGGGAGAGAGCGAGTTATCTAGCGTGTTCAACAATCTGAACAAGGCCAGCACACTCAAAACCTCGGTCATGATGACTTGTGACTTCGTGCTAGCACTGCTATCGACAGCCCCCCAAGTGTTACGTCTACCGAAATTTACTCTCAAAGCTTGGATCAAACCGTGTTAAGGTTTTCAGGCACTTCCCAAAGGTGCCGCACGCTGGGATCCCGCGCTCTCGCCCCCATACCGATAACATCATGAAGTTTTCTTCCTGACAAATCAACTGTGGTGAGATTCAAACCCGGGTCTCATGGTCAAAAAGCGAACGTTCTAATCACTCGGGCATGAGCCCACATATATGTAAATATACTGTTGCGTAAACGTACGCATAGTCCATCTATTTACATTTAAATGTACTCAGGGTTATTTAGTCGGAATGTCCAAATCTTGTAAGGAAAGATTAATAAATCGTTAACTGGAAAATAGTTCCATCAAACATAGTATGTTTGGAAGAATATATTCCTCAATCCATCCTCCGATACATCCATATTGATGTGTAGGTGGAGTAATAGACTAATCGGTGAGCCGAGTTCGAATTCAAGTCGAATTCATTGCATTCACTTACACGCAAATATCCTTAGGAAATATATGTATACATCCCTTCTTCCTACCAGCTATGAGTTAAATAGTAGAACATCCGTGATTGGTAATCAGTATAGGAGTACGATAATTCGAAATTCAAAAGCCATCAGTCATGGAGCGACCAACTCGATCTTGTATGAACCTACTACTTGTTAGGAATACCACAGTAGCAATGCCTGGTGTTCTGAGATCTGATTGGATTGAAGGAAAAGAGTTGGTTTTAAGTTTGACACTGCCGTCCCAACTATAAGGAGGAAGATAGATTCCTATAGACTTTCTTAGTCTCCGACGAGACCCACAAGCGAAACGTACGCCCAACTCAAGAACAAAAGAAAAAGAAAAAAGAAGAGACCCCCCAACCTGCGAGACTGCTCGTTTTATATCAGTTCTAACTGGCCGAAATTTGCATACGTTACACGTCCGTGACTCATAAATAACAACCCCACTCAAGGACGCTTGTGCTTTTATTGTTAACTTTCAGCACTCTGCAGGCGAAACGCGTTCGCGCTCATTTCGGTTTTTAAGGTAGGCCATTTTTTTCTCCTTGTTCGTCCATCATTTCATTTAGCCAGGGACTGCTGTTACATTTGCGTAAGCGTCCACTATTCTGCTTACATATCACGCATGCCACTCGTTGCCTCTTAGAACGGCGAACTGTAGTCAGTTCAACAGAACCCACAGACTGCTGCATTTCAGTTTCGCTACAGTTTTCTATGGCTAATCTATCCGTTGCAGGTTATTTAAAATCAGAAAATATTTTTAAATTGCAAGAATTTTTGTGGGAGGGGAGGTTTAGTGATACATCATACTAATAACTCACGTCTGGGAATGGGGAGAAGTGGATTCATACCTTTTCCAAGATTACATATAACTAAATATAAAGAAACCAAAGAGAATTGTAAATCGACTCTCCGGTTAACAATCCATTACATCCAGATTACTCCCACATCCAAGCTTACTAGTATTCTCAAATGGTTACCCATCTCGGTAAGGACCAGTTTCGATGTTGCTTAAATACGGTGATCGTATGAGAACCGGTGTTTCAACGTGATGTGGCCGTAGCGCCTAGCGTTCTGAGAGATGTGGCCTCGAACACCTTTGGCACTTGAATGTATAGTAAATCCTCCATACTCGTAATATGGCTAACACCCCTACAAGATTGACTTTTGTAGCATAGCGTGAATACCTGTGACTCTGTGTCGAGAACTTTAGAAATCGATGAAAAGCTTGACGTGGAAAAACAACAAAAATGATCTTTCTCTGGCGACCAATCATGACAAAAGTAATAATATCTAGATAAACATGATTAAGACGTAAAGCTCGCCTTCTTATCAAGAGAAAAATTAATCTCATAAATTTACCTCTGATCTCTCAGATGTCTCCTCTACCCGACTATGGCAGTGCTTTGTCTTGAACACTGTGGGTATTGAAAGTTGGTTGTTGTAAACTCTATCTACGTTATTCTGTGATGATATTTTTGCTGTAAGGATGAGTCTTTGACTCCGGGCCTCCTGAGGCTAAGAAATGTTGCGATTGTATGAGTTTTAGAAGAGTGAAAGATAATTGGGAAACAAATTCTGCGCCAGGCTTTGGAAATTCTTCACTCGTCGAACGGTTGGTGACGAGAATAGCAAATTTGAATAGAATTGTAAATTTCTCATTCGGCAAAATTTCGCTCGGGGGAATTAAAACCGGTAAATGTTCCAACAAAGAAAAAGTTATGTCAATATGTTTCTAACTTTCGAAATTCCAAATAGAGAAAGGAAGGTGTTAGTCGCCCTCCAAAAACAATCAAATGTACATGTTTAAATTTAGACCGGCATGAATAAATGTTTCACTTGTCGATACAATTTAAAAAAAGGCGAGTAATAGCTTTACTTAATGTCCTGAGAATATACTAAACCAGCAAATGTAGAATTCATGGAAATAAATAACTGAAAAATATGTGTACTTTGTTTGAATTTCTGGGATGAGGAGTTATCATTATTTACACTAAATATTCGTTGTTACCACAACGGCCCGGGTTTCCTCATGTGTATATTGGTCTGTATCGAATGGACAAAGTGTAGAATGGACAAAGTATCGAACGGATCAAGTATCGAATGGACAAAGTGTCGAACGGACAATGTGTCGAACGGATCAAGTATCGAATGGACAAAGTGTCGAACGGACAATGTGTCGAACGGATCAAGTATCAAATGGACAAAGAGTCGAACAGACTAAATATCGAATGGACAAAGTTTTGAATGGACAAGGTGTCGAACGGACGAAGTATCGAATGGACAAAGTGTCGAACGGTTAAATATCAAATGGACAAAGTATCGAATGGAAAAAGTGTCGAACGGACAATGTCTCGAACGGATCAAGTATCGAATGGACAAAGTGTCGAACGGACAATGTGACGAACGGATCAAGTATCGAATGAACAAAGAGTCGAACGGACTAAGTATTGAATGGACAAAGTGTCGAACGGACTAAATATTGAATGGGCAAATTGTTGAATGGGCAAAGTGTTGAATGGACAAAGTGTCGAACGGTTAAGTATCAAATGGACAAAGTGTCGAATGGTCAAAATATCGAATGGAAAAAGTGTCGAAGGGACAATGTCTCGAACAGATCAAGTATCTAATGGACAAAGTGTCGAACGGACAATGTGTCGAACGGACAATGTGTCGAACGGACTAAGTATCGAATGGACAAATAGTCGAACGGACTAAGTATTGAATGGACAAAGTGTCGAACGGACTAAACATTGAATGGACAAAGTGTTGAATGGACAAAGTGTCGAACGGATTAATATCGAATGGACAAAGTGTCGAACGGA
The DNA here is from genome assembly GCA_963932145.1 of Acanthosepion lycidas. Lineage (NCBI taxonomy): Eukaryota > Metazoa > Mollusca > Cephalopoda > Sepiida > Sepiidae > Acanthosepion > Acanthosepion lycidas. The sequence goes on along the minus strand of OZ010595.1, from coordinate 50,120,156 downwards.
CTAAACAATGAATGGACAAAGTGTTGAATGGACAAAGTGTCGAACGGATTAATATCGAATGGACAAAGTGTCGAACGGACTAAGTTTCGAATGAACAAAGTGCCGAGCGGACTAAGTATCGAATGGACAAAATGTCGAACGGACTAAGTATCGAATGGACAAAGTGTCGAACGGATTATGTATCGAATGGACAAAGTGCCGAATGGACTAAGTATCGACCAATGTGTTGAATAGGCAAAGTACCGAACGAAAAAAGGATCGAAAAGCTGACTAAATTTTCTCATAAATAATTTTTATTTTTTTATTTTTACCACAATTCCAATTTCTCATAAATAAAAGTTTTAACTGTATACTGTAGTTTGAATGCAGATCATTGTTAAAAAAAAGTTAGCAATTATGTAGAATTTTTTTTTTTTTTTCATAGGAAGTTTTTATATTAATTTAGAATTAAAAAATAATTATTTACCGATAGCATATTTGCATTCTAAGTAAAAGGTATCCTTCAATAGACACATTATCCTATTGTAGGAACATTTCTAGCCTTTCTTTATTTGACCTTTTTTTTTCATTTCGGCACGTTGTCTAATGTTCGTTCCATACTTTATCCTTCGACTCTCTGTCTGTGCACTGATTTGGATGTATACTGGGACTTAATTTAATTCTCAAAAGAAAATTATAATATTTTATTAAACGTATTCCATTGATATGAAGTAATTTGTAATCAAACTTTTCTTTCCACTGCTCTGTGGAACCAACTCTCAAGAGGGTGTCTCCCCGATCACTATAATTGTCACCTGTTTAATTCCAATGTTAACGGTTTTCTTGCCCCTCTTAACCGCAGACACGTGGGTTTAATTTGTTCGGGTGGTTGTTGATAGTTTTCCTGGAAAACTATCAACAAACCATCCGAAAAGAAACACTATCAACAAATCACACGAAAAATTTAAATCCACGTGTAACTGTAGAATAAATAATGAATGTTCCTTAAGCGGTAATTGCTTACAAAATAACGTAATATATCAAGCCACAGTAAAATCACCAGATAATGAAGAAAAAGTATACATAGGAGTAACTGAAGGACCCGGGAAAACAAAAGAAACTATGCACACAAAACATCTGTCACAAATAGTAAATACACAAACAGCACAATGCTTTCCAAGTATATCTGTGAATTTAAAAACAAAACGTAAATCACACCAAAAATATCAAGGAAAATAAGGAAAAGATCATCATCCTACAACAATCAATCCAAAGCCTGCAAACTTTTCTATCAAGCTATTAATACTTTCCCAGACCAAAATAAATTACTAAATAAACGATCTGAGCTCATCTCAAAATGCAGACATGAAAACAATTTTTTATTACTTTACTTAAAACCGAAAAAGGAAAAGAATAAACAGAAATAAAAATAAAATAAAAAACAAGTAAAATAAATTAACCCAAGCGAATAATAAACAAATTAACAAACTACTCCCGTTACAATAGACGAAATAGAACAAATAAAAATAGAAATAAATACATAAAATACAAGTAAAAATAATCAATCCGAATAAATAAATAATGTAAACAATAGACAAATCAACAAACCAATCCGCCAAAAATAACCGTTAGAATAGACTTCAGCAATCAATCCAAAAATTGGACGAGAAAAAAGTTATAACAGCTTTATAACGGTAAAAATTACTACGTTACTCATAAATGGAAAATCTAATAGAGTATATAAAAATATCCAAAATAAAAAATAAGCAAATAAATAAAAAACAAGTAAAAATTAATCCAAAATAAATAAATAAACAAATTAACAAATTACAAATCGCTCCCGCTAAAATTACCGTTAGAACTAATAAAAATAAACATAAATAAGCAAAAACAATTAAAATAACCGACCTAAGCAAATCTCCCAAAATTTCTTACCTCGTTAATAAAACATAGAAAACCGAAAAGAATAAATAAATATATAAAATAAAAAATGAAAATAAAAAACGAGTAAAATAAATTAACCCAAATAAATAAACGACCCATTCCCGCCTAAATAACTGTCAGAATGGATTACCCACAATGCTCCACTGACCCATATATAGAAATAGTCGAGGAAAATCAAACAATCGCGGCCTGACAATTGCGTCTAGCATGAAACAGCCTGTCACCTCTGAGTGTTGACTTCAATGTTCACTTTATATATTTATATTTGCATACACTCAATCTCTGATATTGAGCACATTATCAGGTAAATATAGTACACCTTAAAGGAATATTTCTTCATATATATATATATATATATATATATATATATATATATATATATATATATATATATATACGATTCATTGTTAAATATGTTAAATAATAGTACATTCTTTCAATCCAGAAAGTACCTGGATATTTCTGCCATGCTTTTTTCTTTACGAAACTCGGAGGACGCCAAAAATAAAGTATTACAGGCACACTCTCCAATTTGTAGCCTTCATAGAATTCAAAATTTTTTACGAGGTCTTCTGGGGGCGGTTAATTTTCCCTCTGCAGCCTCTTTCTCACAGGCGTAACGTCGAAAGCCCTTCGGTAATCTTCACTATTACCCTAACCAAAGGTCAGACGAGCATTTGCCTCTTCACTACTGCTGTTTCCACGGAGTTGAATCATCTACATTTCTTCAATATTCCAAACGTAAAAGGCAAGTTTAACCTGGACAGCTTTTTTTTTCCAAGAACAACTAGTCTGTGGAAGAGACCCCTTGTAGATGCTACCCGGAACACTACAATCTTAACTTCTTTAAATCAAGAGTCAATCGTAATTTGTACTCTTTGCCAAGATCATTTTCAATTTATCTCTTTCGTTAATATCACAATCAATTGATTATAACCATTTTGACAGTAATTCTATGCTTTGAAAAGCTTTCGTGCTTTGTATTAGGTTGGTGCAAAAATAATGACGTAATAATGTCGTTTTTTGACGTTATACGTCAAAAAACGACATTATTACGTCATTATTTTTGCACCAACCTAATATCTGAAGCTTAATAAAGAAAGAGGAAATATCGAAGGGATATTAAGGGTTAAGCATTGCGTAGCGCTATAGGAAGATTTTATTCGTCTACGTCTTGCAGGGTCACGGCACTTATAAGATTATCGAACGTCGCTTTTTTACCTTATATCAAATCTTCCCACTTTTCCTTATTTGTCCGCTCTTCTTTCACGTCAACATAATTATTTGATATTTTTTTTTTAAATAACAGTCATATAATTTCATGCTATATCGAAAGATTTTTTTTTCTTTTTAGCATATTTTGATTAAATTTCAGTTCTTTTGTTTATAATGCACACAGCACGTATTTTGATTAAGGTTTAGACTCAATGCCAAATATTTTAGAATACGACACATTGCCAGAGATATTAGAATACGACTCAATGCCAGAGATATTAGAATATAACACAATGCCAGAGATATTCGAATACGTGTGGACGCAGCCCCCACCCCCACATGTTGTCAGCCGGACTCACCACCCCAAATGTATATATTAATAACAAAATAGTAAATGGAAGATGATGGAAAAAGTTCCATAATCTGAAAACTAGATGTAACCGTAAGTTCTAAGCTAACAGTTTCTTCACTCGCACTTCTCGCTTGTGGAAATCTATTCCGGCTTTTTGCTTCCCAGTCAACGTTGATATTTAAAAATTTAAATCTAGTGTCTTCTGTCCTTTTATTGCTTTTTCTCATTAACAAATTTTTGTTATATTCTCTCACATACAGAAACCCCTAGATTCTTAGTGACTTTATTGCCTTATTTGGGGTAAAATGGGAAAAAATATTTGGATAGAGATTTTCAAAAGTGTTATGGTCCAAGTTCCTTGTAGCACGGTGATGGTCCAAGGTTAGAACCAATGAAAGAATAACACGAACACTGGTATGGAATACAAAGATATATTACAACAGAAATATAATACAAAGAAGTATAAGTATTGGTAATGACTATCAGATTTGGTTAGAGTGAACTATGTTGTGTCGAAGAGTATCACTACTCCAATGTCCATACAATATGCTCTCAATAATCTCTCCTCGTCTTACAATCTCCTCCTACCTCATGAGAGGTGCAGTATTTATAATGTCAGGAATAGTCCATTATTATTATGAATAAGTTCCCATAACAAAAAGTAAGTTAGTTGAGAAATTGTTTAGGATTCCTTCAGATAAAAGGAGGCACTATAGAATAATAGATTACGGCTCGGATTGACGAATCGGAGAGACGGGTTCGAATTTCAGTCGAGTTCATTAACACTTATGTGCTAATACGCAACTCTTCTATGCCCCAGCTATAGGTAAATAGTAGGACAGACTGGGTTATATAGCCTTGGTTGGCAGCCAGAATAAGAGAAGGAAAACTCTTATTTCAAACTGATTTGGGCTCCGTCAGGCTATCTTGCCAAAATCACACTACTTCTATTTCGGCTGCAGTACATGTGATACCCCTACGACCTTAGTGGGATTCGTGATAGTAAACAAATAAAAATATGTTACTGAGTACCCCATTATTTTGGCCTTGTTCCAAATCTAAGCTACGTTTAGAAAATCATCATATAAAAAATAAGAACATATTTTTTTAATCTACAATATTTTATTACAAATTTTATTTACCATATTCATTTGGTTTTCAAATATTACATTACGTCGCCATCAATTTATTCTAAAACAGCCACTAAGCTAAATAAAAGCCATCACCAAGTTATCATTACTCGAATGTCCACGTTAAAAATGGAGACACCTGGGCTTTCATTATCCATCTAAATCGAACATAGTTGGTTGCTTTGTAATCTTTAATTCAATTAAAGACACGAATTCATCAAATTGTATGTGAGAAATGAATCTTTTGTGATACCTTTACGTGTTGTGACAATATCTTGCTAATGACAATATTTGAATTTCAAAAACGGTGAATGCGGCATCTACTTTAGACTATAGAACAAGAATAGCATTGACTTGGTTGTCTTTTAAAAGCTGAGTCAAATATATCCACGGTCCGTCGCGTTGAACCGTAAACATAAAACCAGGAATGGCTTGTTCAGGCTTTCACTAACTCGACCGCTTCACCCTACGATCTGTTTCAATTCCAGTTTTGGTCTGGTGGGAACAAAAAAATTGGGAGAGGTCCTGTGCATATTCACAGGGAAAAGCAAGTCGAAATGACGCCTTGGTGGGACAAAGAATACACAAATACTGTTTCCAATATAGTGGTTATATATTCACGCTTTCACCAGGCATGGTCTTGTAGATAGGTAAGTGGCACTTAAAACACCTTGCTATTGTCTTCTCTCACGACAGACTAATAGACTAGATCTTCCTTTCGGCTAGCGAGAAATCAAACTGTTGATATACCACACCAAAACAAAATAAAAGATTACCCTAAAGGTTAAGAAATAAACTCCCATCACTATTAGAATGAGCGAAAACAATGGCCTTGTGAAGCTTGTTTTCCTAAAGAATTGTTCTAGGAGAAAACTGACAGTAAATGAAGGCCGAATATTTCGTGCATGTAAAACTCTGTCTATATATCTAGATCGTGACTACCACTTTCCGATTATCTCCTCATCTTTCACCAACTGCTCGTAACCCAATAACAGTCACTTTCTTTTTCCCTTATACTAAAAGTAAGTTTTCCTGTGTAGAACCCATGGTCGGAATTCCGTAACATCCGATCAAGGGTCAGTGATTCCGTAAGTTTTAATTTATTCCTTTCATTTTCCCTTTTTGTGGATTTTACTGTTGATCAGAAAACAACAGATGATTCAGTCTTAAATACAATAATTTACTGTCCACCTTTCTATATGGATAACTTGATCATTAACAGGTCTTGTTTTAGAACAAATAAACTGAGGGGAAGTAACTTTTTTCTAACTGGTTAGTCTGGAAGCTATAGATTGTAGTTAACAGTAATAAAATAATAGAATTTAGAGAATGATATGAAGTACGATTTGGCTCATATTTTAATGTTCCTATGTGGTTTCGAGTTGTGTTTCAAGTGTCCCAACTTTTAAACAAGGCGGTTACATTTTAGCATCTGCTTAAAAATTGACTTCTTCCACAAATATATTGCAACTTGAGCTGTATCTTTTTTTCTCCCAAAATGGTATATCTGGATGTATTTTCGAACTGATTCTTTTTCTTTTTTCTTTTTTTTTTCTTATCAAATCACGAAATGTAAGTTGTCTTGAACAGTCTCTCTTCTAGATATTTTTCATTAATGGAGGTCTTGCCCTGAACTCCATCCTTGGACCTACATTGTTCTTAAATTTCATCAACGAATCTTCTGGTGGCATCAGCTCTCAACACGGTATAAATAATAGCGAGACAATACAAAGAGTTCGTCTCTAAAATCCTTAAATTCTAGAACTGTGGTGTGCAAACAGTGGCCCGTTTGGTCTTTTTGAATGGTACGCTTAATTTCATTAGGAAAATAACGTTTTAATTTTTTTTTTCCTTTGTTCTGACTTGTTCCCTCACACAGTCTCTCGTACATAAACAATTAATAAATGCATTGTTTCTTGAATTTTGGAAACTTTTGGCGAAAGCAACGTTTTCATAATTTTAAACCATTCGAGAAGAAATATCCTTTTTTTTAAATTTTCAAATAAATGAGGAATAAATCGGACGCAGTGATATGAGTTAGGCACACTGTCATCGGTGATAATATTAGACCAGGACTTCAATTTTTTTTTTTTTTTTTAACTATAGAAACAACTTTTTAAAAAAAAATCTTATCAATATTTCTAAAGTGTATGCTTATGCGTATAGTCTTCTGTAGTGAAAATAGCTGATGTACTATTACGAAAAATTATATTGAATATTTTTTTATAGTACGGTCTTCCTTGTGATGAGCCGTAGATTATGGAGCCAACTGCTCGAAATGCCTACTCTAGAACATGGAATAATACTGCTTTTCTTGATTTCTGAAAAATGAAAACATGTGATTTTTAATCAAATTAAAAATAAGCAGACATGCTCAGTCAAAATAACCCGTTGGTTGAACACAGTAAGTACGTAATGGACAGGTTGAGAAATTTGCAGTGATATGATGTCGATTCGTTTCAATTCTATCGTGACTACAGTGTAACCCGGATATAAGAGATCCGGATATAAGAGAAACCCGGATATAAGAGAGATTTTATCTGGTTCCAAATTAGAGCCATACTTACCTAGACAAAATAGACCAAACCCGGATATAAGATACTTCTTCTCCGGTCCCGACAACTCTCTTATATCCGGGTTACTCTGTATTCCGAATGGAATTTTAAAAAGGAATAATAGAAATAGAAATAATAAAATGATAATATTAAACCCAAAATTTCAATTTTTTAACGAGAGAAACAACTTTTCTAAAAAAAACAAAAAAAAAAAAAACAAACTTGTCAACATTTCTAAAGTGTATGCTTACGCATATGGTCTTCTGTGGTGAAAATAGCTGGGGTCAGTCATTAAGTTATATTCTATGCGTGATACACACTTAGGCGATCATGTATCTTTCGGTACATGACTGATGAGACAGATTTTTCCCCCGCAGGAGTTTGCCATTTCTTTCTGCAGTAGACCAGTTGCGATTAAAGTATATAGAACCCAGTCTGCCCTGCTAGCTGGTGGGAGAAGGAAAGGATTCATACCTTCCCCAAGGATATTAGAACGTAAGTGAATATAATGGATTTGACTGGAATTCAAACTCGGCCCTCCGATTCCTCAATCCGAACATTACTCCACTGTGCCTCCCCCCTGGGGTACCACTACGAAATATTGGATTAAATATTTTTAATAGTACGGTCTTCCTTGTGATGAGCCGTAGATTATGGGGCCAACTGCTTGAAAAGTGTTGCCCCCGCTTACTACTAGAATATGGAGGTAATGCTGCAAAATGAGGGAAAACTCAATTTGATTGTGAGGAGAACGTTTTTGTTTCAATTTGCAGATTAAAAATCTTCAGAGATTATTTCTAAAATATATTGTTATAACACTTTATTAAATAAAATATGACATAACTCAGTTTTAAATAATCCATAAATAGCTAGTAATAGCCACGATAAAAATGTGCTTCACAAATAATCTCTACAGCTATTGGACACGACATAGTTTACAGGAATTATCTACAATGGAAGATTAGGTATAACAATAATAGTTGCAGGGAGACAAATGCTGTCCACCCACAACTGCAAAGCTATCATTTAATTTTCATAACAAATAAAAAAAATACATATGGCTAAATGATACAGTTAAATTTTTGATGGATTTTTTTTTATTATTAATTATATATTATTGGCAGTAAATAGCAAATGTAAATACAAAATGCTACAATTTAATTTTTATTCATTTATTTTAATTTTAGTTAATTGGTTGATATTTTTAAATAGTTTACTGTATAATTTACACATGAACAGATACTTTAAAAGCACATTAAAGCGTCGCATGCAGTCCACTATATTAAAAGCAATCGTTTGTGTTCATTAGATGAATGTGAAAATTTACAAATAATTACGTTTTCAATGGATAGCAACAATAATTTTCCTCAGACATTTAAATTTCTTAACGACGTCTTTATAACCTTTAGCATTTTCTCGAATTGAACTTGAGTATCTGATAGTGTGCAGATGACTTTCTAAAGTCCTTATTCCATTATGATGCTAAAACAGTTGTCCGTATTTGTTTCTTTATTGTATTTTCATTTCATACAGGGGCCCACTCCAACTGGAGCCACCCCCCTATTAGGGCCCCGCTTACCATCGGACAAACTGACACCCTGACCACTCCGCCACTGTTTATCTATGACTTGAGTACTTAGTTGATTTTTCTTTTGAATTACAGTGTAACCCGGATATAAGAGAGTTATAGGGTCCGGAGAAGAAGTCTCTTATATCCTGGTTTCTCTTATATCCGGGTTTGGTCTAATTTATATACATTAACACAGGCTCTAATTTGGGACCAGATAAAATCTCTCTTATATCCGGGTTTCTCTTATATCCGCGTCTCTTATATCCGGGTTACACTGTATTAAACAAATAAGCTATATTTCTGTATTATAACGTTTTATACATTATAATACATAAGTATAGCTTATTTATTTGAAGAGGCTGACGAAAAGTCTAGATTAGATGAAGTGCCATATTATTCCTTGACAATCTGTAGAATGGCAAATATGTTTATTGTTATTTGTAATAGTATTAGTAGGATTGGAAGAACGATGGTTTAAGGAGTACCTGGGTGGATTGAGATATGGAGAGCCGAGTTCAATTTCCAGCCCAGTTCATTACACTCGTTTGGAAAAGGTATGAATTCATATCTTCTTTCCCCCATCTATGGGTAAATAGCAAAACAACCAGGATTCTTGGTTTGCAATTAGCCTAGAAGAAGGATAACTCTGAACTCAAACCAGCCTGGGGCGGATTGGGTTCCGCCAGGTTATCTTGCCCAGAAAACATTACTACTACGACTGCAGTACATGTGGTTGGTGCCCCTAAGACCCCAATGAGTTACGGGACCCGTGATCGATTAGCAGTATAGAAGTGGCATTCACTTATTTTTTGTGTGTCATTTCTATTATCAGTTACTTCTTGTTGTTAGCCGTATGATGACATATTATTTAGTTGCAGGAGGAGGAAAGGTAGGAGAAAATATAGGAGACGAATTCTTATGAATGCGCCGAGTCTGCAACTGACGTCCCGCACAGTGTGTATGCAAATGGACTAACGGTGCGTGTCTCCAAGTTAATTAACGCAGTGGAGCGAGAAGGTTCCTTAACGTCAATCTTTTCACTGTTTATTTTAATCGGAACTTTTTATGCATCGGACACCCACACACGCGTTGATATACCGATACATATGTACATAAAAACACGCCAAGTGTGCATATTTAGCTAGGAAGAATAATAATTGAAAATATAAGACGTAAGCTTGTTGTAAGGAATGATGTACAATTATCTATTAACATTTATACATACACACATACACACACGGACACACACTCACAAACGCATAGATAGATAGATAGATAGATAGATAGATAGATAGATAGATAGATAGATAGATAGATATAAACAGACTGAGATAGATAGATAGATAGATAGATAGATAGATAGATATGAACAGACTGAGATAGATAGATATATATATAGATAGATAGATAGATAGATATGAACAGACTGAGATAGATAGATAGATAGATAGATAGATAGATAGATATGAACAGACTGAGATAGATAGATAGATATGAACAGACTAAGATAGATAGATAGATAGATAGATAGATAGATAGATAGATATGAACAGACTGAGATAGATAGATAGATAGATAGATAGATAGATAGATAGATAGATAGATAGATAGATAGATAGATAGATATGAACAGACTGAGATAGATAGATAGATAGATAGATAGATAGATAGATAGATAGATAGATAGATAGATAGATAATATCTGGCCACTCGTATTCGGCGAAACCCGGCTACGATGGCGGCTAGCAATCCCTACTGCAAACTATAGGCACGGAGTTCGAACTTTCGATTTCTGACCAGCTGCGAATCTTACCATGGTAGATTTGTCAAGATGTCATCGATCTGGAGCGGGGAGGCGATTTCTTTTGGAAAGTGCTTGAAAACAATACCACGTTTTGACCGAAGCCATGTGAGTGAAATTTGATAGACGGTACCCTTGGGAGCTGTCGATAGCTGTGCTAGCACGAAGTCACAAGTCATCGTGACCGAGGATTTGAGCGTGCTTGCCATGTTCAGATTCTTTATCGCGTTAGATAACACGCTCTCTCCAAGAAACTGTAACTAGGGTCAGCTCAGCCTAGTTGCAGTATAAACCAGAGGTGGGCTCTGTTGGTGTTGAACAATCACAGATATGCCTGAATATACATACATATACTGTGAACTATATTACGTAGCCACTAATAATTCCACAGTTTAATGGTGAAAATCCATTTATTTTACACAAGTATTGGAGGTTCCATCATTCGATAATGGTTGGCCTTTAGCACTGAATAGTTGGTATGATCCTTACTGGGTGCTTCATACGTGTGCCACATCGAGGCTATGATTGATAAATTCTTTTTTTGTACTTCGTCGTTTTGTTATGTCTACCACATTGTCTCGATAGATCAATTACGACTGACTACGATTTTCACTGGTTGTTTCATACATTCGGCCTTATGTCGCACGTAATCCACGCTTACGAAATCGCTATCCTCACTGTGTACCTCATACAAAATTTCGACTTTAAATAACCCAACAGGCGATGATATCAGTTAATCAACACACCAAAATTTTCATCTTGGCCAATGCACATAATTCAGTGGAAAATACAGATCATACATTATACGGGGAGAATTTGGGTACCTCGACGTGGTGTATTAGTTAGCAAGCTTGTTTCGCTAAAGCCTGTTATGACTGAATAGTGAGTTCAATCCTCACTGGGTACACCGTATTCTCGGCCGTAGGTTACGCTTAGAAAAATGGTCACGTCGAGGCGGTGTTAATGGTTAGCCCGATCGTTTAGCTAGAACAAAAACGACTGAGTAGTGAGTTTGATCCTCACTGGGTGCCCTATACTTTAGGATATTGCGCCACATCTAAGGTAGTTTAAACAATCATTTTGGGCACCTCAAGGTGGTGCAATGCTTAGCAAGCTTGCGAAACAATTTATACCTTCATTTGTGTTGTTTTTTTTTTTTATTTATTTTTATATATATATATATATATATATATATATATATATATATATATATATATATATATATATATATATATATATATATATATATATATATATATATATATAGTTGGATTGATGTGAGTTTGTGACCCTAGGTTTCTCGCTATTTGCGATCGTCAGACAAACTCTAAAAGATATTTATATTAAAAAATATTAAAATATTTTATTATCTTAAAATATTAATATTAGAAAATATTTTTTTTAAAATGGTATATATATATATATATATATATATATATATATTTATATACATTTTACATACACACACACATATATGTGTGTGTGTATATGTGTGCGCGTGTGTGTGTGTCTGTGTCTGTGTGTGTGTGTGTATTTAAGTGCCTCTGTCAGTACGCCTATATGTGGTGTGTGTGCGGGCCTATGTTTGTACGAAGAACTACAATTATGTGCGGATTTGGGTTCATATATATATACATATATATATATATATATATATGTGTGTGTGTGTGTGTGTGTGTGTGTGTGTGTTTGTGTGTGGGGGGTATGTGAGTGTGTGTGTGTGTAATTTATATTTTCGTGTGTGTGTTTTTTACAGAGAAATGTAATTATATGCATATTCATATATATATATATATATATATATATATATATATATATATATATATATATATGTGTGTGTGTGTGTGTGTTTGTGTTTGTACGGAAAATACAGTTGTGTGCATATGCGTATTCATGTATGTGGGTGTTTGTTTATGCTTGTGTGCGCGAGCTCTCGCGTCTTTGCTTGTGTGCTTGTTGTATTTGTGTAATAAGCAACTGCTATGAGCAAATGTGTCTCCACCTGTTTTGCTTCCATTAATGGTGGGGGGATTGATAACAGCGTCTTCTGTTCTTTTCTTTCATCACTTCATTCACAATTCTCGTGTCATAACTGCCCGCTCAGGATCGGGACACCGACCGGGACGAAGAAAAGAGAAGAAATTGAACAGATTTCTTTGTTAACGGTTTCCAAACAATGTCCTCCGTCATTTGCACAAAAGCAGAGGTTTCCGGGTTCGGTTTCACGAAATCAGCCGTAATCGACACGGAGATTACCGACGCCTGTAGCTGTCAGTGCGACGGTAGCGAAAACAACCACATTGCTGGCGCTGAAACTGGTGCTTTTTCATCATTTTCACTTACTTGATACTTCCAGTGTTCTTTAGATAATCATAACAAGGAAAAAGCAATTCTAAGAGAGGATGCTGTATTTGTCTTACGCTTATTCAATATATCCCTAACCGCTTCTTATATAAGTTGTTATACACTGAGTAGCATGTAAAACTTATACCAAACCAAGTGATTGCGACAAATACTAATCTATCTATACATATATAAAGGGCAGTTGTCTGTATAGTTGTGTGTGAATGTGTTCGCATAAAACTAAAAAATAACAATAGTTAATGACAAAGTAAATATGTATACAGACTTATTTCATACATTCATTTAGATTTCATACATTACTTTCTCACGCACGCGCTAATGTATAGTAATTTCCATTTTTGCTTACAATTGAAAGGTCCACCACTGCCACCAAGCAGTCACTTTGAGAACTAATATAACTCGCAATTTTTTATACCGTGTCGTTGACAATTTGGAAGATTTTTTTGTTTTTTTCACACACACAAACACACACACACACACACACCAGCTTTTTGTAAGAAAAATTATCATCGTATGTTTTCTATTTACGAAGATATTTAAAAATTAAAATGCATTAGAATGCATTCGAAATTCTCAGAATTAAAAAGTAAAAAGGAACGGTAAGAATTCTTATTCTCGAATTGGATTATCGTTCATTTTTTACTTTTTTTTTTTATTCTACAAAACGCTATCCATGTATGTATTTTTAAAATTTCTGTTCTCTTGAATTTATTTTCACATCTATAATAAATAAAAGCGTAACTTTAAAAAATGACTTTGAAAATAACAATGTAAATTTAAAAGAAGAATATTAAATAGAATTATTTGACAAAAAGTTTAATTTTATTTATTCAAATATTCGTGTGTGTGTGTGTGTGTGTGTGTGTGTGTGTGTGTGTGTGTGTGTGTGTGTGTGTGTGTGTGAAAAAACAAAAAAAAACTTCCAAATTGTCAACGACACGTATAAAAAATTGCGTGTTATATTAGTTCTCAAAGTGACTGCTTGGTGGCAGTGGTGGACCTTTCAATTGTAAGCAAAAATGGAAATTACTATACATTAGCGCGTGCGTGAGAAAGTAATGTATGAAATCTATTATTTTTGTTATTTTGCTCAATATATCTGTAATGGCCTTTTTAGGGCCAGAAATAAAGATACAAGAGAGGAATTGAGTTAAACAAATATATTAATAGAAACAGTACTACAAACATATACAAACGAGAGTTTTAGAGCAAGAATGTTCGGTCCGACTGTCAGAGCTGACTGCTGGAAACTTCCCTCTCCAAAAGGAGTCCATGCGTGAGTGGATAAATTACCATAACAATATCTATATCAATCATATATTTATTTATACCATATATACATGTTTATAGTAGTTACATTATGACCATGGTAGTTACTATTGTGGTTTTATAACTCAAAAATAATCCCTTGCCATTTACGGACGATCGACTTTAACAGAGTCTATTAGTCCTTTGATGAGATGTTTGTATATACAATCTGAGAATCACCCTCTGTGTGTGTGTGTGTGTGTGTGTGTGTGTGTGTGTGTGTGTGTGTGTGTTATTGATTTATTAATATTTCGGCCATCTTATGGGAAATAATTATTTATTCAATTTTTATAAAATAAAGTTCATTGATTTTTGGTTTGTAAATAACGTAAAAAAGGAAATAAATTTCAATTTTTTTTTTAAACAAAAAACTATAGCGAGCCTTACTTTTTTTCTAAAATTAATTTAAATAAAATTAAATTCGTAAAAAAAAAAAAAACATTCAGCATGACTAATGTGGCCGTTAGTCATGTCTGTCTCTCCTAATTTAAAGTTCTTTTTCTTTTCAAATACAAATATAACTTGAAATTTAAACAATAGGTTTTCAAAATAAATTCCTAATGTATCTTGCTTGCTTCTACTCTTTTAAAATAGTAAGTAATTAAATTAATTTACAGAGACATTTTGCTGATGTAATGTTTAAAAGTAACACTTTATTTACTTAAGAATATCTATTAGGTTGGTGCAAAAATAATGACGTAATAATGTCGTTTTTGACGTTAAAAAATACCTCAAAAAACGACATTATTACGTCATTATTTTTGCACCAACCTAATAAATTCCCCTCCAAAATAAATGGTAAATAATTATTTTTCGAAGACGTAAGGCTCGCCATAGTTTTTGCCTAAAAAAATGATTAAATTAAATGTTTAAATTTATATTAATTTAAGTTTATTTACTTTTTTATTGCTAATAATTTGAGAAAAAAAAATTAATGAACTGTTATCTAGGTTTGAACTGTTTGAAAACATTAACAGAGTATTTATGTTAGTATTTAAATCGAAAAATAAAGTGTATTTTTAATACAAATATGTGGATGCTCAGCCCTCTAAGACTCCCCCTACCTCGAACGTGGTATTGATAGTGTGGTATTTTCCTCACTTTAGTTAATTTTTGAAACAAGCCAAAAAACAATTTATTTTTTAAAGATTGAATAAAAATTATTTTTCATAAGATGGATGAAAAATATCAATAAATTTTCAATAATAAGCTATTCTTCATAGATCTTCCGAGTAACACCGGGTATCCCTGCTAGTAGCGTATAAAGGAAGTAATTATTGCGCCGGAACAAAAGTACGTAGCGTTTTTGAAGTGAATTTCAAAGATAATATTTGCATATTTACACATAGATTTGCATATTTACACATAGATTTGCATATTTACACATAGATTTTTACCTCAGATATACATTTTTCTTCCATTAGGAAGAAGCAGTTAAAAAATTTCAAGAGCACGTCGTAAGGAAGAAGGGCTTAGAAAATCTGATACTCTCGGGGCAGATTCAGGGCAACAGGAGCAGAGGAAAACGGCGTAAGACATAATTGATTAGCTTGAGTACATGTAAGGTAGAACAGTGTTTGGGAGAAATAACAAAAAGACAAAACTTATTAAAATCTAAAGATGAAGTGATATGGCACAAAAAAGACCTTTCACCACCATTCAGACAGCTTCATGTTTCCAATTTCAATAAGAAAGGTGATAACCTTCTCTAAACGGTTTGTACATGCGCCAGAGGATTAGTGGTATTGTGTAGGGATCGAAATAACTGATATTGCGAGGTTAGGTGTATTTGTCAGGTGGAGCAGAACATCCCAGCCAAACTGTGCCAATTACTGACGTTTGTGCAGATGGAAGACGATGTCTTTCTCATTGACTAATTCCGTGTATTTCACGTCGATTGTTACCTTTAATTGGTCATTTAGGTGCAGCATTTTTCGGAATTTAACGTCTGACTTTGCAAAACGTTCTCGTAATACACAATGCCTATCCAATCCTAATAGATTCGTCGGATGCTCACTGGCTTTTGATGTAGTTAACCGTGGCTCATTTCGTTTTCACAGGACATCGCCTGCGATCGTTCTTTTCAGAATAGCACCCAATCTTAATATACATTTTACGTGACCAGGTGATTTCAAATCCCTTACAATGCTAATATGACATATGTGGTGTGTATCAGCGATATCTCATAACGTGTAAATAGGTTTATGTTTAATCAGTGTTTAAACTTGTTTATTTTTACGGAGTGATTCATTTTATACAGGTTATAAAACTTTTAAAATGTTATGTAAAGCCATAAAATATTTTTAGATTGTAACATTTATTTTTTTTTAGATAATAAATATTTTGTGATACGAGCTTTTCTAATTAACCCATAGCTGGGAGGAGATGAGGTTGATTCATATCTTTCTCGATATGCAAATTACAAATTCAAGATAAAAAATTTAAAAGAAGTACAAAATTTGAAATATCTAAGAAGTGTTTTACTAGAGGATGGAAAGGGTGACACCCAAATTCGAACATTCATTGTGGTAGAGAAAGTTACATTACAAAAGCTAAGCAAATTATTTAAAAAAAACAAAACAGGAAAATGTAATCGAAAACCTGCAAAAGAATACTGAACAGTTCTATAATGTCGGTGCTAATATATGGCCGTCCTGGGTATGACGATAACCTAGGTGCCCGTCCTGTGTAATACGATAAACTACGTCCAACAGAAAGGGCTCTGATCAGGAGGTTTTGAAGAGCGTGGAACCACCTCTTAATTGCTGGTGTTCACAGCTATGGGTAAATAGTTAACACCCAAACTTGTGTAAAAATGCTGTTTATGTTATTTGGTAGAATTCTTTGGACCTCTGTAAGGCGAGTCCATTATGTTCAAAAAAGAAAGAGCTTTGGCAAGACGCTCAGACTTTCCTAGCTTAAAACCATTTTTAACCATTAATTTTAGAAAACGCTTGTATACAGCATCCAGTTAAGATATTTCTGAACAAGTTTGGCGCCATACATGACATCCATATGAAAATCTCGATCTGACGAGACGATTTAAGTATATGAATCGTAAGTGGTAATGAGTGAGCAGTTACAGCATTGCAATGTTTCTTTATATAATAGAAGAGAAGTCTCGGAAATCAAGTAGGAAAAATAATCCTTGTTGTAATTTTATGTCAGCTACTCTTGATCTCCGTATATAGAGAAATGGTTTCCTCTTTCCTAGTGTCTATCCACTGACATCAGCGTCTATTTAATATTATCCTACCTATTTGGAATTATTTTCTACGCAAACAAGCTTTATTATGCTCTTATTAGTTAAAGACTAGATTTAAATTAGATCGGAGTTTTATTCTAATTATTTACTGCTATCGACCTTGAATACTGTACAACATTGAACAGTTAATGTTTTGACTGGCTTGAGCTATATATATATATCTAATTCATTCGATATTTAATATTCAGTTTGGTTACCCTTATCGTTCTGGAGTCAGCAGGCACGTTGGAGGACATCCGCTATTGTTTGAGAGAGGGGTGGGCTTCGCCAGGTCTACTTATCCATGATATGCTAAGAATGGATGAATAGCACTCCAAATTTCAAAGCTGATATTAGCATGCCAACGAGACATGTGGAGAGAGCTGGGCAACGTGCTTCGTTGCGTTACAACACCCGGTTATGAGACTGAAGCTAATAATAATAATAATAATAATAATAATAATAATAATAATAATAAAGACCACAAACAAAAACGGTGCCTCCTTATTTATATGGCAGTCCCTGCTGACTGCAATGTATCTTTGAAGATATTTAAAAAGCTGTCAAAATACAATGACCTTGAAATAGAGGTCTTGAAAATGTGGCATATGGGAACATCAACAATCCCTGTTGTAGTTGGAGCCCTAGGACTGGTTGGAAAAGATTGCAGTAGACTAATTGCAGGGATTCCTGGAAGCCCATGCCTCAAGGAGATACAAAAAATTGTTCTGACAAGTACAGCCCACACTTTACGAAGGGCTCTATCTATGTAATTTTTTTTTTTTTTTTTTTTTTTTTTGTCAGTGAAAGGTGTCATGATGCCATTTCTAACCTTAGGTCCCTGGGTTGGACCCGGAAGGAAATGTGTAAACGCCAGAAAGCAAAGAAAATAAAAATAATAATAATAATAATAATAATAATAATAATAATAATAATAATAATAATAATAATAATAATGACAATATGTATATTCTTATATCAATTTTTCGGTCACTGTTCTGATGAAATGATGTTATATTAAACATTTTATGTTTAATATAAATAACATCATTTCGTCTCATGAATGAAAAAGTGTTCATTATTAAAAGTGAACGCGAAGGAACGTTTCGTTCTTTAGAATTCTTGCTTTCAGCTCATTTGACATAATGTTAAAGTGATAAACATAGGAAGGACTTCAAGTTCGATAGGAAACTTATACTTAACGTCAGGAAGAGACAGTTTAAATTTCTAGAGCACATAATGAGGAAACAATCGGACACTCGAAAGACAGATAAAAGGCAAGAGGAAGAGAGTAAAAATTGCATAATCTACCGAGCGAGCTTAAGTAAATGGATGGTGGAACAAAGTTTAGAAGAAATAACAAAAAGGCAAAATTTGTAGAGAAAACCGATATTAACTCTTCATCTACGAAAATGGTATATGGCACCAAGCTTAGACGACCGGGCCATTTATTTGCGGAACTGTCACAAAAGGTTTTAAACGTTAGTTTCTTTGTAAGGAGATGGAATATGGAAAATTTAGAAAATAAACGTCTAACCGAAATCATAAATTCAGTTACAGTTCAAAAAATTACAGTCTGGTATTCATGTTTCCCTTGTAATTTCAGGATAAATAATGATGAAAATGGGCTTGGAAAATGTGATACTCACAGGATGGATTTAAAACAAGACGGGGACAAAAAAACAACGCATAACCCACCGAGCAAGCTTGAATAAATGCATGGCGGAACAAGAATTAGAAGAGATAATTAAAAAAAAAAAACATTTTTAAGAACTACAAAAGACAGGAAATAATGAAGCGCCATGATCGCCTACGTCCTGAGGTGACACGGCACATAAATAAGAATTGCTAGATGCTACCAAAGCTTCCATCAAAACTATTATTGATAGAATATTCACTACATAAGATCGATATTTATTTCGAAACCGTTTGGATATTTTAATATCGCTTACATTAGTTCTGCTGCGAAAATATAGCCAAACATGAACTAACTGAAAATTTGTTAATTTGCTTTCAAGACTTCAGGAAAGCTTTTGGTTTCAACTTAACTCTCAGCTAATATATTAAGAATTCATTGTACATTGCCTCTCTTTGTGTTGAGGTTCAAGAGAATGAAAACATGCGATGGAACATTAACTATAGCATAATTAGATTATATATTTTTTTCAATATTTTTAAGAAGCAACGCAGTTTTTCATACTATGCATTTTTAGATTCCTAACTCAAGTTTTTAAAAAAATGTTTCAGTCAAAGAAAAAAATATTTCCATATGTATACTGACTGTAAAAATCGTGTCCTACATTTATGTAAAGATTAATCTGCAGTATTAAATTTTTCTCTACACCACCTCTCTGTACGTCCTTCATGTTGTATCATTTTTTTTTTTTTCATTTTCTGGTTGGAGTTTATCAATTTCTATTCAATCTCATTTTCTTGTCTAAAAACTATCATACTATATTTTACTTAAAAACAACTCTGTAAAAACTCATTTCCAGTTTGCTTCTTTTTTTTTTTCACTTTATGAACTGATCGAAGAAACCTCTTATTTATTATTCATTTTTCTCAATTTTGTTTGTTGTGTCTTAAGCGTGTATTTGTGCATATGTTAGAGTGTTTCTGGGTTTCTGTAAAAATATGTTTGCTTTAGTGTGCGTGTTTGTTTTGCATGTGTATCTGACTTGGCGTGTATTATATTGTGTAAGTATTCGTGTGTACTAAGGTATGTATACGTCTGTCTGCTTGTATGGATGTGGATGAGTGTGTGTTTCCGGTAGAGAGTTTGCATTTATATTAAATAGATTGTTATATGCGCGTTTGTTTATAAGTTTTCAGGTGATTTCTTTATTGCGTGTGATCTTATATGAGTATTTGTGTTATGTATGAGTATGTGTGTGCTTTTGTGTGTCCGTATATATATATATATATATATATATATATATATATATATATATATATATATATATGTGTGTGTGTGTGTGTGTGTGTGTCTATATATATATATATATATATATATATATATATATATCAAAACACGACGGATTTGGACTCAGTCGGAGATTTTTCCCCCCTAAACTATCGGCTCTCGGCAGAGAGGAAAGTGATTTTTTTATGTATTTATTTTGAATAAGTACACCATTGTTCCAAAGTGTTCGGCTCATAAAAGAGCTTTGCATTATCAACAGTAGCAGTCACTGTTTACGAATTCGCGTTTTCTCTCTAAAGTGCTCGACCGAAATTTATTTTTTTCGGGTATATATATATATATATATATATATATATATATATATATTCTTCCACATACTGTTTCGCTGTATCACAGCTCATCAGTGAGAGTAGACACACACACACACACACATATATATATATGTGTGTGTGCGTATGTGTGTGTTTGTGTGTGTGTGTGTGTGTTTGGGTATATTTTTTGTTGAAGTGTCTGCTTCCTAGAGAGCACCTGTTTTCTTATGCGCGTATAATAATCAATGTGCAAGGGTATCTTACTTGGTCTTGTGTAAGTATGTGTATACGGTAAGGTATTTGAGCGTCTGGGCTCCCTATACCACTATATATATATATATATATATATATATATATATATATATATATATATATATATAGGTGTGTGTATGTACGTGTGTCTGTGTGTGAACTTGTGAATATCGTAGGTTATATGCATTAGTGTCTTGTACAGGCGGATTTTTGCATATGTGTGAATTTTTATACACCTCTTGACGCTTGTCGCGCCTGTATATATATATGTGTGTGTGTGTATGTGATTATCTTTCATTTATTCTTGTAGTTGTTAGCATTGGAATGTGTGTTTCCGATGTTGATGTGCGCCCGTGTTTTTATGAGAGTGCATGTATGTTTTACTTGTCAATACGTGTGTGCTAGAATGTACATGAGTCTGTAGTAGTAGGTCAAGTTTAAAAATTAAAAAAAAATATTTCTTAAATCCCTTGAAAGGGGTCAACTACTTGTCATCCCCCTTAACACTCTTTAAACGTTAACACTGGTGTTATTAAGAACAGGTCAATCAGCTAACATCGTTTCTGAAACCAGATTCTGACAAACCTCTCCTTAACGGACTAATAGTGGGAAGGGGTGGTCAGTTAAAAACGTTTGTCCTCAGTTGGGAAGAGACTATTTTTAAATTATAAAACCACTATAGTAATTACGAGTAGTTATAGTCACAATGTAAATACTATAAACAATTATATATATATAATAACTATATAATTAATATAGATATATTAAGTAAAATAACAAAAATAATATATTTCTCACGGCTACTTTCCCACGCATGCGCGAAAGCATCGTGCATTATATACTGTGCACCCGTTTTGTTTACAATTGAAAGGTCCGCCACTGCCCCAAATGGTCACATTAAGAACTAATACGACTCGTTCCGCTGATACTGCAAATTTTGAAATACATCGCTGATGATTTAGGAGTTTTTTTTTTTGTTGTTGTTGTTCTTTTTTTCTAGTTTGTTTGTTTGCTTTTTTTTCCTGTAGATTATTTATTATTTTGCCTGCAGATTTTATCCGTTGCATCCGAAGTCCGTTTATGAGAGTCAGTAGATGAGACGTTTGTCTGTACTAGGATAAGCAAAACAAAAGATCAAAGATCCTGTATCTATGCGAAGCACAATCATAGAGCACTCGTCGCCCTGCACAACCACTTACCGACCTCAATATAAACCCAAGAAAAAGGGACTTTCTAGTCAGTTCTCTCTGGCCTTTATCCTGAATGCGGAAGAAGTTGGTCCATTCCTGTAACTACCAAAGAACTAATCAATGCCGATTACTAAAAAGAAGTTTCTGTCAATCTTTCTCTCTTTTTCTCTCTCTCTCTCTCTTTCTCTCTCTCCCTCTCTGTTCCAAAGTACCAAGAGCTGCGAACTCTATCACTTAAAAAGTATACAGGTTTTTTTTTGTTTGTTTTTGTTTTTTTTGTTTTTTTGTTTTTTTTTTGTTTTTTGTTTTTTTTGTTTTTTGTTTTTTTTGTTTGTTTTTGTTTTTTTTTTGTTTTTTTTTGTTTTTTGTTTTTTTTGTTTTTTTTTGTTTTTTGTCTTTTTTGTATACAAAAGAAAATAAACCTTCCAAAACAACGTTCGCTGAGCATTAATTCGTTTTAAACGTAAAAACAATCTGCGCTAACATCCACAAATCTGTGTGATTTTATGCATGTTTTTGTGTATGTGTTTGTCAGTGAGTATGTATTTGTATGTAGGCATGAATGTAATTAAGTATAATTACTTTTTTGATTCGTACAATTTCCTTTTTCCACTCCTTCCTTTTCGTTTTTTTTTTTTTCTTAACTCATTATTCTAACCACATGTCTCTCTTTTTACTCAGATTTTCAGTCAATTTTTTTGTTGTTAGAATGTGACGGCCAGGGCCAGAATTATCAGCGACTGACCGGGTGTGCTTGGTTGGCTGTGTATTCTGACAATAACGCCTTGTCTTTATCTAAGTTCAAAGAGGCACGAATTCAACAGAGAGTCTCAAGAATGCTGAAGCATCTATACGCCTCCCACACCCAGGTTAGCGACCGGCTAAGACCACCCGTACAGGACGTTGAACCAACAAGTGACATGCGTTCTTTTGAAGTAAATCCTTAAACTGCATTTTAGAATCCAAGCTGCCACCTCCCTCCCCAAATAAAACAAATAACGAAAAAAAAAGGTCCTTTTCATTGATACTGTCTTCTGTTGTAGCATGGGTATTCAGAGACGTCAAAGAACGCAAGATTATTCTTTTCTTCTGGGATTCTATCTGCTCTTTCTTTTCTCCCACTATGTTCTGCTTCTTTTGTTGTTTTTTTTTTTCTCTTCCCACGTTATATAATTGTTTCATTTAACCTTCTGCTTTCCTTCATTCCGCTTTTCCTATATTTTATACACGGACTGTATTCACAACTAACTTCTCTTTATTTTGCTTCTTTGTTGAAGTCATTCTTCTCACCACATATCTCTCTATTTACTCACTAATATTTTTACTTCATTTTAATTGTTGATTTGATCGTTTAATTGCTACATTATTCTCTAAATCGTAAATATTGCTGCCATATATGGTCCAGTTCCCCTGCTATTTACCTTGAGTTCCTTGACAAGTTCCAAAGAAGAATCAGCAATATTATTAGCCCCGAGCTGTTACTTTTTTTTTTCCACCGCCGTAAGGTTGCCTCTCTGTATCTTTTGTACAAATATTTACATGGTAATTGTTCAGATGAGCTCTTCGCTATTGAACCTAAACAATTTAAGCACAGTACTAGACTGGCGGCAAGATCTCATCAATTTACAGTTGAGCTGGCCAGATGTAGTTAACAGTTTCTTTTCCAACACTTTTTGCTTGTCGAACTCCCTTCTGGCTTCATGCTTTCCATCCAACTTTAATCTGCAAAAATTTAAATGCAATCTACAATCTATCTACTGTCCTCCTGAGTGCTCTTTCGTTTTCCCGCTCGTCATTAATGTTTCTGTTCTTACTTCATCCACACCCTGTAACCCCTTGTTTTTTTTGGCGTCTATACTGCCTTCATGGGGTAAAAAAAAAAATTCTTATATTTCTCTTTTCACGTTTCTTTCTATACTGATTGTATTCGCTATGTTTCTTTCTTAAACTCGCTTTCCCTATCCATTCCCCTTTCACTAATTTCTCCCCTCAATAATGTAATATTAGGTTAGTGCAAAAATAATATCGTTTTTTGACTTAGTTTTTAACGTCAAAAACGATATTATTTTTGCACCAACCTAATACAAACACACGCAAAAACATACACACGCATGTTTATGTAAATTATTATATATTATTATAAATATTTATATAAATTTTTATATATCAAGAATAGCTTTTCTTTCAATATATATATATATATATATATTGGCTCCTGAAATAAAAATTAATTTCAGTTGAGCTCTCTAGGGAGTAGGTATGGGTTTGTAAACAGTGACTATTATAGCTAATATAGCGAGACTCTTCACATAGCGAATTGAGTCACTGTCGGTCACTGGGCGTGTTTCTAAAAATAAATACGATAAAAATCCACCTACAACCCTGCCGTGCGCCGACGGCTTAGTGGTAGAATCTCCGACTGACATCAATTCAGTCGGGTTTCGATCTTACCTAGAGGCAGCCGGATAACCACAGTGATGAGCTGCAAAATATATATATATATAAAAAATGTTATTGTTTAAAATATTTTATCATCGCAACACGAAAATTTCTATGTTTCGGAAATGAAGGTTAAATATTCCATTCTCATACAATCTTGAATACCTTCAGAAAGAAATGTTTTTTCGCAAGTGAAGTATATTAGGTTGGTACAAAAATAATATCGTTTTTTGACGTATTTTTAACGTCAAAAAACGACATTATTTTTGCACCAACCTAATAATGTTATATTTAAGAGTTTAAATGAGATGCGGAATGAGATTTCTAAATGTCATTATGGGTGTTCTCTTCTTTTGACAAATCTAAATACATATCTAAGTTAAATAGGAAAAGTGAAAAATGTAGATTACAGGTTCGGTGTGGGTATGTAATTTATGGTTGTCTGGAATTATCTGTCGTGTATTGGACATATCATCCCCACTTTCTTTTTTTAGAACATTGATAAGATACACTGAAATACAGAGCGTTGTATGTATCGAGCCATGGGTTAATTTTATCAGTTTTTTAATTTATTTTTTATACTTTTGGTTTGTCTTAAAGGGACTTTTTATGATTTAATAATTTATATATATATTTTATACAATTAATTTCAATTATTTAAAATGCAATACTTATTACATTTTTAGTACATTAGACGTGGCAATGTTGAAATTAAAATTTAGTGAATAACGTAAACATTTTTTTACCATTATATGTAATTAAATAATATATATTTAACTTTAAGTATAGATCTTTTTTTATAAAAAAACTATTAATTATGTTTTAATGTGAAGATAACACAATTTCTACAAAAAACTGTTAATTCGTTTCGTTGATTTAAAAAATCATTATCTTTAAGAAACTTAATAATATATAACTTTTCATGTAGGCATAGAGGACATGGGTCATTTAATGATCTACAAGTAAAAAATCTCGTTTTTTTAATAATTTCCATTTTACTTTGGAGGGTTTATTTGTTTCTTTTAAATGCCATATATACATATATATATATATATATATATATATATATATATATATATATATATATATATATATATATATGTATGTATATATATATATATATATATTGAACAATAAAAAAATTAAAAAATTAAAAATCTTCAGACACACTGGGTTGTAGATTAATATTCTTTCATTTTTTTTATTATTATTCCATTTAGATTCCTCGACTAGTTTCGGCCGAAATGGCCATCATCGGGAGGAGAAATATTTCTGCTTGCTGCTAGCACTAAACTACAGAAATGAATGTCTTGATGGAGAAAAAAATATATATATATATAGTTGGATTGATGTGAGTTTTTTAATTTTTAAATTTTGGATATATATATATGGTTGAGTATATCGGTGTTTTTATGTTGCAAGTGGGAGGAAAAATTGTCGTCGGAACGCCACTCATACTTACGCAAACATACATACACGCACGTACACTCAATCCAAAATTTAAAAATTAATCAGTTTGTCTGACGATCACAGTTATTGAGTGGAAATAATAGTGCGTTTAAATGCCATTTTCTTGCTATTTTTTACTGTTGTTAACTTTTTTACTCATTATTTATTATGGGTTATTCTGTTATTTGTTGTTGATTTTTATTACTTTTATTTGTGTGAGTTTGAAGTTTGTTAATGTGTTTATTATTTGCTTCATTTATTTACTTATTTAATCATTTGGATTAATTTATTTTATTTATTTATTTCTAATTATTTATTCTTTTATTCATTTTTGTTTGATTCCAGTTTTAGATTTTTAAATAACCATTAAAAATTTGTTTACCTCTCAGCACCTTGAGATGAATTCTTACCGTTTATTTAGTTATTCGTGTTGGTCTGGAAAAGTAATTACAGATATTTAGTCCTTCTGATAGAATTTACATTTTTTTCATTTATTGTTGTTGACTGGTGCTGCTTTCAGGATTTTCCATGATATTTTCGGTATGTTTTGGTTTTTGTTTTTAATCTCCCAGATATGTTTAGAAAGCATTGTACTGTTTGCGTATTTACTTTTTGTGAAGAATGTTTTGTGTGCGTAGTTTCTTTTTGTCAAAGGTTCTTCACTTACCCCTGTATACATTTTTCATAGTCATCTGCTGAGTTTACAGTGGCTTGTTATATTATGTTGTTCTGCAACATTTGTCGTTTAATGAAAATTCGCTCTTTTTTCTACAGTTATACGTTTATGAATGAGTTCAATGAATATTTTTCATACGTTGGTTTTTAAGATTTTGTTTATGGTGGGTTGAACATTTGATGTTTATTTTCCTGTTGTTTTTTGTGCAGTGCGATGTGTATGAGACTGTTGCCGAAAATGCATCATCTTTTAGTGTTCTTTCGTAATTTCGTTTGGCTTCGGTAAAGATGGTTTCAGTGGAAGAATTATTAAACATCTAAATTAAATAGATAGATAGATAGATAGATAGATAGATAGATAGATAGATAGATAGATAGATATACGGATATATTTTTGCATAGAAAGTAGATAAGGATACAAACAATTTTTCCTGTGACGTGTTTTGTCCTTAAATATTAAAGATCTAGCCTAGATAGATAGATAGATAGATAGATAGATAGATAGATAGATAGATAGATAGATAGATAGATATGAAGAAGCTGAAGAAAGAAAGAAAGAAAGAATGAGAGATTAGCATGTCTATTTTTGCATAGAATGTAAATAAGGACACAAACAGTTTTTTCCTCCGACGCGTTTTGTCTTTTAATCTTATTAAACACTAGATAGAGTTCAATAGATAGATAGATAGATAGATATAAACAGACTGAGATAGATAGATAGATAGATAGATAGATAGATAGATAGATAGATAGATAGATATGAACAGACTGAGATAAATAGATAGATAGATAGATAGATAGATAGATAGATAGATAGATAGATTGATATGAACAGACTGAGATAGATAGATAGATAGATAGATAGATAGATAGATAGATATGAACAGACTGAGATAGATAGATAGATAGATAGATAGATAGATAGATAGATAGATAGATAGATATGAACAGACTGAGATAGATAGATAGATAGATAGATAGATAGATAGATAGATAGATAGATATGAACAGACTGAGATAGATAGATAGATAGATAGATAGATAGATAGATAGATAGATAGATATGAACAGACTGAGATAGATAGATAGATCGATAGATAGATAGATAGATAGATATGAACAGACTGAGATAGATAGATAGATAGATAGATAGATAGATAGATAGATAGATAGATATGAACAGACTGAGATAGATAGATAGATAGATAGATAGATAGATAGATAGATAGATAGATAGATAGATGTGAAGAGAAAGAGGCAGAGTGAGAGAGAGAGAGATGAACAAACTGCCAGGTAGTTAGATAGATAGATAAATTCCGATACTTTTTTTTTATCAGACCTCATAAAAGATATCAATTAAAACTAAACCAGTATCGATTAAAAAGCGATTTAAAGTTTTATTCGTTATTCTATTATTTGTCCTCGTATTGGTTTCAGAGAGGTATGCTATCAAACTCTTCTTTTATGTACCAAGACGTAAGGGATCATGGCTCTCCACATCTTTCAACATTCAGCCATATAAGAGGATGAATAGCACATCGCCATTCGGAAATTTTTTCTTCGTTTCTAAGAAAATGTTATCAATTAGTACATTCTTTCAAATGTACCTCTGAAATTTTTGTCCCACTAGTTAGAAATTAAAACAACGAATGAAAAATAAATGTAAAAATCATGTTCAGGATAGATAGATAGATAGATAGATAGATAGATAGATAGATAGATAGATAGATAGATAGATAGATAGATGTGAAGAGACTGAGATAGAGAGAGATGAACAAACTGACACAGATAGATATGAAGAGACTGAAATAGATAGATAGATAGATAGATAGATAGATAGATGTGAAGAGACTGAGATAGAGAGAGATGAACAAACTGACATAGATAGATATGAAGAGACTGAAATAGATAGATAGATAGATAGATGGATAGATAAATATTACGTTGGTACAAAAAAATAACGTGATAATGTCGTTTTTTGACGTTAAAAAATACGTCAAAAAACGACATTATTACGTCATTATTTTTGCACCAACCTAATAGATAGATAGATAATGATGAGACTGAAGATAGATAGATAATGATGAGACTGAAAATAGATAGATAGATAATGAACAGACTGATGTAACTAGATAGATATGAAACACGTGCATAATTACTTCTCCATAGAAAGTACACAAGATACAAAGAGATTGAATCGCATAATTTTTTCTATGTATGCTAATCTGCTTATATTTTTTTGTTTTACTTAGAAAAAGTTTTTTTCCATATGTGAATGCTCATTTCATGAGGGCCAAAAAAGCCTCTCGTAATTATTATATTATAATTGCTATTATCATTACTCCATGTTATTGTTGTAACGACTAATAGGAAAATGAGATTCAATATTTCCAGCAAAAATTATTCTTTACTATCGGACATCGTCAATTAATGTCGGCGTGAGGGATATGAGAACGCGACGATGTGAGATACTTTAGTTTTCCCCACTCGAGTGGAACGCTTATATAAATTCCTATTATTTTGTTGTCCCATTTGTGCACACCCTAATTTCTCTTGGGTCAACCACCTATTTACATTT
>OZ010595.1:50063377-50085877 GCA_963932145.1 Acanthosepion lycidas | reverse complement strand
GAAAAAAGAATAAAAAATGAAAGTAAAAACGAATATGAACATATAGATAATGTACATATATATATATATATATATATATATATATATATATATATATATATATATATACACAGAGAAAGAGAGAATTAATAGAAGTAAAATGTTTGTCACTTGGCTGTTTGATGTTACAGCATCCCGACTCCAGAGTTTCGTAGACGAAAACGTTATATTTGGTGGATGTATATATTTGAAGCTCGTCTATCTGCTAAAATCTGTCGGATTAATAAATTCCATATATATGTATAGATATAGATATAGATATATATAGATATAGATATAGATAGATAGAGAGAGAGAGAGAGAGAGAAATAAATAGATACATATATATATATATATATATATATATATATATATATATATATATATATATATATATATATTTCTGGGTGAGTGTGTGTAGAAATGTGATAGTGAAATTTTTTGTTATTGATAATGCGTTTCACCTTTGTTAGGCAGAGGTCTTCAAGTCAGACTACATAACTACCTGATGATGATAAAAGGCTTTGTCAATAGAAAGTATTTACCACTCTTTCAATTCACTACTTTAATTCGGATTATGTTACCTTCTGCTAACACGTAAATATGTGTGCGAGTAATTCCTTTCCATAAATAATGTATAACTTAAAAAGTCTTTATATATATATATATATGTGTATGTGTGTGTGTGCGCGCGGAAAAATGTTCAAAAAAGTCTAAATAAATACAATAAACTTTTGCGCTTACACACAAATACACCCAAACACTCATATATATATATATATATATATATATATATATATATATATATATATATATATATATCAGAGACCATAATTACCAGGGCTCTGTCCAACAACAACATTCCCTCGGAAGAGTAAGTCACACTTTATTCCTCGTATCGTTGAAAAAAAACTCAGAGAGAGTGAGATATTTTTTTTTAATTATACATTATACACCCAGTATTAGAGAGAAAATGTACGTAAATATATACAGTATGGACATCCGTATTAATATTGGAGAGCAAATGTCTGTTTCATGCAAAAATGCCGTGCCGATTGCGTTTAAACAACAAACGGAAACTACTTTTGATACCAATGTCCACATTCTTTGTGTACAAGTATATATATATATATATATATATATATATATATATATATTCGAGTGCCTGGTAACGATATCTGAAGATGAGGGAAGGGGAGTCAGATGCTCGTTTTAGACCAATCCGCGTTTTCAGCTTGAAATCCAGGCTAGAGATTTTAGATGACTCTTCAATATATGTTCCGATCCGTATCGTCCCTAAACCCCCGCGCTAATACATAAAATGCTATTAACGAAAAGGCCGATTAATTTTGCTCACTTATTTTATTAGAAGAGAGAGGCAGGCGTGACGTCTTGGATTCTAAGAGGCAGCGGGAAGGATGACGTTACGAGAACACATGTCGCTCGTTGGATAAGCGTCCCTCTGCGTGTGATCTTAGCAGGTCTCTCGAATTTGGATGTGCATGCGTATCGAAGCTTCAGAATTCTTACGGCCTTCTATTGAATTCGCGCCGTTTTGGATATATATTCAAAACTGAGTCAAAAGCAATCCATCACCCTTTTGACACCACTCATGTAGGATACTCTGGCCAGTCGCTGACAATTCTGGCTTTGGACTACTCATTCTGTAACATATGGGAGAGATGCAGAAGGTAATAAAAGGATTAAACTTGCATAAAAAACCCAGCGAGGGACAGTATTCCAGTTGAAATCTTTGTCTTTAAATGCTAAACAACTCACTTCACTTGCCTATTAGGTTATGTGTGAAATTTCGAAGATAGGAAACATTATCTAAAACTGTAAATATTCCATTATTAGGCCACTTAGTTTTATGCGTACATGCGGTATATAAAGACTTGAAATGAGTCACTTTGCTGTATGTGATTCGCATAACATTTACCTCTATTATCCTACATCGCATTAATGAATATAATTTTAGCAATCTCCTTTCTGAATGACAGTGTTCGTTCAGAACGAAACGATGTAGAGAAGACATGATCTTTCAAGCGAGACAACTTCAAGAAAAGTGTGTTGAACAATATCGGAACTTGCAAGACGTAATTCCTGGTTTGACGAGGGCGTATGAAACCAGGAAATAATTCGATATATTTCTTGGAAAATTAGGCTGCCGGGATCATTTTAATTAAAATATTAGCCATTTTCAACGACACCTAGAAGTATCAACTCTAAAATCGTCACTAAAACTTAATGTTGAGAAGTCAATTTTCATGTACAGTGTGCGATGGATAAATTGTCTAAATTACGCAAAAAATAAAAATAATGCTGACATCTCATTTTTACAGATGCATTGTCCAAAATTACACAAAAATATTTTTAAATACTAAAGATTAAATTAATTCAAGAAAATCGCCATTGGCTTCGGAATCTCCTGCAATTTTTCTGGCCAGTCTCTTTATTTAAGTTGGTGAATACTGCTATAATCCTTGCCTTCAGTTCATCTTTGGTGTGAAAAAGATTTTTTTTTTCGTATTTCCCTCAGCTGCGCCCCATACATAAGAATCTATTGCAGTCTGGGGAAATAGATGGCCAGATATAATGGGTGATATGGTCGCAGAAATTTTTTGACAGCCATGAATTGGTTCTCCTGCTTTTGCAGCATGATGCAGAGTCCTGTTGCCAGAGATATGGTCTTGCATCAGCCATCCCCTTGACCCAAGATAGCACTATCTCCTCAAAACACTTGATGAGCTCTTTTCTTATCAGAACCATCAGAGTTTTTTCGAGCTTGGTACCTTCGAAATCACCATTAGACGTATCTAATTCTTACAAAATCCCTTGCACTGTTCTCAGATTGACACCGAAACACTCTGAAATGTTCGTATTGGAGCTTCCTTTGTGAATGCCAGGAATTACAGCATACCCTTTCCAAATTTTCTGGCGGAATGAATTGCGCCATGGTGCTCTTTTATTACAAACGGTTCCCAACTCACATTACTATACTGTGCAGTCGACAAAATTAAAAAGCAAACAACGCGCATGCGCGAAATTAAAAATACAAAATGGCAACCCATTTTCCCATCGCGCCCTGTATTTCGTCGACAAAATTCCATGTATTCCCTTCTTATGGTGCTTTGTTAGAGAGACTAGTTTAGTTATTTTCATATTTTAGTTAATGCTTTTGATATTTTGCTATTTTTCTCTTCGTTTTCAGCAACACAACCAGACTATTCAAATATTTTCTTGCTGTTCCAATCTATTTTTTCTTTATATATTAATATTTATTTTCTCTTTGTCTTTTTTTTTTCATTTCTCGTTTTGGCTTTTTTAAATATCAACAATTACTTTTTGATTTTTCTGTGATATCTGCTTCCAATATTTTGTTTCCCTTTTAAGGTTATTTTTTTTCTTAAATCCCACTACAATGTTTATAAAGGGTGTTCCAATAACTTGAACCAATTTTAATGTGAATTAAGTAGAAGCGTCTAATGATTTTTTTCTTTTTCTTTCAGATTTGGCGGAAATCTGGACGATATTATTTATCACACATAATTGCCATGACTTAAATAACATGATCCAATAGAGAAATAAATAAATTTTCACCAATAACACTGATTTATTTACTGCTGACTTTGATCCATCTTAATGAAACACCCTTATAACTTGGATGGATTTTAAATGCGAATTAAGCTTAAAATAGGCCCAAGTTACCGGAACACCCATTATATAATCCGTTTTCATGAAACACCCTCTATATCTGTAATAAACAGTAACTAAATTGGTATATATATATATATGTATATATATATATATATATATATATATATATATATATATATATATATATATATATATACGTATCTCCAATAATTTAAATGCGCTAAAAATTAAAACTACAATATTACCTACTAGAACTATCCGTAGTTTATTAAATAACACCAGCAAACAACATATTACATCCGATGCTTGCATCTACCAAATCTCATGCAAAGACTGTGACTTAACATATATATATATATATATATATATATATATATATATATATATATATATAAAACTGTCTTACAGATAAGGTTTTTCTTGTTCAGGAAACGGTTATATATCTTTTAAAAGTGCTCATTATACAGTTCAAATAATTGAAATTGCAGAGCTAGTTAAGATAGAAAATATTATTAATACTAGCCTTTTCCGCTACCGCAGTTTCAACCTGTGAATTTTTTTCTCAGTCAGTGAAAAGGTCACATGTTTTTCTATCAAATTATTTAAACACTTACGCTATTAAATTTAATGGGATGGAAGAGGTAAAGCAAGTGAAAAGAAAATATGTGAGAGGGGAGAAGGGGAGAGAAAAAATTAAAAATATTTGGTACTCAAATCCGGGTTCTTGTTCTTCCATTAGATATTTTTGTATGTTTGCAAGTTGGCATTATTTCAGATCTCACATTTAACAACTTGCCTTGCTTTGGATATAACATAATCGCCAGCTTGTCTTCCTGAGACAATCTGCACAAAATATTTCCAATACTATATGGAGTGGCTTATTTCAAAATACGCCACCATTTTTCTTCTTTTTTTTTCCTTTCAGCTCAAACACATGGCTAGCTAGTTTCGTATAATATTTGTAACTTTCTAGCTTAAAGGATGATCGATAATTATACCATCTTTTCTTAAAGGTGTCTGAGGAAACCTTCATTGGTAAATAACGCAGTTAGTGTTACATATGATTGTTAAAGCTAAGAATATATATATATATATATATATATATATATATATATATATATATATATATATATTATATATATATATAAAGTTTGATCTGAAAACCTGGGAAGCCCAAGCATCAATCCGAAAGTAGTGGCGTAAGACATGTTTCATTATGTTAAAGGGTTTTGAAGACAGTAGACTGAATCACCATGATCAGCTTCGTCAAACTCTAAAGCTTGAGAGGCCGTCAAAATCCTGCTTTAACAAATTTCATCTGTCAGTGTGGCTTTGTCGCCCGCAGCATGACTGGGCTAGTATCAAACTTAAGAAAGCACAAATGAATTGTGTCTTTCCCTTACCTGATTTTTTCCACAATATCCCTTCTAGCAAGTGTAAGTGTAAAATAAAAGACACCATCCAATGCTGGCCCTCATTTATCGTTCACGTTAGAAGAATCCACTACATAAGTATGTATGTATGTATTTATGTATGTATGTATGTATGTATAACAATCTTCAAGTTGCGTCTTAAAACTTGAAATAAGTTATATATAAATATTTTACATAACAGAAAATATTATTAGCGGAAATTCAAATGGTATTATATTATATAAGTATACCGAGAATATTTTCCCACTAAAGTTTGGTTTAAATCAATTTGATTGTGAAATTATTCTCTTTCAGAAACTGGAACTAAGGTCTGCTTGGAATATTTGCAATATAATCCCAATTAGGTTCAGTGGATGTTGAACAAACACAAATGTACTTGACCAGAGGATTTTTAATACAATATTATGGTTTATTTCTGTCAATGTAATTTTTTGTTTAGTGAGTACACATGTGCGAAATTGAATTTGTGTCTGTTTTTTTATATTTTAAAATGAGTAATATCTACCGGCCTATATCGAGAACTCATAGGTACCCCGTAGCCTAATTGGTAACGGCAGGCTTCTGCTATCTGAATGGTTTCTTTGATTGCGAAAAGGAATACAAGTCTGAATCCTGGAGCGAGGTACATTTTTTTAGTCTGACTTCTCGGTCCGACTGATAATTTCACCGTTTACGAAATTAAAAACTTGGGTTTCAGTATGTACCCACTGAAAGTAACGTTTATTGTAATAAGATAGATAGATAGATAGATAGATAGATAGATAGATAGATAGATAGATAGATATGTATGTATATTGTATATGAATGCACACGCCAAAAGGTTTTATTAAATTTAACCGACCAGGTCTGTCTGATTTTTAATTTAAATTTACAATTTTACAATAAGGTGTTTTACGCCAAAACATGTCAGAATCAAGACATTATTAAAATCTTGTTAACCGTACTGACAATAGAGTATTCTTCTGAAACGATGGAAAAACTTGAACAAAACATAATTTTTTATCCAGTTTGGACAACATTTTGACCTCCAGGTATAGCTTATTATTAGGTTGGTGCAAAAATAATGACGTAATAATGTCGTTTTTTGAGGTATTTTTAACGTCAAAAAACGACATTGTTACGTCTTTGTTTTTGCACCAACCTAATAGTAAGAAATGCCGAAGATGAAATAAACAATTAAATCTTGTTGCTTTAATTTTAAAAATTTTTAGGTGAATTCTTGCTCATTAATTTTTAGGTGAATTCTTGCTCATATAATATATGTATTTGTGTATACATATATTACTTATGTATACACACACACTCATACACGCACACACACACACACATATATATATATATATATATATATATATATATATATATATATATATACATGGGGGTGAGTGTATTTGAGCAGAGGTTTTGTTTTAAATTTCTTTCATTAAATACGGTAGACATGGAAAATTAATTAAGATTTATTAACTTTTTTCCAGCATCCTTGGGCTTTTCCGTTGTGTAGAAGTAGTGAGGTTCAGAAATTATCCCTAAATGTCATTGTCTCAGGCGCTCTCGGACAGTTCTTTAGCCATTTTCAAGGAGGGGGTAGTTTTTTTATCATGTTTTCTCTGTTTATTTTGTATTTTATTTTTGTGTGGTTTTGAATAGGACCGTTTATTCCAAGCCTTTGCATGTTGAGCGCGGCTGGAATTCGCGTTAGCATCTTTCTATTTTTAAATATATATATATATATATATATATATATATATATATATATATATATATATATATATATATATATAGCTTATATTTAGGTTGGTGCAAAAATATGTATATATATATATATATATATATATATATATATATATATATATATATGTGTGTCTGTGTGTCTGTCTACCGTCGCTAAAAAATTAAGTTATATTCGTAAATATATAGAATTTTAATCTGTTTTGTAAATGCATAGATAGATTGATAGAAGTGCTTTTTTCGTTTGTAAAATCAGCCAAAAGCTAGTCATACAGCGGCTCTAAGCAACTTAATACACCATCCTATACTGAGCTTCGCTTCAAACTGAGTGCTCTACTCTTGTATCCTTATGCCAATCTTGTCTAAGCTTCATTTTACATATCAGCAATATTTGTGTGATACCTATTTCAACAGAATGCATATTTACCTTTGATACGTGACGATTAAACAATCTTAATACAATGATTATTTTTCTCTCTTTTCGCCTCCTCTGTTTGAAACGATCGAAAAACAAGTCCATTAATCACACGAGCTATTGCCACGATATGTCTGAGATCATTAGCAAGCCTTTGTTGAAAATTCACCCTCCCAAAATATGTTTGAATCTATTTGACTGTCACAAACACTCCTTTCATCCGAGAAATTTCTTTATTCCTTCTATCAAAGTCGGTCATGTTGTTTCAGTCTATTTGTATTGTAATTAGATTTCAGTTAACCTTCATTTTATATTTCCTTGTGATTGTTTTTAATCTACATTTTCTTAAAGTGCTTTATTATGAATCCTATTTTGGGAATGATCACACTGAATAATTTTTTTTTTTTTTTTTTCATTTATTTATCTAATAAGATTACGCTTTTTTTTTTTCGTTTCTTTTCTTTGTCTTTTCATAAACTCTGTCTATGAAAGCAAATCGATGGATACAAAATAACATTTTACTTACTTATTCTCGTTATTTGTTCGCGATACTTTGATTTGTTGTCATTTACTCCCACCTCCAGTAATGTTATTTTGGGCAGTACTAAACCTATTCTGTGTTTACTATCTCCCTATCGGTGGAAAAATTTCAACTAGTCTATTAGTATTGAATATATTTGGAGAAAACAAAATGGATACCGTGTAGACACATGCAGAAAGATCATTAGTTTACTTGGAGTAAAAACAATTAACAATCAAACGTTAAAAGGTATTGATAGTTGGTTCTTAAAATAAGTTTAAAACGTTCTAAAAATTTATATTTTTTATAAATATCTACGGAATAATTTCTAATAATATTTGTAATCGCATACTGTCTTTTAATGTAAAATTAAATCTTATTTTCTACTTGTTTTTTAAAACTCGTGAAAGATTAGAATACTAGGGTGTTCAGAAAGTAATTACGATTTACAAGAAACAATATAAAAATAAATTCTAGTTCAGTTGATTTTAATATCATTTATCAAAAATGAAACAGCCTTCACTTTCAATAGCGACAGCACAACGGAAGGGCAAAATTTGATTTCACGTTTAAATGAATCTGTTTTTATTAGGTTGGTGCAAAAATAATGACGTAATAATGTCGTTTTTTGACGTTCAAAATACGTCAAAAAACGAAATTACTACGTCATTATTGTTGCACCAACCTAATATTTTTTTCCCCAGTTTGAAAGACATTTTCCAAGTTTTCCATAGTTTGATTTTTAATCTTCTGCTTATTATGAAATTTTCTAGGCAGTGATTTCCAACTGCCGTGTGCGGCGCGATCGTCTCGCGAAAAATATAGTGATTTTCCAAGAATAGCTTAGATGTGGCACAAGGCCGAAATTACGGGGTACCCAGTGAGAATCGTACTCATTACTCAGCCGCAATTGTATATATATATGTGTGTGTGTGTGTGTGTGTGTGTGTGTGTGTGTGTGTGTGTGTGTGTGTGTGTGTGTGTGTGTGTGTATATAAATATAAATAAATATATATATATATATATATGTATAATTATTTATATATTATAAGCGCGGTACTTATTAGAAAGCGCTCAATATATGAGATAGAGCTAACATATATGGTTGGATAGATGTGAGCTTGTGACCCTGGGTTTCACGCTTTAGCGATCGTCAGAAAGCGTGAAACCCAGGGTCACAAGCTCACATCTATCCAACCATATATGTTAGCTCTATCTCTGATATATCAACCATATATATATATATATATATATATATATATATATATATATATATATATAAGTATATATATATATGTAGAAGTAGTACAGCGTTAGTATTTATGTAAATGAATAAGTATTAAACTTTTTTTTAAATAATTATTGGGTTGGTGCAAAAATAATGACGTAACAATGTCGTTTTTTGACGTTAACAAATTGGTCAAAAACGACATTATTACGTCATTATTTTTGCACCAACCTAATATTTTCACTATTCTTCAATTATCTTATTTTAAATATTAGGTTGGTGAAAAAATAATGACGTAATAATATCGTTTTTTGACGTTAAAAAATACCTCAAAAAACGACATTATTACGTCATTATTTTTGCACCAACCTAATAGTTGGTTTTAATATTCATTTCTTTTTTTAAATTAAAATAAAATAAGTACACATTTTTATGTTTCTTTTTTATCTATGCTTTTATTTCACAACATTTAAAAGTACATCCTTTAAAAATTTTGCTAGGTGTGCCGTGATATTTACTCTTAGGTGTACCGTTGCTTAAAAAGGTTGAGAAATGCTGTTCTTGTGATTGAAACAAATCAAACCCATTGAGCCCTGCGTTCCTGACCAATTTTAACCCCCTTCTGCCTGATCTCCTGAGTGAAAATTCTCAAATATTTTTTTTTTTAAGCATTTCGCCCCAAGCAAGGCGGGAAGCCACTAGGACGCAAGGGGTTACAGAAAATTTAGAGCAAGATCAGATAGGAGTGATAGAAGAAAGGATGAGGAGGAGGGTAGTGGATAGATCAAGGCAACTGGAGATGTGGATTGACATTACACTTGAATAGCTGGAGACTATAGCTCACAGGGAAACAGGAAAAGGGAAGGGAGTTCCACAGGCGAGAGGTGCGAGACATGAAGCTATTGGAGTAGAAGAGACGGCTACATTTAGAAGTTTCGACAGTGAAGGGGTGAGGGCGGGATGCCAGCCTCGTAGGGCGCTTGAACTCATGACGTCTGGGAACCAGCGAATGCAGATCCTCGGAGCAATTTCCATGAAATTATTTGTAGAACTTTCGAAGAGGGAGGCGAAGGCGCGTCTGTGAGAAAGTGACTGTAGCCGAGATGCCAGAGCAGGGCCAACACGGTAGATATAGAAATAGTTACAAGTGTTTACCCACCGTTCAACCGGTGGCTGGCCATTAAGGCATATTTTTCTACCACTGTTCAATCGGTAGCTTGACATTAAGTCATTTTCTCTACCACCGGTAAAGCGGTGGTCAGGGCTCAAAGACATAAATCTAGTGAGCATACGGGATATGAAAGAAATTCACATTGTAACATTTTTTGTGTGGGGAGGGGGTATTTACAAAGTGTACCCTTGAATTGTCATGTCGGAGAATGGCACCATTTCTGTTTACCAAATTAGGAATCTTTTGGCGTATTGCTTCATTTACTGGATCAGATTGCTGGCAATAAAAGTCAGCAGTGATAGTTTCCATGTTCAAGAAGCTGGTAATGAACGATGTTTTATATTCCTCCAGATATCAGAAAGGATTTCTGTGGATAGACTTCATTTGTTTATCACGTCGTGGTAACCACTATCTTTTTCCTTTTCTCTGGACAAGACCAAACCGGTTTCCTTTGCCTAGGGAAAAAACGATGCTAAAATGAAAGATTACCATTCCTGTTTGATAGACTGTGTTCGCTCCACATGGGGAACCACAATTGCCGCTTTCCATGTAGGTATATGAAAAACTACACATTATTAACTTCCTAAATAATAAAAATCTATTAAACAATAGACATGAGTTAACGGTTTTTCCCGACATCATCAAATCTTTGCATTGAATAATTAGCATATAATTTTTTTTAAATCCATAGTCCTAATAAATAGCTTAAATACCCTACAAAAAAAATAACCCTTTATGAAGTCGTCAAAAAACAAATGTTACGGCAGTTTTTTTTATATACACAAAACCCTTTCAGAAAAAATAAAATAAATAAATCTCCATAGACATGTAAACCAGACTAGACGAAATCATCTTCCGTTTTAATTTTAGACACCCCATCCTTAACCTGAATTGACACCTATGAATGTAACTCTATACTGATACAAATTATTAACACCCTGCTCTCCTCTTTATATGAACAATCGCGCTGGCCGTTACCATAGAAATTTTGATTTCAATAATGAATCTGCTATTAAAACTTCAGAAATAAGTTATTCCAAAAAAAACTTCGCTTGAAGATGGAACAGAGCTTACTTTAATTCAATTTAATTCAAATAATTATATTGAAGTTTTCGGCTCTTGTTTTGAAACATGAGAACTCTTATGTAGCGTGTTGGAATCATATTTTTAAATAAATAATTATATCTATGCTCTACTTTTGTATCGAGAACTATTTTTTTTTTAAATAATAACAAAAATACTAAAGAACTTTGGATTATTTACCTAACCAGTTCTTTCCTATTTTCTATATATTTTCACACACACACACACACACACACACACACACACATATATATATATATATATATATATATATATATATATATGCGTGTGTGTCTAAATATTTATGATAGCGTATATCTCTAAAAGACAATATGAATAAAGACAAGAGGAAAACTTATCTTAGCCCTATCGTTTCGTCCCCTGAAGGACTTTATCAAGACAAATGCAAGGATTTTATTTTGTAACAAGTAGTTATATACAAGAGCAAAAGTGTTATTTGATTTTTGATTTTTTTTTTAAGTTTAGGAACGCTCATAAATATTCATACGGTTAGCTGAAAAGTCAGGCAAACTATGGATGGCACGAATGTGTAATAAACGAAACTGACTAAGTGATGTTCCTGTTCTTTTTTTCATGAAAATTAGTATTTAAATTATTTTAGTTTGAGGTTAATTTATGAGTTGTATATTTTGAATAATATGATGTTATGTATTTAAACTATTTCTTTTAATTTTTATTAACATTTTTGTAGTTATCTATCTTGGCTTGGGAAAGTAGTAAGTCTTTCAGGAATAATGCTGTTGTTAAAATACGGGGCACAGATCTTTGATAAGATTCGATAGCGACACTCTGGAGAATTTTCCTCTAAGTTACTTTCTCTTTTAATATGTGTAGCATTCTTTAGATCAAAATTGAGATTGAATTTGTTTTTGTCTATAACTAATTCATTTGATGAATTGTTGTGTATAAGATACCTTTTGTGTTCATTGATACGTTTTTGTAAATTTATGAAATTTTCCCCAATGTATTACGAGGAACAGTTCTGGCAATTTATTTTTTATATAACCACTTCAGAATTATTATTGTCAACGATATGATCAGAAACAAAAATACAATTATTATTAAATTCAAACCATTAGATTTGTCTGCTTCATTTTAAAATTGTTTTTAAATTTTCCACTGAGACAAAATAGTCATTTTTAAATCTTTCAAACCACATCTGATAAATATAAGCTTTCACTTTTTTCCTCTGGTAATGTTAATATTACCTCTTTCCTCACTGATTTCGTTTTTGTTTTGTTTTTGTATTGTTTATTTTAAGTCGAAAGGTATTTTGAATTACAGGTGCAATTGTTTTGTGCGTTTTTTGTGTTTTTTGTGCGAGTGAATATTACATTCAATTCTTTTAAAAATAACAAATATTTTTCGAGCTAAAATTCTTTCCATTTTACCCATAGCTTCCGGGAGATAGATCTATACCTTTTCCAAGGTTATTTGGATGTAAGTAACTAGAAGGAAACGACCATAATTGGAATTCGTTTGTCCGATTCCTTTTTCCGAACCATTATTCATTAGATAATCCGAATACCAACCCGTTTTCTTACAAGGAAACATTCTTCATTCAATTATCAAGCAGCTAATACTACTTTCTGTTGTAATTTATAAAATCTTTCTATTAAAATATTTCTGAGATGGGTGGGATGGATTCTTCATTTCCGGTTTTGAGTCTAAATTGTTGACGACAATGGCTCTCCACAACTTCCTATCATTATAACTCT
Organism: Acanthosepion lycidas; assembly: GCA_963932145.1. Taxonomy (NCBI): domain Eukaryota; kingdom Metazoa; phylum Mollusca; class Cephalopoda; order Sepiida; family Sepiidae; genus Acanthosepion; species Acanthosepion lycidas. The sequence goes on along the minus strand of OZ010595.1, from coordinate 50,072,885 downwards.
CAGCAACGTTTTACTATTTACTATCTGTTCTTTGATATATATATATTTCATTAAAACTTTGATAAAAATAAATATTTTTAGATTATTACAATAATATTATTATAATTATGCAGTTAAATTTATATCATTAATTATCTATATCTATAATTCTAAAGTGTGTGTGCGTATGTATGTATGTATGTATGTATGTGTGATCGGCTGTTATTTATGCGTTTCCACAGGTTTCATTCAATTTCAATGATTTTTTTTTTTTTTTGCTTGATAGATAATTCGTCATTGCCGGTCTTGAGTCAAAATTCGCTGGAAAAAAATTACAATGTTGAGGGTGAAAAATTGAAAAACTGATTTTTTACATTTTGCGCAAAAATCAAAGGTAAAATTGAATAACGCAAAAGATGCGCAATGAAGAGACGGTCATGTAACATTTGCAGGGGTGTCCAATGTCCGGCTTTATCAGGCATGCAAAATAACATTTTTGGTGAGGGTGGTGATTATGCCTAAAGCAAGATAACTTTTGTAGGATCATTTTATTTTCATCATTTTCCTGTGAAACAACCGCTCAATTGTAGCGAACCTAAAATAATTTTTACAGGTGCAAGACATCAATGATGTGCCCCGTTACCTCAACGTTTAGACACCATACTGCCTGCATACGAGTAAACCCACTCATTATGCAACTCTTTGTGTTCATTTACCAAGTTTTGTTTGTTCATGTTCTCTCAGTTTCATTCGCCTAATACATTCCCTAATATTACTTTTTCATACATAACATTCCATTCCCAGCTCATGCTGTGTGGGTGTGATTCACACCTCCAGTTGCTACTGACCTTGATAATTAGCGCGTGCAGCGCGTGTGACCCTGCAACACGCGCTGCGTCACGCGCTGACACACGTGCTGATGCAAGCGTATATGAATGACCTGCGGAACACGACGCCTGTTCGAGTTGCCCATTGAACTGCACGAAGCCACTTTACACGTCCAATCGAATTTGGTCGTCATACTGATTGTCTACGCAGTCCTAAGTTCACTGCTTCCACTTAATTCCGCAATTCCGATCTACTTCTGTACATCCAGCCCTACTTACACATTCCCCTCTCTTGGTTTCACGCTCTCTCTGAAGTGAAGTTACCTTTTCCGTTGCATAAAGCTTACTACTACTACAGTTTTAAGGCGTTGCTTTCAATGTCGTTTATAGCCGTTCCCAATTTAATTTTTTTATTGTCCTTCCAGTTTTTGCATTGCATTCGCCGTAGTAATAAGTAAGCTTGCTTTTTTATTACTCAGCATTTATTTTTCCAATCTTTCCTAAATTTATTCGAGCTGAGTGATTCCTGAAGCTTTTCTCTTCTGATATTTGCCCAAGCATTCCATTTGACAAGTCATACTTGCCTAAGACATGCCACCAAAGAAAAGAATTTGCCTAGGTCGCAAAACCGCTGCCGCCAGGTCCGTCATACGAATAAGGAATAACAAATCGTCTTTAGAACGTTCAGTTCGCCTGCCTCAAAATGCCTCTCGGAATGCTTCACTCAGAGCCACTGAGTCCGAAGTTCAACGTAGCCATTGGCTTTCCAGAAGAGCATACCTGAATGTTTCTACGCGCGAGGTTAAAAATGATGATCAAAGGACTCAACGGTTGAGGAAAAACGCCTCTTCAACTGCTGCTGCGCGTGAGGATGAAACTGCCGATCAAAAGACTCAACGGCTGAGGAGAATGCTGCTATACGTGATGTTGGCCGTTGGTTAAACCAGGCCTTCAATTACAACCCCGACACTCTTCCTTATGTTAATCAATGCCTCTAACTCTTCTTCCACGGGTCACCTTCGACCGCATCGCCTCCCCCTTGAAATGGCATCATTTCCAGCTCATTGAATAGCAACAGAAAATGCATCTACATCCTGAAGAAACATTCTTCCCCCTCCCAATTGTCTCCTTCCGCTGTAACAGTCCATGGAAGAGGTTCCTTCCTTGCAAGATTAATAACGCATGAACAACACTTTTCAGGATCACCCCCTACTACAAATTATTAACCCCCCATTTGGAGATGTGCCTCAGTTGCACCCAAATGTTGTTACTAATATTGATTTTCGGGCGGGCTGACTTTAAACTTAAACTACTCCATTTGAACGGCAAAAATTCCCAGTAATGAAACATCCAGTCGAAGATTGGTTATACTGCTAGTAGTCTTTAAAAATCTACTAACGCTTATTGTTCTTTCCAGTACATACTAGGACTTACTTCCTAACTTAATTTATAGAGAAAAATGTTTGAACAAAGTAACTATAAACTATTTTTTTGCTATCCTCTGTCAGCAGAAATGATGGGGAAAGCATTACCTCGCGCCATCGCCAGTGAAACACGCTGCAAGAGCCACTCCGTTTCACGAGGCTCGTCCCTTAACCGAGACGCCATCCCGACAAATCTCTGAAGGAACGCCATCGAACGAGAGCCAATAATTTCAGAAGTCTCCACTGCCACAGGAGTAAAAAAAATTATTAGCAAGAGAAGAATATTTAACTATTTTTTTTTTATCTCAGCGACGGACCCCGGCTCAACCGCGAACCTGATGTAATTACCGGTCGAAAATGTATCTGCACAAGTCGCATCTCAAATCAACGACTTCCCAATTTGAAAAGGGAAAATGGTAATGCCATCCGCCCGCTTTCCATCACCACAGTCGAGGCCTACGGGTTGGATTTGGGAAGGGAATCCAGCTGCATCCAGACCTCTTCTGATGATGTCGTTTATTGCTGCATGCCGTGGAAAGCGGCCTGCACTACGAAGACAGGAGAGAGGATGCAAACCAAACTCATTAATGGAAGCTCCAAATCTTCATGTGACGCTCACATAATTTGAAACCAAGAACTTATATTTGACGTTGTGTGCAATATCAACATCTTGATTATATTATTAGTTTCTCGTCGAGTTGGATGTGCTATTCATGAAGGAATATAAAAAAGATAAGAAACCTTCTAACTAATTACTTGTAGCGATATAAATCGTGATTGTCATTTGCGTGTATGAAAAAGGATAAAAATGCGTCACTTGACAGACTGTAGAGGCGAGGAAGTGAAACCGTCACGTCAATTATAACTCTATTTGACTGAACGAGTGCAAAGCATGAACAGAACAATTGATCTTCTTCTTCTTCTTCTTCTTCTTCTTCTTCTTCTTCCTCCTCCTCTTCCTCCTCCATTATCACCACACTGATCATCACCATACTCTTTTTTGTTTCTTTATCATTTCAGCTAAGACTCAAGGGATTGCTGAGTGGGAGAGAATATGAGAAAAAGAAAGCATTATTAAGGAGAGAAGACAATAAAAAAATCAGGAATTTATGAAGACAGAACATAACGATTCGCATTGCATTTAAATTTGCCCGGAAAGCAAGAAGCCGGAAGAGAGTTCCACAAGTGAGGCAAGCGAGATACGAAACTCTTACCATAGAACTTACTGTTACATCAAGCCATTTAAACGGTGAAATAATGAAGCATTACCGCCAATGTAGAAGTATGTCTAACTTCATAAATCCTTGGTAGCTAAGAGTAAGACTCATCAGAACAATTACAATGAAAATATTTACAGAAAAGACACAAGGAAGTAATGCTATAACAGATGGAAAGTATCTTAAGCAGAAATGCCTCGTCATGCCGAGTAACTTTACCGATATATCTGTGTATTTTATTAAAACTATCTAGATATATAGCAGAAGCACTACACCAGATGTGACAGCAATATTCCATGCATTGATAAATCGTCAACTTATAAATATGTAAGATGTAAGATAGATTCTGGCGAGAAAAATGTTTGGCACGACACAGTGAACCAATTTTCCTAGCAGCAGGCATAACAGTTGATTCAATATAATTACTCATATTCATGTCAGCTGAGAAGACGCAATGAGCTTCTTCGTTTTCCCGTCAGGACGTGGGTGACCATGCTTATCCACACCAACCTATGTTTCGAAACTCTTGGCAGTGTTGCCTCCTAGTCACTTTTCTGCCACCCATTTACACTAGCTTGTCAAGCAGATTATATGTCTCGAGATTCCTGTAGTCTTATGACATCAAAATAGAATCATCTGTACATCTTTTGCTCTCAAGACTGTGCTCAGCTATAATAAATCCAGGAATCTTAGAATCACATGGTTCTAAAGGTTGAATAAAATCGGTGAAAAGACACGTCTTACGCTCCTTCCTATTTTCAAGGATCTAATCATTTTCTAATCATATGCAGGCATTTTGTTCCCAGTATAATTTCTGGGTGATTCTAACATCCTTCGCAAATAGATCTAGTTTTATTTTATACTAATGTTCACTTAATACAAGGCCCAAGAGCTACTCAAGGTAGAAGGGTATAGTGTGGTGCTGTATGAGTGTAAGAATAGGCAAGAAGTGAAGTTTATGGGTTTATACAGGAAAGATAACGGTTAACCATAGACTAAAGTCTATGTAGTGATTAGAACTGCTCTCTTCCATAAAACACTAGTTCTTGGGAAGAAACTATCCCCATGGAACTTGCTTCTTACTATTAAAATACGAAGGAAATAGGAATGATTTACACTTTTGTACGTGGTATGGTGGGTCCCAGTTGATATGGTCAATAGTGGTATGCCTAACGAATGAAGTTCGTCAGAACATATGCTATGGTAATAGCGATGGAGAAGCGAGAGGTTATCGACGTTTCGTTTGTGGGAAACTGTAGGCTTGAAAATGATTAATCACCTGCAAAGCCCCGTAGACACTTTTGAACTCTATCATGAAAGGCAAATGCAGAATGGGGTAACATCAGCCCAGGTACGACAGAAACACGCCATTTCTGGCCTGATCTCATTGGTGTAAAGTTAGAATATATCAGGGGAAGAGAAACACTTATTGAGCGGTAAAATAAACTGACTGTTTTACCAGCATTATTAGCAATATACTAGGTCTGAATATGTCTTGAGTCCCAATAGACGTACAAAGTAAGGGGACTCATTGATAAAAACATTAAATCATAATAGGTGAATGGCCAGGGTCTGATCGGTGATGGTGGGACGTTACTAGTTACCTATTGCATTTTAAAATCTAGTTACTGAGTCACCAGAGCTAGGTTTGAGTAAAGGTGAACTGCAAGATTTTGGCCTTCTAGATTTTTGGAGGTGATCGTATAAACTGCTGTATCATTCGCATAGATATTCCCTAGTTATCTTAGGCAGAACATTAATAGTAGAAAGCTAGTATGACCGAATAGATAAAACTGTGGACCACCGGTGTTGACCTTATGAGTATCCGATCATATGACCTAGGAAAAAAAAATGTGAACATCGAACTTTGAAATCTAGAACGCTGCATAAGTATGAAAAACGAACAATTGAAATGTTTTGAAATTACAAAAACACATATACATACTCACAGACAACTTAACTCCCTGAAGATGGTCTCTGAAGATTGAAAGTACTTGGGAAAATACAACCTATTTGAAAGAAAATTAGGGTATTTTTCTTAATCAATTTTCTAACTTATTTTGACGTTGTGTGCAATGTCACCGAGAAATTAGCCCGTGAACACGAAAGGATCACAACGAAAAAAATTTTCTTATATATCCCACATATTTCTATTTTCACAGGGCAAAGATACGACTGTCTCAATCCCCAACCCCCAGCGCATGCTGCAATAAACATTTGAAAGTGACTTCAAATGAATCAACAACGACAACAGCTTGGTCGGTCAGTGAATATATGCTGGCAATCATGTGTCGGCGACGTCAAACGAATCCTTTCCAACAACAAAAACGGTCAGTGAATCTTCGCTAATGATACAAGATTTTTTTTATTTTTTTTTTTTTTTAACCGTAGCTTTTTTCTTCTGTGGACCAACTATTTAAAGTTTGTTCTCAACTACAGCTTTTTACTACGTAATAAACTCTAAAATTTTTCTTTAAACTACAGCTTTATCTGCGTACCCAATAATCAAAGACTTTAACGTGACTAAAGCATATTCTGAATTATTTTTGAATTCATGTACATATATTTGTAAATACAAATAATTTATTTAATAGGAATAACCATCGTTCCTTTCTCCATTGTTGGGAATTTGGATGTTTGTATTTTTAATATACCAAAACTAGTCGACTTAATTTCCTACAGAACAACACATGACATGACTTAACCATCATTAAGCAAACCATTAACGAGCGATGTAACTGGCGAATAACATGACACTTAAAAGGGTTAGATGGAATGACCTATTTTATTTTTTAAACATTGAATGTATATTTTAATCTAATTCAATTTTTTGTTACGCAAATCATCCGAAGCAAAGCGGGAGAGCCACTAGAACACAAGAGGAGTGTTTGGGAAAAAGATAAAAAGAAGGACAGATTAAGGTCAAGGCATCAGAAAATGTCGATTGACATTACATTTGAATATTTGAAGATTGTGGCTATCAGGGAAGCAAGTGATAGGAAGGGAGTTGCACTGATGGGAACTGTGAGATAAGAAGCTATTGGAGTAGAAGAGGTGGGTACATTTAGTCGTTTCGATAGAGAAAGGGTGAGACCGAGATGCCAACCTAGTAGCACACTTAAGTTCATGCAGTTTGGGAACCAGTTAAAGTAGCTCGTCGGAGCAATTGTCATGAAAATACTTGTAGAAAAGACAGAGGGAAGCCACAGTACGTCTGTGAGAAAGTGACTGCAGACGGGATGACAGATCAGGACCAATCACGTTGCATATCCTTCGAGATGAACAGCGGGAGCACCAGACCATATGTGACAGCAGTATTCTATGCAAGGACGAATGGTTGATTTGTAGATTTGAACGATCGACTCAAGAGAGAATTGACATAGAAGTAACCGAAATTCAAGGGAACGTTTTGCTATAGCAAAGCAACCAATTGGATTATTTTTTCTAGTTTTCATGTAATATTTTATGAGAAAAATTGGCAGTTGTTTTTAAAATTGAAAAGCGCGTTGCGGTTAAAGTAGCGACAGAAATTAAAACTGATCAGACATAAAAAATAAATGAACGAGAAATTCATGAAATAAAACAAAATGAAAATTGTGTAAGTGGTCGGAATAATCAAGAGTGGTCTCCCTTTGTTTTGTTACTCTCCTCTTTGAGAGAGCTATTTCTGTTGAATAAAATTTTCTTAAAGCCTACACATGCATACTTTTGTCATTACAGTAAGTTCCTAATACGAAGTTCACGTTTTGAAAAATTAATAAATAAATTTAGATTTCTTTAATTTTTCCATACAATATAAGCAGCTGAAAATATTTATTTAGTTCTACAAAATAAAAGAAAACAGATATAAATAATAAATTATTTTCCCGAATACCTTACAATCAAAAATACATTTATTGAACTTCGCTGTCATTCATTTTATTGAAAAAAAAGAAAAATCCAAGAATTCGATGTTTTTTAAAAAACATGGACACTCCGATCGATTTAGTAAATTTATTTTACTAAGATAATTTTTTATTTATGCCACAAAAAGGATTTTTAAGTAATGGTTATTCGCATAATCAAGAAAAATGGAAAAATATATAAATTAGTGATAAATTTGAGAATGTATGGAGTCAGTAAACACATTAAGCTAAATTCTTATTCAAAACTTTTGTTATAATGTGTATTTTGACGAACAGAACTCTAGAATAAAAGTAGTGAGCGTGGACATAGAAAACAAAAAGACATAGACACACACAGATAAGAGACATTTGTTAAACGTTTCTTGTATCTTATAAGTCGTTTTAATATTAAATGGAAACATGTGAAGGAACCTGCCGAAATTGTGTGTAATGTTCCAAGTACATTCTACAAGTTTTGATCCTTTTCAAGGAAACAAGATGGAAACTCGAAATATACCCAGTGGGGAGTTCAAGCTGCTAACAGTCCGGAGCTTGAAACGAACGCTGTTTCATTGACTGTTTTGCTGGAATTTAGATTATAGCATCATATAAACAGAATGACATCACGTTCGAAAGGCATTTCAGCAAAAATCTATCGCTGATGTATCGTTTCGGTAAGCCCTTTTTACAATTTTCCACCTGACTTTTAGAGACAAGGAAAAACTCACTGAAAAGCGTGAGAAGGTTTACCTGCCCGTTCCATTTAATTCAATATTTAAACGGTGATTGCTGTCTGCATATACTATGTTCAATATATAAGAAAAATTGTATCAGTTCAAAAATTCCTCTGGAAATACCATAGCCTTTCAACTTATGAAGAAATCTAGAAAGCGTTTCAAGATATCCAGCAGCACGAGCTTCAACCATCTAAAATTTAATAGACTCTTTCAGCCATAATCGTTAATACATGATCAATTGACCTATAGAAGCGAAAGCCATATATATATATATATATATATATATGTGTGTGTGTGTGTGTGTGTGTATGTGTGTGTATATATATATATATATATGTATATATATATATATATATAATTATTTATTTAAAATTATGATTCCAACACGCTACATAAGAGTTCTCATGTTTTCAAAACAAGAGCCGAAAACTTCAATATAATTATTTGAATTAGATTGAATTAAAGTAAGCTCTGTTCCATCTTCAAGCGAAATTTTTTTTGGAATAACTTATTTCTGAAATTTACGTGTTTTAATAGCATATTCATAATTGAAATCAAAATTTCCATGGTAACGGCTGGAGCGATTGTTTAAATAGAAAGGGGTGTAGGGTGTTAATAATTTGTTTCTGTATAGAATTACATCCATCGATGTCAAGTCAAGATAAGGCTGGTGTGTCTAAATTTAAAACGGAAGATGATTTCGCCTAGTCTGGTTTACGTGTCTATGGAGATTTTTTTATTTTATTTTATATATATATATATATATATACATATATATATATATATATATATATATATATATACAACTAAATTTCAAAAATCCGTTAATTCACTAACCACTTGATGAATGTTATATGATCCTTGTTTTTGTTTTTTTGTTTTTTTTAATTATAAACTGTATTATGTCTTCCTTAAATATGTAAGTACTTTGGACGGTTTCTCCAGTCATCATCAGGCATTATCGTCATCATTCATGAAAAAATATGATGCAAATTGAAATATGTCAATTTAAAGTGTGTTGTTGATAACAAATACAAATTTGCGAAGCGTGCAGTCGCAACGCTAAGGTTTAATATTTTTAAATTTAAGTGTGAACGTATTTTTTACTAATATGGCAATTTAAGATTTTTTTTGGTTGTAGGAGTTCATCAGTCAACGTAGCATGAACTAAATAGTTTTTCTCCTCGGATCCTATCTGAAATGTATCAACAAGAAAATATTTTCTATGCCTGATGATGTCAATCGTCATCTCTTATCTTGAACAACGTTCAACTTTTATCCTTTCCTCGGTCCACTCTCTATTCAGACTTTTCCCTTACATTCATTCTCTGTAACCCTCTGCGTACCAATGGGATTCCCGCCTTGCTTCGAGTGAAATGATTAACATATATATATATATATATATATATATATATATATATATATATATATATATATATA
>OZ010595.1:49975877-50058377 GCA_963932145.1 Acanthosepion lycidas | reverse complement strand
TCATATCCTTAGATAACACAGCCGATGCCAAAACATATCTGATTCTTTCCTTCTTTCCCTTTCTTTTTAATCAGAATTTCCCTGTCATTGTAATGACACTCTTTCGCCATTTGTTACTTACCAAAATATCCTTTTATCCATTGTCTCTTAGCCGTGTGTGTGTTCTTGCTTATCACTCACGATTTGGTCCTTAGCCTCTCCTTTTCTTCTTTTCTTTCTTTTCCTTTTTTGCCTCGTTAAATGGTGCCACACAAAGGAATCAAGGGAAGTAAATGAATGTTGATGAAAAATTCTGCCCTTTATATAAGCACAATATATAGGGCAGTACCGTATTTGTTGCCAGGTGACAAAGTGGGACCAACCACTACTACAATACTATCTTTTAATTTTAAAAGGAATAAATAAAATTTACAAAAGTACATAAGAACAAAAAAGGTACAATCATTTTTTTTCTGGAAAAAAATGTGCATTTAGTAATCACATTATTCATGCATGCATTTTAGATATTAATACAATGCTTGTACATATTTGCATATATAGTTGTGTTTCTCAGTAATTGCAGTATATATGTACTGAACATATTCCTAGCAGTAGATATCAAATGTAAATACGGAATTTGATAATTTAATTGTATATTTATTTTTACATTCTAAGTAATTGGTTGATATTTTTAAATATAAGGTTGGTGCAAAAAATAATGACGTAATAATGTCGTTTTTGACGTTAACAAATACGTCAAAAAACGACATTATTATGTCATTATTTTTGCACCAACATAATAGTTTACGAGACAATTTACACATAAACTGTTTGTTCAAAAGCACAATAGAGCATTGCATGCAGTTCACTATATTAAGAGCAATCGTTTGTTTTTCTGTTTAATTATTTTTCTATTTATTGTGACACTATTTACGTCGCTAGAAAGAAAGAAGAAAAAAGAAAGGCGACAATTAAATTTAGGTGATAAGAAGCCATCACAAAAAGGACACTAAGTGGTTTATTTTTCTGACAAAGAAAAGTGGTAAGATTTTTATTTCCATTGTCGAGAAGGTAAAACACAGAATTTAATCTGATTTATGCTACGGGGCGGCAAGTAAGATATATCCAATCTGCCCATGGCAATGATAAAAAAAGATTTGTTCAAGTTGGACAAGAGACCTCACGCAGAATTCTAAAGGGATAAAAATAAAAATTAATTAAGCAAGCACTGTCCGAGAAAAACAAAAATGTCCGCTGACCACCATGAAGGAAAGATTAAGCCTTTGTCTATATGCAGAATATCATTGAGAGGAGCATCTGTTTATCGTCAGGGCTGGCTATGATAGCGAAACTATTTTATCGGATCAGTAATTGGTACCAAGAATGGAAATACGTCCAATTAACCCACTTGTTTGGCGAAAGCCCCGAGTGATAAAGTCCAAGTGACATTTGGCTAAGATAAAAGTCCAAGGGTATGTGGTCGGGCAGAAGGAAAGAAAGAGAAAGAGAAAAGAGAAAGAAAAGTAAAAGAAAAAAGAAAACGGAAGCTATTTTTTTTTTTTTTTTTGAGCAAGATTTTTTAAACCGAGGCTAGTCTGGCCACACCCAGGCTGCTGAGCGCCCATTGGCTGAATGGTGGCATGAGCGTTAGGCGAAGGTAATCATGTGAAGAAGGAGGGGGGGCCTGTTGCGCCCCCCTGAAGGGATAGGTGTCAGATGCCACTGTGAGAGAGAGGGGAAACCCGTTGACACCCTCTGAGGGCATGGTGAGATACCAATATCAGAAGGTGGGAAGACAAAAGACTTCCAAAAATGGAAAATAATAAAATTTTCCTGACCGAAAACAAAGAAGTGGATTATCGGTTTAGAATTATCAAGGAACCTCAAACCCCGACAAGCCCACCCCGGTTTTGGTCGGCGTCCATATAAGCAGAGTCGCAGCGAGTGAAAACCAGTTCGAGTTCGAGTTCGAGTTCGAGTTCAAGTTCGCACTTGGAGTTGCACCCGTTCCGCAGAAACCTGGCCGAAAGATTCCACGCAAATCACGACTCAATTTCTAGCCAAGAACAATTTATTTTTGAAGAACGACTTTTACGAATATCGCCTGAAGATACACCAAGAACCAGTTTCTTAAAGAACAAACAACTTAAGATGTTAAGACTCGCCTAACAAACACAAAGTGTCACGAATCCATATAGCGGGTTGGGAAGAAGACGCAGTCCTGTATTCAGAAACCAGATATAAAATATTGTTATCCTTTTTTTAACACATTTGAACTTTTCGAGTTATTATTTTTTTTCTCTTCATATACTTGTTCGGTGTTACCCTTGATCGAACTCGGCTTGCATTACGGCCCAATGACTGATTGATTTCGTCTGCCTAAGATCAATTCACAACGTGGGTAGGTTAGACTGGAAATCAAAACAGTTACTTCGGTAACCAGATGTTGGAGGCGAACTGGGAACGACAAGGCTGATACCGAATCTAACCAGATTCGCATCCGAATCAGCAAAAGGTTAGAACGTCACATTTGGTGCCGCGACCAATACCAAGCTAGTTGGTCGTCACAGGACAGGATAGCACGACGGACGCGGCTAGGCAGACGTCACATTTGGCGCAGCGACACCGGAGGGACGTCACATTATTTTATTGTTTGAATCTGTCAATAACTTTATATATTCATCTAACAACTCTTTTTAAATGGAGAGCAATATCTATGATTCCAATTTCTGCACAAACAGCAAATTCCTTACCATTATCTTTATGACATTTAACCATGAAAATGTCCGCTCACATTGGACTGAAATTGTAGTGAGAACGAAATAATAATAACTCCCTTTAAGCACTCCCTTCAAATTCGGACAAGCTGAGAAAATGTAAATAAGTTCGAGAGACTATGTGAAATTTCTTTTGGACCAATTAAAATCTTGTCTACAAAGATATTAACTGTTGAGCCAAGAAAAAGAAAGAAAAGAAAATAGAGAGCCTATGCGAAATCCTTTTAGATATAAAAGGAAGAAAAAATTTAACCAACAAGTGAATAGAGTCTGAAGTGAAACATTTCGTTTCTATCCACGCGTGTAGCTTGGAAATTTTCGCCAGTTCCAAATTACTCGCCAATAATATTATCGGCCTTAATTTGGCAATTCAAAGAACTTTCTTTCAACAATCCAAAAATTTCAAACCAATTCTCTTCGTCTACTTTTGAATGTGTACAACCGTATAATCCGTCTGCGAGCAACGAACTCTCTTGCCTTACTTTAAACGTTTTGAATATTATTTTGTGCCAGATCATTTAATCTGTTGTATGAACATTTTCCTCTTCATGACAATTTGTTAACACTACCGACTTTAATAATTCGTATTTATTTTCCTGTAACGAGCTACTGACACAACTTCAAACGCGTAAATTCGTAAATAAATTTCTTATTTTGTTTTGTTAAAATTACCGGTGTTTTTCCTCGTCATTCACAGACTCCATTAATTTTCGTGAGGAAATCAACTGTTCATTTAAACCCCAAATCCCCACGCCCCTATAGAGTAACTTATAGTGTGGATATGGCTTTATAAAGTTCTTATTCCTTTTTATTACTAAAATAGTTGTCATTGTTTTCTTTTTTCTTTCTTTTTTTTTTTTTTTTTTTTTGTTATTGGGAAAGTGAGCTCTCCATCAGGGACTCGCTTGCTGACACCCTAATCAGTTCGCCACCGGGTATATAAAAGTTTGGTTGGTTAATTTTACAACGTGACCATCCTTATATTTTGTGCACTAAATATAAACTGTTTACTCTATAAAACTGGGTAACGCCTGTGTCAATAGTTTAGTTTCTTTCTAATAAACATGAAACTAATTGAAAAACTAAAACATTATTTCGTAATATCAAGTTCATATTGACTCCCCTACAAGCAAGCCACAAATCTGCCACTGGCTGGCATGCCACTAGCGTTTAGCGCTGATGTCTCGCAGTCGGACCGCCGGCGTGTTCATCTCGGCTATGTTACCACCATAGGCCCGATAGCGTTGCCTAGGGTAGATATAGGTCTGGTTTAAACTTGAGTATAAAAGTAGAGGTAGATCAAATTTTTACCAGTGATATGGTCCCCATTCAAATGGGATGTCTTAAACCACAGTGATTGTTTAACAGATAGGGATTGATAATGTTATGCTACAAGCAAGCCACCAATTTGCCACTGGATGGCACGCCACTAGCGTTTACCGATGGTGGCCTGCTATCGGACCGCCCGTGTGTTCGTCGTGATGTTGCCACTGGCGAATCACTAGAGGCCCACCGTTCGCTTCCCACCACCGACGGCTTCCACCTGATGGCCACAGGCGTTGTCATCGGCGGCCTGTCAGCGGGCCACTTGATTGTAAGCTCGCAAATAACCCTAACCCTGCCATAGATTCCCGGATTATCGATTAATCTATTAAACGAATAATCTTCATCTTCCAGGGAATATAATTTACCTAGTGTTCTAAGAAATAGAACATACGATAATCGTTTTTTTTTGTTTTTGTTTTTTTGTGATGCCAACGAACACCCGTTTGACACTTCTGTGATGCCAACAAGTACTCGTTGTCACTTTTGTAATGCTCATTTTAGTAGAGACTTTGTAATCGCAGATTTCAACTATAGCAACGCCGTTGAACAATACTGATGTCACACGCCTTCGAATAGCACTCGCACTAATAGTACTTGCGCGATAATACTCGCTCGAAAATTAACCTCTATATTGATTCAACTAAAATATATAAGAGAATAAATAATAGTTGTCCGTATAGTGATAGATGAGAAATAGCGATCAATTAGACACACGCTACCTTCCATATATGCGTTTCCTCTATGGTCACGTGGTCTAATTGTTTCAATAATGCGGTCGCCTGTGTCTGCTCACTTGCGATCTATGTTCAAACTGAAGTGTCGGCAGCGACATTTTATTCCTATATAATACCTTTCCAAAACGAAAATTGATCTGGAAATTGAATGGAAGCAGTAAGTGCATATACCGTGAGTTCATCATATTAATTCAGAATGAATTCAAAGGGCTTCATATGAATTGCGTATAACAAATACTGTGTAGTGGATAAAGAAATTGAACTACGGTACTTAACAACATTTTACTAAACCAAAATATTCATCTAACAACTCCAGTGATCTTCTTAAAAAGCCTTGTCAGATCTTGATTCCAATACGGATGTCATGCCTGACATTCAACTCATTCAAAAATATCTAAAATATCAGCTATATACAACTGTTTTCTCAGATCAATGCCATCAAGTAAATAATACTCCTATGTCTTAAAGAAGATTGTACTTAGCCAAATCATATTGGCCGGCGCGACAAAATCACAAGAAAAGATCTTTACCAAATAACTGAAACCACATCATTTGAAGACTTCTGATAGCCGTAACAATTTAAATGCATATCAAGAGTAACAAGTAGGGAAGATAATGATATAAAAAAGATTTTGACTGTTCACACTACTTTTAACAAATGTTTAGGATGGAAATTACCATCAATATTAGAGAGAACGATAGCAGTGGGCCTCACAAGAATATTTTGCTGAATAATTGTTTTAAGAAAAAATATTATAAAAATTCCAAGCAACAGCAAGGAAAAGATTAATGCCACCATTATCATCAGCATTCATTGTTTCAATTATATTTTTAGGTTGATAAAGAAAAAGAATATTTTCTATTTCCGTCGGTAGTCAATCAGTAGAGCTTAATCTGAAAGCACCCCCTTAACGAATACTAATGGGACACCTACTACTCTCAGAATTGCCTCGCCGTATAGTTTGAATACATCCACGGAGAAGAGACATAAGGCTTAAACCCTCTGTAGAACTACATTTCTTTTACTTCAAGTCTCTTCCTCGGCTTTGAGGAGCTTGACCAGCATTCACTGTCATACCTAAAAACAGATATCACGTAACACTTCATTACTCTTTTGGTTGTTTCTAACAAAGTGTTTCTGTCCCTTAATAAGCGATCATAGCACTCCAACTGTCATGGCCCTCCATAATTTCCTATCCTTTATAGCTCTTAATAAATTTCGTTTTTCGTTATTTATCCTAAACCCTGTTCTTCCATCCAATTACTTAAGCGCATCAAGTATGTTATGCGCGGTTTTTCTCTGTCCCTTTTGTCTTCAGTGTCCTGCGAGTATCAGATTTTCCAAGGCCTCCTTCCTAATTATGTGCCCCCAAAATTTTAGCTGTCTCTTTCTGATGTTGTATTATAAATTTCCTTTTTTCATTTTATCTAAAACCTCGTAGTTGCCGATATGTTCGTTGCATGGTATCCTCAGCATCCATCTATAGAACTACATTTCTGCTGTCTCAAGTCTATTCCTTATCTTTGAGGAGCTTGTCCCGCATTCACCGCCATACAGGAGGACAGATATCACGTAAGAGTTCAGTACTCTTCCTAACGAAGTTTTTCTGTCTCTTAATACTCTGCTTAGCTTTTGGAATAAGTCGTTGGCTATCCCAATTCTTCTGCAGATTTCAGTGTGGCACTTCCGTCTCTTTTTAGAAAACTTCCCAGATATTAAATTTGTTCTACTTGCTTGATTTAATATCACCGATTTCTAATTTGCATGTTGGACTCTTCCTTTTGCTAACAAACATGCATTCTATCTGTTTTTTTGCTTTTAGTCCTTTCTTCTCCTTTTCCTTCAATACATCCTGTGGGATATATTATAGATTTCTTTCCGTGTCTGCCGTCAATAGTGTGCCATCTGCATTTTTATGTTGCTAATATAGTGGCCGCCAATAATGAATCCTGGTAGGACATCTAATTTTCTCAGATTTGCATCGCTGTATAGGTTAGATATATCCGATGAGAAGAGACATAAGGATTGAAACCTCTGCAAAAGTTGCGGTTTACAAAATCCGCTTGCTAGCGACGACACAGCGTGATTTACTTTAGATGATGTTTTCTCAAGAGTCTGGTAGTTTTATCGGAAGTTTTTGTCTTGCAACTAATAATTTGATATATTCTCCTCCTCCTCTTCTCCTCCTCACTCTCTCTCTCTCACTCTCTGTCTTTGTCTCTGTCTCCCTAACGCACACATACACACAACCACGCGCATCTGTATTCTTAATATATTATGCGTATATGTGATCAGAAAGAAAAGTTTCTACACATGAATATTTAAATAATTCTTATGATAGAAAATAACTTGTATTCTGCGACTCGTTTATAAATGACTCTTTGTCATAAGAAAGCGTTTAGAAATGTCGTTGAATTTCTAAACCAATATTCTCTCGACAGGAAAGAAATAACTGAATCGTAGCAAGTCAAATATCAACACTGGTGTCTTTAGCTCTAAACAGTAGACGAATAGTGCGAGCAACATAAAATGATATTATAGATCTTATTTAATTTAATGGTGTTTTCGAATGCTATCGTCAAACAGTGTAATGTATTTACCTAAACTTGTAAAATTCTCTCTAGTAAGACGCTAACCATTTAAATTGTTTTGGAAATTAGTACTTTTCTAATACCTATCTCATATTTTAAAAGACTTCTGCCAGATGCAGTTTATATAGATTTTAACCGACAATACCACTGTTTGAGCGAATAATGCCGAATGTTTTCTTTATCAAAACGGCCAATCCAACCATTCCGACAATTTTTCTATGAGGCAGCATTGTCAGAAATGTTCATGGCAAGAAACTTTTTTCTAAAATCTGACCAAAGGACAGATTATTTTTATTTTTCTTGAAACGGTTCTTGATCAGCTCGTGAGATTTTCAGCACGTTTTCTTATGTTTTCCTGTTATCCCGAAAATTATACATATTTACATATTTCTGGTTTGGTCTTTGTTGTGTTAAAAGCCAGTTACCCTTCTCACTATCATGAATGATCCATTCTTGATAAATAGTCCTGGATAATCGTCAGAGGGGAGATAATACTATTGCAGACCGGAAATGGTGTAGCGCCCACCCACCCGGTTGTGTCCGTCTCAGGGCTTCCATTCCCCGAAGTCTTTATCCGCCTTTTATTTGTCCTGGGTATGAAGATAAACTAAACCCGCGTCCTTGTTAAGACAATAAAGTATATCCGACAGCATAACCTCTGATCAAGAGGTTTTGAGGGGCGTTAACCACGTCTTAATTGCTGATAATCCCAGTTCAATCCTGATTCGAGGTGGTAGCACCTGTTAGGGTCCCAGATATGGGAAAATAGTTAACCTTCAAACTAGGGTCAAAACACTATGAAAGTGTAAAAATAGGTTTTTATACCAGCAATACATTTTTGAAGAAAAAATTATTTCCAGCAATATATTATTGCCAGCAATACATTTTTGAAAAAAAATATTAACAGCAATAAAAAAAAATGTCGGCATTAAATAACACACTGAGTTGTTACCGTAAAACAAAACAAACCAAGTCAAACCCTCTGTTTGTGCGGTTACGGGGAAAAAATGCAAAATGGTAGATGGTTGGGCTAGAGAAAAGCTCCAGGCAGCGGGAATTCGTTCCACAAAAGCCCCTACGGGTAATGGCAGAGACTGTTTAACTCCCTCTACTATTTGTAAGGACGATTCCCCGACCAGCTACACAGATCATCTTAGATAACAAAATTTTAAAATACGAACCATCATTTGAGAATGCCGAGAAAATACAGCTGAAAAAGTCACTAAAGGAGAAGCGTCTCCATAAAAGAATTGGCCTTTCTTCCACAGCATAGTTTCCCCATCCACAAAACAACACATCATGGTTTTGTCCTCCGCCAATGAGATCCCCATCTCCCACTTCTTCTAAAATGACAACCTTAAAGAAGAACCCCATTTCCAAATGATCATCCAAGGAAAAACCTACCCCTACCAATACAGCCCCTATTCAAACTCCCATCAGCACACCAAAAATATCTGAAAACACAAAACGATAACGAAGTCCATACACTGAATCTATAAATATTTAAAAAAAAAAAAAGGGTAAACCCATTTTTAAAACAGGGGAAGATGTGTACCGGGTCACGAAAGATCAAAAAGAGCGGGCATTAAGTCAATCAAGAAAATTTAAAAACATGAAATTCTTAATTAATTACAAATCTTTAAAGTATTTATACACTGAAAACCCGAGAAATTTCCCCAGGGCCAAAAGACTGTTAACAGTTGTAAGATCTTGTTAGGGTGGAAAACAGATTTGGGACATGGTGTATGAAGCGAACAGTGCTTTTATTAGGTTCGTGCAAAAATATTGTCGTTTTCTCGCATATTAACATATGTGAGAAAACGACAATATGTTTGCACCAACCTAATAGAATGTTTCTACAATTTGCAATTTATAATGAATCAAATTCCAAAAAATTAAAACAGTTTTGTTCTGGAAGATCCCCGCTTTTTTTATTCCTCCCCCGCCTCCCATTTAGAGATCCTTAAAATTAACATGTCCCTATGAAATTGATGGCCTGTCTCATGATATCACCATCAATTCTGAGATGGGAACAGGATTAATTGGACAGTCCGTCAGTCTCCTCACCCCGGCCATGTTCAATGTAGAAGAGCAACCCTAATCGGTCTGATAATGGCACACTGGTTAGCTAATGTGAATGTCCGGAGTCTGAGGTCGGAGTCTCGCAGATCGATGCTCTCTCTTGACATTAACGTCTTGGGATGAATATTTGTTGTGTGCAAGAGATCAGTTTTACAACTCGTGATTATGAGGACAATCTGTCTAGGGGGTTTTCCCTCTGTTCAGCATGAATTGATGGTCGCTCGAGAGGAGCTTCCTGGCAGGTAAGCAAGTCTTTGAACGCGGGGTGTGCTCTTGTCTTCGCAGATCCGGCGGGCAGGCTTTGCGCGCTGGATGTTACTATAAAGGATAAGGCTCTTCGTCTCATTGGGCTTTATGCGCTTAATGACCATTCTATGCAGTCTGATTTGTTTCGGCAGATCGATCCGTTTTTGACGACATCTCGTCGGCTAGTTTTAGCGGGTGATTTCAATGCTGTCGTTGACCCCGATATAGATCGTATAGGGCCAAAATCGGTTATTAACAACCGAGACGTGAAACCATTTCGTGGTTTTTTATCGATAAGTTTGATCTTGTCGATAAGTACCGTAATGAACACACTCGAGAATTAGAGTGAACTTGGACAAATAGGGGCGATCGGCTACAGAGGTGCGTTTTATTTACACAACTGTGTCTTAGGAGAGTCGAGATAGGGCTCTTAAGATGTCTGTTTCCATTATATTGTTTATTTAGATTAAAGGCTCGTCCGGATTCGTGTAAACTTAGATAACCCTAAGGTTAAGATGGCTGGCTATTGGAAATTGAACTTATCCTTATTTGGTGATCAAGATTTCCAGGACAAACAACTACTAACGCTACAGCGGGAACTGACGGGGGCTGTAGTTGGGAATATGTGGTTGGATAAATTTAAAACCAAAATTAAGTCGTTTGCTGCTGAATTAAGTCATTGTTTCAATCTAGATGGAACAGCGGGGAAAACAGCCTGTGAGCCAAATGAATCGATCGAGCAGTAAAATCCTGTGATAGCTGGGACGTAGCTTTAGCTTAGGCACTGTTGGCCTCTTTGTTTATCAAGAAGTAACAAGCTTTGGTAGTTGGGCAAAAACATTGTCTCTCGAGGCAAAGAACATGGCCGCTGAATTGCATGCAAAAGAAGTTAGGAAGACATCTCGGCGACCTATCGCGTGCGTCACAATTCCGGAGAATCGAACGGTGACTACAAACGCTGTTATATGTGAAGCATTTCGTGACTACTTTCAGGATCTGTTCATCAAGAGATCGGTCTTAGCACTATTTGACGCCTATTTAGTCGACTTTCCCTGCATCACAGAGTCAGAAATCTGGGAATCGCTGAAGCAGGTTGCCCGGGATAAATCTCCGGGATTAGATGGTCTACTCTTCCAATTGTTCTTTAGACAGTCGCCCGTTTCCGTTCCTTTGACGGCACATATTATCAGCAACTGACTGAAGCAGGGGTCTGTACCTCAAGGCTTCACCAGTGATGTGATCAAGTTGCATCGCAAGGACAAAACTGGTGGGGATGGGATAAGTAACTTTTGGCCTTAAACGATGAAAATACAGAATTAAAGATTTTAGCCAAGATCTTAGCAAACCATTTGCAGGCTGTCCTCTCTAGTTTGATTAGCTCCGAAGAACTTGTACTAGGAAGGGCGGGGCAAACCTTAATACGTTACGCTTGATCATTGAGAAAGTCGACAGTGAAGCCGCGCTGATCAATTTAGATCAGTCCTAGGCTTCTGATAGGGTGAGCCATCGCTTTCTGGAAGCTGTGCTTTCGGCAGCCGCTTTTTGAGCCGTACTTTCGCAGCTGGATCCGACTTTTGTATGCATCTACCGGTGCACTAGTGGGGGTGAATGTGGTCTCGCTCTATTCGTCAAGGTTTTTCGCTTTTTCTGTACGTTCTTGCCTTGGAATATTTTATTCGCAATTTAAAGACGAATCCGCTCTTACATTGAATTTCTCTCCCTGGTGCTACCAACTCGGCCAGATATTCCGCCTACATTGATTCTGACGTCCCTCATATGTAACCCGCTGTTTAGGTTGTCTCTTTTGCAGAGATCTATGAATTCTGTTTTGTTAGTGTTTGAAGTTACCCCTTTTTCGCTTTTTCCTTTACCACCTTGTCTAACTGTTTTTGTTTAAGTTTTTTTTTTTTTTTGGCGGGGGTACCTAAGTCTAATGAAAAATGATAACAAGACCAATAACATTGTATGACCAAATAAACATTTTAAACACAATTCTCATCCTCCCCCTTCTACTCCTCTTCATGATCATGATGATAATGATCATCATCATCTTTGAGGTTTCCGTTACAGCCTCCTCTGCCATTTTATTTGAAAGTGTATGAGATTTTTTTTTTTAATTTTGTTAAACGAAATATGTTCTTCATAGATAAGTCATTGATTAAGTAAAATGACAGACCCGTGCAGAGAGTGGAATCAATATGGGTTCATATTCAGTTAACACTGGGAACAAAGCTGGAGACAGAGAGTGTGTTGGAGATGGAGGAGCCAATAACGTTTGTAAACCAGCACAAAATCAAATCTCGATCCTCGAAGACGAAAGGAACACTATAAGAACGATAGCAGCGGGAAATTATAAAAGAACCCCCCCCAAAAAAAAAAATATCCAGATCAATTTGATTGGATAAATAATCGAAATGTTCTTTGGTTACAGAATAAGATTGGGTTCTAATCTTATTCTATTTTGTTTTTACTCTTTATAACATATCATTTGGTTTGGTTCAGGAAAAGTTGTCTTCTCTCTTTTAACTTCATCTCTTCCCGTCATTCTTATCTCCCCACACTGCCACTGCCAACAACATCACTATACACATTTTCTTCTAATTATCATTATAATTATTATTATATAAACTGGAAGTGAATAAACCATTATATTACCATTAAAGTATCTTTTCTCGTATTCTTATCAGAGTTTGCTAATATAACACATGTTTAAAATCAAGTTATTAACAGTACACATTTCCCACTCAAGCTTTTGAGTGTGCAACGAAACACAGGAATAAAGCTATTGTAAATGGTCAAAAATGAATACAAACATGACTGCCATAATAATTTTAATGCGTGTATATTTTGTATGTATTATGCAACATGGAATGAAAATCTGAAAACAAATTCTATTGTTCTTAGGCCGGAATAAATGCAAGCGCTCCTGATAGAATTGCATGTGAGACAGAATTTTTAGGTCCATTCATAATTATCCATTGTTCAAAGTTCCCCCATTTCGATTCTTTTACTTTCAGTGCGAACACTTTTGGCAAAGTGTATTTATTATAGAATCTATAATCAGGCAAGTCTCAAAGAAAAATTATTTCATTTCAAAAGAGGGGTGTAATTTATCGTTTCTTTATTCACCTTTAAAGATTTCCAATTGTATTGGCCTGGAAATAGATTAAAATAGCAACTGGAAATGAGGGAAGCAAGTATAATCTTTAATCTGAAAACAATTTGAAAGAAAAGATCACTGAACAAAAAAAAAAACAGATAAAACAGAGAAGAATATTTTTATATTTTTATACCCAAGCATATATTGCCCAACTGTAAGTAGAAACATTGTCATGAACGACTACTTTAAATTGTATGTGAGTCATGAAACTACATCAGAATTTTCAATGAATTTCCTCCCGATAGATAAAAAATGGCATTACATTTGTCGATTGGTTTTCATTCTAAATAAAATCGGTGTTTTTTTTATCATATATTCTATTGTAAAATTGTATCTTTATTTAATTCAGGTTTTTCTACGACATAATATATTTTGTAAAGAAGGACATATTTAAAGTTCTTATCTTCCAACTAAAAGCAAAAGGAAAATATAATGATGCTAAAAATTTTGATTTCTGGATTGTAACCAGAACTATTTAATTGATGGTCGGGTCAAGACACTACTATTGCGAGTCTTTATATATTTCTATAAAGATCTTTAAACTTTTATTTCCTTTAGGTAACCTCGTACTTCAGCAGAGCGTCATAACTCAGTTAAAGTAGATTTAATAATTATTATACGCTATCATTATTATTATAAGTATTTTTATTGTTTATTTAGCTGATTCAAAATCAGATAGATACGAACTAAATGACCAGTATACCCTATATACTTGTGTAACGCGCAAACTCGTGTATCGTTCGAGCCCATCCCCTTTCAAAACATTTTTCACTAATGAAAAATGATTTTATCATGTATCTCGTGTATCTTCGTGTTTCTTTTTGAGAGACCAAATTGCACCAGACTAACCTAATTTCTTCTTTTTTTTATCCCACCTTCTAGTTAATTAAGTTAAAAAAAATAAACGAGAACAATAAAAGTATCGTTAGTAACGCTATACTCGACGCGTAAACGCGTACAGCCATAAACAACCGAACGAGAAACAGCTATTTTATTATGATCAGGTTTCGATCAGCTAAACATCTTATAAACGTAAACAATGGAAAAGATGCATGTTTGCTAGGTTTGGATTTTATAATACGATTCTAATATGTGAATATTACATGCATTATTATTGGATACAGTTAACTAAAACATCAGTCTTATCAAAATCATGTTTATTTTAAAACACATCTTTTGCGTAATTTAGACGACAATTTATCCATCGCATGTACACTGTCAGCCAAAAAACCTTACGCTCAATGAAAATAAAGAAAAAAAAAATTAGCTTTGGCGTTGTTAGACTCTCTACTACTTATTTGAGTAGAGCTTCAAATAGTGTATAAAAAGTAAAGCAAAAATTAAAAACCTTTTTTTTTTAGTATTTAATGGGTAAAATTTGAATACGCATCTAACGCGCGTTCTCGCGTATCGTGCGATCCCCAAATTTTCACTTATAAAAAATAATTTTATCATGTATCTCGCGTATCATACATGTTCCTTTTCCGAGAGACCAAATAGACTAACCTCTTTTCTTCTATCTCTTTATCCCATAAATAAGTTAAAAATGTAAAAGAGAATGACGAAAGTGTCGTTTGTAACGCTATACTCGATACGTAAACGCGTTAAGCAATAAACAAACGAACGAGAAACAGCTATTTTATTATGATCAGGTTTCGATCGGCTAAACATCTTATAAACGTAAACAATGGAAAAGATGCATATTCGCTATGTTTATATTTTATAATACGATCCTAATATGTGAATATTACATGCATTATTATTGGATACAGTTAAATAAAACATCAGTTTTATCAAAATATATTTATTTTAAAATACAGCTGTACTTTTTAACGACAGTAAATGAATATATAGTTTGGTCGACGGCGTAGCCAGGGCCAGCATAACATACGCTAATTTTATATCTCGTGTATGATGCGATCCTCTTAAAATTAGCTTCAAAATAAAGTCTTCAAAAATCACACGATACGCGAGTATATACGGTATATATTTTCCATTTAAATTTGTATTAAAATAAAAACTAATAATAACAGTATCAACTTTGTTGTTCACTATGACACAAGAATGGACTCCAAGGTAAATAAAAAGATTTTAAAATATCAGGTTTTGGCTAGGGGGCTGAAAAAGCTATAGAAATATTAATGTACAACTAATTCTCGTTTTAATGGAACACAGTCTTGAAAGGGGATTTAGGGTGTATAGGAATTGCGACTAAGAGTGTAAACCTCTAGAAACCTGCGTGGATTCTCCGAAAGGTTCTTGATTTGTAGAGTGTCTGATTGCCATCATCCCTCAAGAACAAAATTTCCACTGAATACGTCAATATGTGACACCAGCATTTTAATTACACCGACAGTGTTAATGCTTGTGAAATACTTGCGAAGAAAGAATACAGTCGCCTCCAGGATGAAGTTGCCCCCATCTGTGACGGTGTTTATGTAGTAAGTATGAACTGGAAGTCTACGAGAAATGATACCACCAGAAAGCAGAGTGAAGGGTCGAAAATGACCAAGTCAAGATATTTGGGGATTTCGACGTACAAACAGACCGCATCCCTGAAGCCACCAAGCCAAGGTTGTTTTTTTTTAAAAAAAACAAAAAAAAAAAAAACAGGAAAATACCACCTCATTGATTTGACTGCTCCGGATTGAGATCTGAGAAATAGACAAGCTTAAGAGGTATACGAACCTCAGGATAGAGGTAGAATAAATGCAGGATGTGCAGGCCTCTATTTGTCCCAGTTATTATCAGAAAGAAGGATTCTATACCACCGAAAATAAAGTCTCACATTAAAGTAGAATGTGGCATCTTAAGACAATATTACCTTTTGCGGCGATAGGAAAATTTTAAAAGGGAGCAACCAAGTATGGGATCAAGTTGCCGGCAACGCTCGGGACGCAGATATGAAAAAAATAGTTAAATATTCCTCTCTGGCTGATAGATTTTTTTTTTACTCCTGTGGCAGTAGAGACTTCAGGGGTTACTGGCCCTCGTTCGATGGCGTTCCATCGGAGGATTGGCGCGATAGCGTCTCTATTAAGGGACGAGCCTCGTGAAACGGAGAGGCTCTTGCAGTGTGTCTCATTGGCGATGGTTCGAGGTAATGCTTTCTCCATCATTGTGGCTGGCAGAGGATAGCAGAAAAAAATGTTTATAGTTTCTGGAATTGTCATCAATGGTCAATTGAACTTGCATTGTTTCAATAAATTTGTATATTACATTATTTCAGAAGGTACTCTCTCATGATTCTTCACAACGTCATATCGTTCGCATTTCGGAGTAATGTTCGTCTCCATACTCTCGAATGTATTACAGTCTTTCACAATGCACTGTCATATTAGTCTTCACAATTTTCTATTCCTCTTAGTTCGAAGCAAGGTTTGTCGCCATACTATTGAATGTATTACATTATTTCAGAATGTCAACTCTCATTGTTCTCTACGACATCCTATCACACGTATTTCGGAGCAATGTTTGTCACCTTAATTTTAAATGCATTTCATTATTTCAGAATTTCTTGCCACTGTTCTCCACAACTTCCTATCCTTCGTAGTTCAGAGTAAAATCTGTCTCCTTACTTCGGAATGTATTATATTATTTCAGAATCTAGTTTCTCAGTTTCTCCACAACATCCTATCCTTCGTATTACGGAGTTAGGTTTGTCTCTTCTCGTGAATGTAATATATTATTTAGAATATGTTCTCTCATGGTTCTCCACAACTTTCTATAATTGTTACTTCAGAGTAAGTTTTTTTTTTCTCCTTGCTCTTGAATGTAATACATTATTTCAGAATGTAGGCTCTCATGGTTGTCCACAGCTTCCTATCCTTGCGAGTTCGGAGAAAATTCTTCGCCTTATTATTGAATGTATTACATTATTTCAGATTATATTATGTCATGGTTCTCCACAACAACCTATCCTTGGTAACTCGAAGTAAGTTTTGTCGTTTTACTTTTGAAAGTATTTCAAAATTTAATCTCTCATGGTTGCCTAGAATTTCACCTACTTGTACTACTTATTAAGGTTTGTGACCTTCCTCATGAAAGTATTTCATTATTACAGAAGATAGTCACTCATGGTTTTTCATAACGGCATATTCTTCTTATTTCGGAGTAATGTTTATCTCCATATTCACGAATGTATTACTTTATTTCTGAATGTAGTCGCTCATGGTTCTCCACAATTTCATATCCTTTTTAGTTCGAAATAAGTGTTGTCTCTTTACTCTTGAATGTATTACATTATTTGAGAATGCGATCTCTCAATGTTCGTCACAACTTCCTATATATTGCATTTCGGAGTAAGCTTTTCCTTTTTACTCTTGAATGTATAACATTATTTCAGAATGGGCTATCTCAAGATTTTCCACAATTACGTAGTTCCGAGTAATATTTGTCTCCTTACTCTTGTATGTATTACATGATTTCAGAATTTAGTCTTTCTTGATTCTCCACAAATTTCTATTCCTTTTAGCTCAGAGCAAAATTGGT
The DNA here is from genome assembly GCA_963932145.1 of Acanthosepion lycidas. Taxonomy (NCBI): domain Eukaryota; kingdom Metazoa; phylum Mollusca; class Cephalopoda; order Sepiida; family Sepiidae; genus Acanthosepion; species Acanthosepion lycidas. The sequence goes on along the minus strand of OZ010595.1, from coordinate 50,040,990 downwards.
CTCCTTAATATTGAATGTATTAAATAATTTCAGAATATATATATATATATATATATATATATATATATATATAAGATTATAATCTCATGGTTCTCCATAATGTCCTATCACACGTAATTCGGATTAAGTTTTGTTTCCTTACACTTGAATGTATTAAATTATTTCAGAATATATTCTGTCATGATTCTCCACACCATCCTATCCTTGTTAATTCGGAGTACGGTTTCAGCCTTACTCTTGAAAATATTACATTATCACAGAATATAAACTCCGATGGTTCTCAACAACTTCCTGTCCCACGTATTTGAGATTAGGATTTGTCTCTTTCCACTTGAATACATTATTAGGTTGGTGCAAAAATAATGTCGTTTTCTCACATAGTAACATATGTGAGAAAACGACATTATTTTTGCACCAACCTAATATTTCGAAATGTAGTCTCTCATGGTTCGCCATAACTTTCTCGTATTTCGGAGTAAGGTTTATCTCCTTACTCTTGAATATATTATTTCAGAATATCAATGGCTCTTCACAACTTCCTATCCGTCATAACGAGAAGTAAGGTTAGTTTCCTTACTATTCAGTGTATTACATTACTTCAGAATGTAGTTTGTCATGGCTCTCCATAACAACCTACACTTCGTTGTTCGGAGAATGGTTTGTCTCTTTACACTTGAATGGATAACGTTATTTTAAAATGTAGCCTCTCATGGTTCTCCACAACATCCTATCCCGCTTAGTCCTGACCTCATTTGTTTCCTTACACGTGAATATATTACATTATTTCTGAATGTAGACTCTCCTGTTTCTCAACATCTCGCTATTACTTCGGGGTCTCTTTAGCCCTCAGTGTATTACATTATTTCAGAATGTAGTCTCCCATGGTTCTGCACAACTTCCTATCCCTCGTTGTTCGGAGTAAGTTTTGTTTCCTTACTTTTGAATGTATTACATTTTTTCCGAATGTCATCAATGACAGTTTTCCACAACTATCTATCCTTTGCAGTATGGAGCAACCATTGTCTCTTTACTCTTGAATGTATTACATCAGTTCAGAATGTTGTTTATCTTGGTTCTCTACAACTTCGTATTCCTCGTAGTTGGGAGCAAGGATTTTTTTTTTTTTTTTGCTTACTCTTGAATGTATTAATTTTTTTAAGAATGTAATCGTTCATGGTTCACAATCAACTACCTATCCTTGGTATTTCAGAATAAAATTTGTCTCTTTAATCTTGAATGTATTTCATTTCTTTAGAATATAATCACTCATGGTTCTCCCCAACTTCCTAAACTTCTTATTTCGGAGTAAGTTTTGTTTCCTAACTCTTAAATGTATCACACTTTTTCAGAATGTAATCTCTCGTGGTTGTCCCCAACTTCCTGTCCTTTGTATTCCGGGTGGAAGTTTTCCCCATACTCTTGAACCTAAAACATTACTTCAGAATGTAATATGTCATTGTTCTCCACAAAAATCTCTCCCCCGTTTTTCGCCGTAAGTTTTGTCTCCTTACTCTTGAATGTATTACATTATTTCAGAATATTGTCTCTCATGGTTATTCACAAATTCCTCTCCGTCGTAGAACATGTATGTTTTTCCCCTTACTCTTGAATGTATTACATTACTTATGAATATAATCACATAGTTCTTTATAACTTCATGCCTCTCGTAACTCGGAGAAAGGTTCACATCATTACTCTTGGATATAGCACATTATATTAGGTTGGTGCAAAAATGATGACGTAATAATGTCGTTTTTTGACGTTAAAAAATACGTAAAAAACGACATTAATACGTCATTATTTTTGCACCAACCTAATATCAGAATGTAGTCTCTCATGGTTCTCCACAACTTCCTACACAAATCTATTATCCCTCATAATACAGAGTACGATTTGTCACCTTATCCGTGTATGTAATACATTATTTCTAGCTGTAGTCTCTCATAGTTTTCCACACGTTCCTTAGTTAGGCTTGTCTTCTTCATCTTCAATGTATTACATTATTTCCGAATGTAGTTTCTCATGGATCTCCATAATTCCTTATCGCTCGTAGCTCGGAGTTACTTTACTCTTGCCTGTATTACATTTTTTCAGAATTTAGACTCTCATGGTTCTCCACATCTTCCTATCCCTCGTAGTTCGGGTTAAGTTTTGTCTCCTTACACTTGAATGCATTACATTATTTCAGAAGGTGCTCTCATCGTTTCCCACAACTTTATATCCAACGTATTTCGCAGTAAGGTTTGTCTACTTACCATTGAGTCTAATACATTATTTCAGAACGCAATCCTTCATGGTTCGCCACGACTTTCTGTCTCTCGTAGCTCGGAGTAAGATTTGTATCTTGGATATATCACATTATTTCAGAATGTAGTCTTTCATAGTTCTCCACATCTTCCTATCCCTCGTAGTTCAGTGTAAGGTTTGTCTCCTTACTCTTGAATGTATTACATTATTTCAGAGTATCGTCTGTCATAGTTCATTATATCTTTATACATCATTGTAATACAGAGTAAAATTTGTCTCCTTATCGTTGTATGTAATACATTATTTCTGAATGTTGTCTCTCATGGTTTTAAACACCTTCCTATCGCACGTATCACGGAGTTAGGTTTGTCTCCTACAGACAGAAATAATGTATTACATACAAGGTTCTCCGCAACATCCTGTCACTCATAGCTTGGAATAAGTTTTGTCTCCTTTCTCTTGAATGTATTACACTATTTCAAAATGTAATTTCTCATGGTACTCCATAAGTTTTTATTGATCATAGTTCTGAATCCTTACACTTTAATGTATTACATTATTTCAAAATGTTATCTCTCCTCCTTATTTTAGAGAAATGTTTGTCTCCTTATTCTCGCTCGCAGTGCATGTCCTCCAATCGATTTACACAAGCTCGTATAGCTTGTTATCTACTGTTTCTCTGCCTTTCACTTGCTTCCAAATATCGAATTCATCAAGCTTATATATTCCAGAAATTTCAAATGTCTTTTTCTAATTCAAAACTCTTTAAATCTTTAATTATTTTTGTTGACTGTCTGACTGATTCGATTTCTACGGCTTATTAAACCAGTTCCAGGTTATTTAAACCTAAAAGCTATTTTTGATTGTAAGAAGTGATGGGTGGCGGGGGATAATAATCCTTTAGTGAAACACGTCTTACTAATTAACCCTTAGCTGGGGGGAGAATAGGTGAATTCATACCATTCCCAAGGATATTTGCGCGTAGGTGAATATAACGAACCCAACCTGAATTGGAACTCGGCTGTGCGATTAAAAATTCCAATCTATTACTCATTACGCTACATAAGTTTACAGGTCCTTGTATTCTCATGCTTTGGGTATTAAAATAAATTCAAACTAGATGATAACACGATATTAGACTAATTGATTCGTTTTCTACAGTTTATCAACCCTTTTCAGGTTATTTAAATCCAGAAAATGTCTTTGCATTGTAAGAACTTTTGTGGTGGGTAGATAATTACGGTTTAGTTATACATGGTTATTTGCACGTAAGTGAATATAACGAACTCAACTAGAATTTGAACTCGGCTCTCCAATTAACAATTTAGAGTAATTATCAATTATTCCAGCCGCACATCCAACATTTTCATCAAAAATTTTTCGTTGTTCACATGCTTTGTACATGGTATTTACAGGACCCTTCTGTAAACCTACATCTCTATTGCCTCTTAATTTTTGAGGACATTGTCCAGCATTCACTGCAATAAAGGAAGCATTCTTTTCTTTGTTTCTAACAATTTTTTTTCTGTTGCTTAATGTTTTTTTTAACTTTAAAAAAGCATCTTTCTTTATAACAATGCGGTTTTCGAATTCTATGTTATTTGTTTCTGTCGTTTATTAAAACACAGCCGACATAGTTAAATTTCTTTGGTTATTTGATATTGACCTCTCCTGTTAATAGCTCAAATATTGAAATGTTTCTCCTGCAAACGCCTGTATATTCGGGATTTTAATACTTGATTATTCCTTTCTCTTTAGCTTTGTTCCATTAATTGTTTAGTAGTCACTACAGTTTTTTTTCCCTCTGTGTCTATGTTTTAAGTAAGTTTCCTTGATACAAATTCACATCTGTAATTAAATGAAGTGTTATTTCAGCAAGAAAATACAACGATAACTTTTTCAACGATTTTACAGGTATATAATAGTTTTCGCTACTTGAATTGTTAGATTTATTTCTAAAGAAATTCTTTTTTTAATTAAGGATACGAATAAAAAGGAAAGAAAGAATCTGAAAAATGAAATATATCCAAACGGTTTATGTTAATGACAAGTAAGATTAAAAAAGGAAATGAAAGAAAATTGAAGAAGAAACTTTTTAAAAAATAAAAAATGACAAATAATTTTAGCAAGAACAAAATAAAACAAGAAAAAAGAAAACAAGAAAAAAGAAAACAAGAAAAAATCTTAATAGTTGCGAAATCTAAGTGAAATCAAAAACCTGTTAAAAAAACCCAGAAAGAGTAGCCCCACCCCCTAAAGCTACTCAGTTGTGTCTTTGATTTGTCATCATTGCATGTCATTGTGTGGGGAGGGACACCTGGAGATTTTAATATCTTTTACTTTTCTCTCATATTATTGCATTTGACATTTCCATTAATCTGCTCTCTTCGAACACCTTGCTTTCTCGGAGACTCGGAATAATTGGATTCTACAATTTCATCGAAGGCAAGATTAAAAAGCGGCCGCAGACAGACGATAAAAGAACTCTCGCTTATTTTACGTGGGGGTCAACGAAAGGAAAGAAAATTAAAACGTCTCCGATATAATCTTTTCTTAGTACAATAAGAAAGAATGACATATTTTTTCTCAAAAATAATCATATTAACACACACGCTTACACACACGCATGTGAAAAATGTCCCTCTCTCTCTCTCTCTCTCTGTATATATATATATATATATATATATATATATATATATATATATAGTCAAACCTAGTGAGCCAGACAAACCTACCCAGGTTTCACCTAAGCGAATCGTGAGGGAAAGCTGGAGCCAGTTTTCCCTGACGATCCGCTTTCCGATAGACCATTTTCAGGACATGTCCTGAAGATGGTCTATTAGATCGAAACGTCCGACGTTGACATTATATTAACATTAAAACAGCATAATTGCATATTAGGATATTTGTTTGTTTTTTTCCGTATATTTTTCTTCATATATATATATATATATATATATATATATATATATATATATATATATATATATATATATATATATATATATATATATGCATTTAGGCAGCATATCTTAATTCAAGTATGTTTCATTAAATAATATAGATATATTATGTCTGTCTGTTTTGATAATAATCATTTATAGATTTTTAACTATTTTCTTGATGTTAAATTGAAATTCATAAAGGAAGATACCGCTTTTATTGTTATCTCAAGTACTTTCGATCTCCTTCGAGATCATCCTCAGGGGTGAATGTTGAATTATGAAGACACGCTTGATGTAACTGTAATCGTTTTGATGGTGATTTTTGCAAACACGAGCGAACGCGGTCTGCTATAATTATTTGAAAATTAACCGTTGTAGTTACGATAGTGCCGAAACAAACGTTCCCAATGCAAGGGGGGATAACCAGATATGGTAAACTGCAAAAGTGTGTTAAATCGTAATCAACTAAATGCAATTTAAAACATTGCTCTGCTCGTAATAAATCTTGTTCCGTGTTGGTTGGTTGCTTTTGATATAAAGGACCTCGAGTATTTTTTTTTTATTATTTTCATGGTGTAATATATTGGTGCTGTCAACAAGTATTTTCTTGTATTGTGAAGGTGGACAGTAATGTGTCGTTAAATGTTTTGCAATCGAACTTGTATCCGATAAATGGTGTGTAAGACGTCTTGATATGTCTACGTAAAAGAATAAAAGTCTTTTTTTACAGTAAAGTTAACCCTCTACAAGGTCCGGTAGCCACTCGAAGTAGAGGTTAGGATAGTTTATATGGATAGGAGAGGAGAATAACGGTTGACTCTAGACTTGAACCAGTTAATATTCTAGTGATCGAGAAAACATCATCTAGAGAGTCAGTTCTCTAGGTTAATGGTTCACGCGAAGAAGCTGTTTCAATGGAACTTCTCACCGATGGAATACGGATGGAATGTCGGTGAAGGTCAGAACTTATGGCGCCAAGAGATGCAATTCGTCCATGCACTTTCTATAGTAGTAGCGATAGAGCAGTGAGAAACTCGCCACATCTCGCCTGTGGAAAATAATTCTTCTTCTCTACAAGAACTCGAAGACGGACTTGAACTCTATCAAGACTGGAAAATGAGGTCTGTGTAGCTTCTTCCCAAATATGGTAACATTCCTCTATTTTCAGCCTCACCTGGCTCCTATAAAGGTAGAAGATACCATGAGTAGTCAGATACTTACTGGAGAGGTTCTACCATTTTACCTGAATCCTTAGCGATGGATCGTATATAGGAATTCTACTTGAGCTCAAGTTTGATCTTGAGGTTCTGGGCCTCCTCGAGCGGACATCCGATCATCGTGACTGGCACTAATTCGGCGCTGATGGAATGTACCTAGTTTGGTTTTATAGGCACTTGAATGTAACCAGCTAGTTTCCCCCCCCCCAATTGGAAAGTTAGTGTTACATCGTAAAATAGGTCACCTGCCAATCTCTAATCGTCAAGACTTTTAGAGTTTACCCGTGTGTCGCAATTCTCAACATCATTACTTTTAAACTCTTGTTCACGCGATACAAAGCCCAAGACACACTCAAGGTAGAGGATTAATAATAAGTTTGTTTTAAGACCGTACAGAGAGGAAGTGCAAATTATGGGGACATGTTGGATAGATAACGGTTGACCCTAGACACGAAGATGCTAAGTTCGTAATAATCAAGAAAGCATCCTATCGGGAGTCTTTTTCTCTAAAGAAACAGTTCTGAAAAAGAAGCTGTTTGAAAAGGACTTCCTCCTTACCAATGGATTAATTACTTACAAATAATGTAAAAATGTAAATTCTTCGTTAAATCCAAAATTTTCAATGACGATACAATTATACAAAATGAATTATATGTGAAGGATTTTACTACATGTTATCGTTTTTTTCTTTATTGACTAGATGGGAAAATGATTCGCCATATGAATGTTAAGATATATACAAATACAAAATTCAAAATATTTTAAGTGGTCGGACAGGGTAAGTCATAGTTTCCACTTTACAGCCACAAGAGCTATGTCTCAAGGCTATCGCTACTCTAGCGCAATTTCCATTGTATAAGTTCAGACAAGATATATTCTTTTGTTTTTCTACCAGTTCAGACCTTTACAGCTAAAACATACTACTACTAGGAATTGCATTTCTTTCGTATTTCAAGTTTTTTTTCATTGAATTGGTTGATGGGCATTCTGTCAGTAAAGTTGGTCCGATGTCATAGTAGATAATTGTTATCGCCAAATATATAATCTACCATTTAACAATGCATTGAAAACTGCTGTCACGTCTGGTCTGATGCTTCCGCAGAGATTCTCGATAAAATCCAAAGAAGAATCTGCAATCCTGATCTGACATATTGGTTTCAGTTTCTTTCCCATGACCTTTTCTACAAATACTTTCATAGTAACTGTTCTGATGAACTTCCCTGTAATCCTTACAAATATTCATTGGGGATCCATTTTTAAATATTGTTATTTTATCCCCACCAACTAGACAATTTATACATAGGCATAAATTATACTATTTATACTAGGCAACTAGTTAGGACTTCATAGAGACTTGGGGTATTATGGCGGCGACAGTAAAAACGGTAAATAAGAATGTGTTGTTTTTGGTGTAAGGAATAATGTGCTATGTTTTTGGGTAAGTAGTCGTCGCTAGCTAGGTTTAAGTTAAGAGCAGCCTTCTACCGCCCCAACTTTTGGCCTTGTGCCACATTTTCGTATTTGCAAAAAAATTATTACTTTCTCCTTTGTAAATACTACTTAGGACATCATAGATTCTCTGAAGTATTATGGTTCCTATAGGTAGTATGTTAAGTAACAATGTGTTTTGGTGTAAGAAATATTGTAGTTTATCTGGGTCAGTAACTGTTACTAGCTAAGTTAAAGATAAGACAGTTTGAAAACCAGCCTACGCATCTCTGTTTTTGATCTTGTGCTAAATTATTGTTTAAAATAAAATAAATCTCATTTTCCTTTTTGGTACCGTGATTTTACGAATTTAAGAACATTACTAGATTGGCAGCTAATCTCATCATATTCATTTGAAATTGCTAGTTGCAACCGTAAGTTCTATGCTAACAGTTTCTTCATTCAGATTTCTTATGGAACTGTCTTCCGACCACTTGTTTTCCAGTCAAATTTAATCTAAAAAATTTAATTTCAGTGTCAATCCTTATATCCTGTCTTCTTAATTCCTGTGCTTTCATTGTTATATCTCCTTAATAAGTATTGTTTTATTTGCCTCATATTTTTTCACAAGTAGTAACCCATTGCTTCTTAGTGGCTTTATTTCCTTGCTTGGAGTGAAATAATTTTTAAAAAACGTAAGGGAAAAATTCAACTCAAGCAGCCTTCTACTCTGTGGCACAGAGTTCAATGATGTTTCTTCCCTGAACACTACAATAATAATCGCTTCACGTCAAGAGTCAATCGTTTTCTATCCTCCTTATCCTCATAATCTTTCTTTTCTAACAATTCCTCTTTTCCTTAATTCACTTTCCATACCCTATTCATCATAATCATTTTACCTGTATCCATCTACTTTGAATGGATATCGGGATTTGGCTTGTGTAATCCACAATTTATTTATTTTTTTTTATAATAAATCCAAGAAATTTCATAAAAGGTAGGGAGTACATAATTTAGTTTGATGCCTAATTTAATCGTTTAAAATTTAACAAAAATTCTTCAAAGAAAATTTCAGTTACTGAGGTTTATGTGCTTTGCATAATAACCTCAGACTGACTGTGTATATGTATATATATATATATATATATATATATATATATATATATATATATATAATTATTTATTTAAAAATATGATTCCAACACGCTACATAAGAGTTCTCATGTTTCAAAACAAGAGCCGAAAACTTCAATATAATTATTTGAATTAAATTGAATTAAAGTAAGCTCTGTTCCATCTTCAAGCGAATTTTTTATGGGATTCCAAAAAAGATTTGCTTGAAGATAGAACAGAGCTTACTTTAATTCAATTTATTTCAAATAATTATATCGAAGTTTTCGCCTCTTGTTTTGAAACATGAGATCTCTTATGTAGCTTGTTGGAATCATATTTTTAAATAAATAATTATATTTATGCTGTACTTTTGTATCGAGCACTATTTTTTAAAAATAATAACAAAAATACTAAAGAACTTTGGATTATTTAGCTAACGAGTTCTTTCCTATTTTATATATATTTTCATATATATATATATATATATATATGGGGTGTGCAATTGAGTAAAAATGCACACTATCGAGAAATTAATGATTGAAATATCGGTAGAAGCTGCTAATCCTCACATCTCGCAGATTTTTAGTATATCTAATCATTACTGCGTGAATATTTCTTTCTTATTTTAATTCATATTTATTTTATTTATATTCGATTGCCTACATATTTTGACCAAAATGTTTATAGTTAAAAAGCAATTAATTTTTATCTGAAAAACGAAACAAAAGATTTATATGTTCCCTTAATGCAAAACCACACGCCTAAAGTAGTATTTTAAACACTTTTAGTGTTTTTCTCCTGTGCATTCTCCCCACAAGATATCAATTATCTGTAGTGCATCTTTTCAAGTTTGAAGTAAAGTCTGACAGAAATCCTGGGAAAGTATCTAAAATGATTCAGGCTAAAGTGTTTGGAATATGAGTGTTTCAAAGATCGTGGCTTAAAGCTATGTCTGGGACAGTTTAATGTCTTTGCATCTTCAAAGAATTACCTTCGAAGAATGTATTCCCTAATGTATGTTAGGACAATTCTGTAATTTGATAAATCGAATGTCTAAATTTTGCCTAAAGCCCAACATTTTAAAAAAAAATTATAAAAGCCGTTCTAAAGAGGAAATCATTAGTAATATTTTTCAAATGACCAAATATCAAGTATTTATTTCACCACAAAGACATAAAAAACGGAAGTGAAGCCCTTCCACCATTCTTAATAGATATTTGAAATTGTGACATTCTTTAGATTGGAAATTCGTCAATTGACATACAGATAAGTATTTAAAATCCAGTATACGATGGAAATATTTTGAATCAATCATCACGCTCTGAGGTTTATATAATGCATGCGACTCTCATCTACAAGCAGTGTTAATTTACATACCCACAATTTATGTATCTACAAACGCTATGTGCCAAATACTGAAGACTCTTCCTCCGTAAATATAACAAAGCTTAAACAATATAATTATATATAAATACCTTTGCATAACAAGGTAAACATCGAAACTAAAATCAGAAAACTCATTTCCAAATGACAAAACAAAATTCCTTCTGCGCTACCTACAACCACATCATATCCAAAAATCCTGAAGAAGATATATAAAAGATAAACGACAACAGCAGTTCCTTCATTTGGTCAAAATTCCGGAAATTTAAAAAAGTATTCATAAACACAAGATCTCCAACATAGCTCTTCCTATGTATTAGTAATACACAGAAGCAATTTCAAATTTCATTATTAAGAGAGAAAATAGCTCATATGTGTCTTTGCATAACACGTGCACTCATATAAGACGCCCTTTATTTTACAGGGGAAATCTTTTTTTATATATGGAAAAAATTCTTAGTATATTTCATATTTTCTATTGAAAACAAAAGTCAATCATTTCACCCAAAGCCAGGCGGTAATGACACTAGTACGCAGGGGTGGGGTTACAGGGGGTGTAATTGAAAGATAAGATTGGGAACAGAAAGGATTGAGGAAACTGACAAAAGATGAAAGGGTTTCAAGAAGACAGAAGATGGCGATTGACGTTAAACTGGTTTTATAGACGGAAAATATATTATCTTGTGCCAGCAAATAAAATATTGTAACAGTATACCAGAACAAATTATGAAATCATATATTGTCACTTTAACTTTCAAAGGTTAAATTTGACCAATCAGATAAGAAATACATTAAATTTGCCCAACCAGAAAAGAAATACAAGCACATTTATCAATCTCTACTGGTAAATATAAACAGGTAACTTGCTCTTCCGTTTTCCAAGTTTCCTCTTAACAAACTCGATTATATGACCCCGAAACTGTCCCCAAATTAATAAGGTAGGTTTCTTTAATAGCGCACCAAGGCGCCGAGATCACATTTTAATCCTTCCTCATCAATCCAACATCTTGGACGGACATGAACATGAATACAATTAAGTACTCTTTTTTTCGGCAATGTTTTTTCTTTTAAAAGATGGCAGTTTTCTGCCATCAGTGCAGCATGCTAATACAACAGTGTAATATGTCTTTTTTGAGCACAGATTCAGCACCCTTGCATTCTACTGTCTTTTTTGATGGCACATCAAATATCAAAGGGAATTCATATTTGATATTTGTGAAATTACAAAATCATTTTTCCTGTTCGTAATACGGTTGTACTAGGCACAGAGCCTTCTTTTTGGTAAATTTAAAAATATAACCATCAAGTTTTGTTTGAATGCAGTTGTTCTCGAAATTGCATTAATAGATACTATCTCCAAACCTGTGCCCTTTTTAAATACCTCTTTTCTTAAACAAATTCTCCTTTCTCAAGTCAATATATTTATGGATGTGCGTAAAAAAAAAGATAAAACTTAAAAAGAGATGTGTAACTCATTGCATAGAAAAACAATTGCTAAAATCTGTGACAACATTAATTAAATAACGTGACAAGGATTTATGTCGCATAGCATCCTCCGTAATTACACGTTCCATAACGCCAAAAGATTATCGAGTATTTAAGATCGTTCGTTTATTTGAATTTGAACATATGACATTATTATTTTCTCAGTTACTTTTTCTGCTGAATAAATACAGGTACCTAAATAAAATTTCTACTCTTGCCTTGGAAAGGTTCTTCAAGGAAAGAAACGCACTGGCATAAAATGTTTTCCTCTTGTCTATTATTAATATTGTCTTTGTAGATATATTCACAAACACACGCACATACATTGACTTTTCTAACTACTATCATCCCTCATGTATAAGCTATATATAAATATATTCATATGTTTATGTATGTATATGTATATATTTTTGTTAACTTTTAATTTATATTTATATTTATTTATATTTTATATTATTTTAACTTTAATTTTATTTTCAATTTGCAATCACTTTCTCTTTCTTTTCTTTCTTTTATTTTTCTTTATATTTCTCTCTTTTTATATATCTGTTAATTTTTCCGACATGGCAATCGACTAACACTATTTGAATAAAGAAATATCAGATCGGAAATTTGTAATTTTTGCCTGACAATTGCTATAAGCATGAAAATCTGAGTAGCATATAGTTGTTTTTATTTTTAAGATATATATATATATATATATATATATATATATATATATATATATATAAAGAGATAGATAGATAGATAGATAGATAGATAGATAGATAGATAAGGTGCATTCAAGAATTTTTTGAGACATTTTCAGTGAAGCAATTATTACTTTCCTAAATTATTGTAGTTTTAGTTACCTTTTAATATATTTTAATTATTATATCTATAAGTTGACTTGTCAACTTTTTTTTTTCCATATTGAAAGTGACCATTGGAAAAGCTCTGTGAACACAAACTGCTAAAATTGGCTGGTCACATTTGGTCGACAAGTTTTCAGAATACATTCAAGTCAATTTGGATACTCAATGTGCAATTATGTTTTGTGTTAAACTGTATAAAAATGCGTATGAAATGCTCCAGACTGCTTATGGATTAACTTGTATGAAATGAGTATCTGATTTCCGCTGACACAAAAAGTTTAAGGACAGTCGAGAGGTTGATAGAGACAATGAGTGATGGTGGTAGGTAGACAATATGAATGTGGAAGTCAGAACATAAGAACATCTAACTGATGGAGAAAATTGGCAATTTTCTAAAGGAAGATCGGCGTGTGCCTCTAAAGACAACGTACAGTTTGGAGATGGTATAGCATCTGTACACAGAATTATTCATGAAGATCTGAAGATGCGCAAAATTTATACAAAGTTTGTTTCCAGGTGGCTGTAGTCGTGTATCTTGGATTGTGAAAATAATCATTCTCTCAGGAAACTGGAAAAAATTTAGGGCGCAGATTTATCTCTACCTATAAAAGGCAGGGTGTGTGTGTGTGTGTGTGTGTGTGTGTGTGTGTGTGTGTGTGTGTGTGTGTGTGTAACGAATGCACAGCCGAAATTTTCGACGGATTTGCACCAAAATTTACCTGCACATGAAGGTCAAGACCGGCTTTGCATTTCCCAACTCCCATCGATAGTGGAAATAATAGATTTTTTCATACTTCTATTTGTTGTTAACATTCTTTTTGCATTCGTTTTTTCCAGTTACGAGTCCTTTTTTAAAGCTGATCGTTTTGTGTTCATTTTGTTTAGTTCTTTTTTCGTAACAGATTTAATGTTTAGTATAGAGCTTAGACGAAAATTCAGTGTGAGATAGGCAAGAAGTAAGGCATGTAGCAACATCAGCACAGCAAAGGGCACTCCTTCAAAGGCAAGGAAGAGCAAAAATATTTTAAGTCAAGTGATAGCGATTGCTGTATGAGTCGTACGATTTTTGAATCAAGCAAGGGCAACGCCGGTCCATGATGCTAGTATTTTAATAAAATTCGATCGCTGCACACTCGAAAATTTCAAAGTAAGTAATTTTCTAAGTAAGTTACTTCCTCTTTTGATAAGTGTAGCGGTCTTTAGATCGTTATATTAACGCGTCGGCTAAGATAACTTTTCCTTTTGTCTTTTTCTGTGTTAGTGCAATATCTGAATTAAGTAGACGGGGAAAAGCAAACATTCCTGCATAATATATAAATGAATGCTGGACAGTTTTCTCGCTGAGGATGAAAAAAACTTTAAGCCGCAAACGGTGAGAATATCATGGACATATCGTGTGAAAATCCAGAAAAAAAATCTGATGATAGTAAATATAAATACAGAGTGAAATATTTTGGACACGAAATTAAAAGAGAATGCTTGGTGAATTTGACATTTTAACAGACCATATTGAACATGAGAGAAGCAGGGGAAAACAACGAGTCAACTAATGAACGACTTTGGTTAAGTAGTTGGAAGACAAACCTCCACAAATAGGGAAGGTAAAGAAAGAAGAATTATTTAGAGTAAAAAAATCAGGAAGTTACATGTTTGCCAACGTTCAAGATAGCGCTAAAGAGACTGCATTAATATTCAGAACAGCATACGAGACGTATCAATCTACTTGATTGAAAGTTGTATATAATGTTATTTTTTATTTGCCCAATGAAGGTCTGGAGCTTTGTGTGAATTCAATTAACTATAAAGTGAAATAAAAACGTTCAGTTTGTTCAGCTCTCTGGAAACACAATAGTCTTAACCTTTACTCAGAATATATGTTAGGTATCTGCGTTAAGATTAATGATTGTAATGGCGGTTATATGGATCCTGAAAAGACGTTGATTGATATTATTGACTTGTGAAAAATGTTACCAGACTAGAAAGTTTCGTTTCAATCTGTATAAAAATGGGCATGTGTTGAATGCTAAAATGATAACACTATTCAAAACCTACAATTAGAAACTGAAATGTAGCAAGGATATAATTCCCTTAATGTCATATCCCGTTGAAAACTAGTTATCGTTGGGAAAGTTATGAAGCTACAACTTCTCTCCCACATATGGGTTAATTATTAAGACTTGTATAACCAAACCTCTAAACCGCTATTGTCTAAAAAATTCTTACAATCTAAAAATATATTCTGGCTTTAAATAGCATGGTTGGTAAGACGTAAAAAACGAATTAATCATTTTGTTTTAAAAATTCCCATAATCATTCTCACTCAGCAAGCCATTGCATCATGGTAGTTTTATTTCCCTGCTTGCGGCGAAATAATAAAAATCAGTCGAGGGTTAAATAACAGAGAAGTTTTCTATACCTGGCTGACAACCAGTCTATTAGGACATCTCCGAATTAGAAAAAAAACAAACCTTGATATTGCTCTGTCGAAGCGCATACTATAGAGCCATTGAAAAGATGATGAAATCTACAATTAATTGTGGTGAGGTGGTCTCCATGATCTTGACTGATATCGAATAGGAATGTGGTCCGTAGCTGACGGCGAATTCCATAGTAGCAATTTAATTAATGTTTACAGTTCAGACCAATCCTATTTCTGTTTTAAAAAAGGATTTTAGCTACGTACCAACGAAAATTTCATTCCCATCCGCCAGGCATTTCCAGAAGTCAAAAATCTAAATACAAGAAAAGACTTGGCAGAACAACGCAGCAATAATTATAATAATCAATAACAACACTGATTGTAATTTTTAAAGACAGTCAACGCGCGAATCTTGATCTCATCGCCTTCAATTGAAAATGGTGTGAGATGAAATTGTTGCCTTCTCTTTATGGAGCGATGGCATTTTATGTTGATTGTTTGAAAATTTAATAAAAAGAAAAAAAAAAAACGAACAGATTTGATCAGTTTTGTCTTCGTTTCCAACCCTCGTTTTGCTCAAGTCTTTTTTGTTGTTTTTTGGCCTTTTAATGTTTTTCGCCTTAAGTGCTTCCGAAAGAACTTGATTAATTTCGAAATTGAAATTTAATTTCGTTATTTATATTTTATTCGGCTTATTATTATTATTATTATTATTATTATTATTATTATTATTATTATTATTATTATTGTTATTATTATTATTATTAAAGGAAGAAAAGAAACGAAAGCACCTTTATAATTTTAGTCATGGCAATGATGATATTAGAAGTGCCATGCACTATTATTATTAGTTTTTTTTTTCCTTTTGGTTTTCTTTGGAATACAATCATTTACCAATTCTTTCACTTAAGACCTATGAAGGAATTTTATAAGAAATTATTGAGTGCGTTGGTTTAGGAATTTTTTTTTTTTCCAAAATACCTTAGCTGTACACATTAACACAATATTTCCAATTTCAGATGAAGATGAATTTACCGGGATAAAATATTGTCATTATTACTTCCTTTGATTTCTGGAGTATAGTTATTTGTCTTCGGGTCCCAACCAGAGACCTAAGGTCAGAAATGGTATCATGGAATCTTCCACTGAGCATTCTGTGAGGTAAAAAAACAACCTAACAACATATATTTTACATTGATAAAGCCCTTCGTAAAGTGGGCTCTACTTGTAAGTACGGTCTTTTTGTTATTATTATCATTTTATTTTCTTTGATTTCTTGTGTATACTCATTTCTTTCCGGGTCCCACGAAATGGCAACATGATATTTTCCTCTGGGCATTTTTTGAGAGAAAAAAGCCCTAAGATCACACATACCTTTACATAAGTAAAACCATTCGAAAATTGTGAACCATACTTGTGAGTAGAATATTTCTATTTCTTTAAGAGATGGGCTTTCAATGATCTTATTGGCCTCTTTCCCAATCAGTCTGATGGTTCCAGCTACAAATGGGGTTGTTTATATCCTCATCTGTTACAAATTATAGATTTCAATTTCAATGTCCTTTTATTTTGATAGTTTTTTGAAGATTTTCAATGATACATTATATTCTGCCATTGAGAAGGCACATTTATTTTTGCGGTCTCTGATCACTTTTTCTGGGCGATTAGCTGTGACTGTTCTGTCTGCGTGCATTGTAAAATCCCATAAAAGTGTTACAAGATCTATGTCTGCAACTAGGTATGGGTAGTGTTCATATCAATTTCTTACAGTTTCTTTTCCGTAAAAGTTGCAGATTTTCCAATGCAGGTATTGGCTCAATCTGTCATGCCTTGTTTTATATTCAATGGGTGCCAATACCGTGCAACCTGATACAAGATTATCAATTGTTTCTGGGTATTTATCACAGAATCGCATTTTGGGATAATTTAATTTTTCAGTGTATGTGCTTGGTAATTTCTAATTAGCAAGGATTGGTACCGTACAGCAGGGATAAAACCTTCGGTTTCAGCTTTTAACCCTGCACTACGTAGCCACTGATAAGTACGGGGTTTGTCTACATCAGTTTTGTTGGTACGGGCTGAATATTGATCGTGAAGAGGCTTATCCTGCCATCGTTTCTGTATCTGGTCGATTGAATTTGCCTTTGCTTCCGTTGTTAAGGTTTTGCATTTTGTTTATTAGGTTTTACTGGAATTTCTTCACCCACTTGAAACACCATTTCGAAGTTGTTGGCTTCCATTATTAGTGAATCATATTTCTTACTTCTTTCATATTCGTTGACACAGATCATTATCTAGTCTTCTGTAATTTCCATGTATCTTTGATGGCCGATTGTTGTGGTTTTGTAAGACAGTACTAGTTGAACAAATCCTCTGCCTCCTTTGCATCTGGGCATATACAAACGATCAAAAACAGCCTTGGGATGATACATGCGGCAAATGAGAAGCTTTCTTGTTTTGACATCCATTCGCTTAGTGTCCAATAAACGATATTGAAATTGTATTACACCACAGCGAAAGCCAAGGTGTTTATGGCTGACATTCTGTATTTGAATTCAGCTCCGTATTTAATACCAAACTCATACGCCTGTAGTATTTTTTTCTTTTTTTCGCCTTCATTTGTGTATGCTGTATTCCATCTTCGCTAATTCCTAGGTAACTATAGGCCTCTACTTGCTCCAGTTCCCTAATTTTTGTGACAAAATCTAAATCTATTGAGAGTGTTTCTGTAATTCTACCTTTTAAATAAATAATTATATTCGCTCTACTCTGTATTGAGCACTCTTTTAAGAATAATAATTGTTGGTTATTGGAATTTATTCCATATACACCAATCATATACTTGGGTATATATATATATATATATATATATATATATATATATAGAGAGAGAGAGAGAGAGAGAGAGAGAGAGAGATGATGATGATGATGATGATGATGATGATGTGCATTCAAGAAGTTTTAAGACATTTTTGGAGAGGCAATTATTACTTTCCTAAATTATTGCAGTTTTAGTTACCTTTTAATATATTTTAATTATTATATCTATTTTTTTTTTTAAATTCCAGATTAAAAGTGACGACTGCAAAAGCTCTTTGAACACAACCTGCTAAAAACTCTTGGTCATAGTGGGCAAGTTGTCAGAATGCAGTCAAGATGTAAAGACAATTTGGATGCTCGATATGCAATATAGTTTCGTATTAAACTGTGTAAAAATGCGTATGAAATGCTCCTGACTACTTATGGATTAACTTGTATGAATCGAATAACTGATTTCCGCTGGCACAGAAGGTTTAAGGACGGTGGAGAGGATGTGTGAGACGATGGAAGATGTGGTCGGGAGACAACAGCAACTTGGTGGTAGATATTCTTCCGGGCAGAATTAGTAGTCAGAGCTTGGTTTTGGCGGCGACCAGTAGGCTTTATATCTTGCTTTTTTGCAATTCGTATATTTTAGGGCTGCCATGAATTTGATCCACATATTTGCTTGCCTATTTTTATATCACCCCTTGGCTTCCAACAACAACAGCTAAAGAAATTATTATGTTGGTCTTGCACACTGACGTCGTCAATGGAAATCTTATTCTTGAGGTCTTGTGTAAACAAGACGCTTCACAACCCAATACCTTTTTTGAGAATCCTCGCAGAGTAAATGATAGTAGTTTATATTTTCCTTATGCTATTATTATTATTATTATTATTATTATTATTATTATTACTATTATTATTACTATTATTATTATTAACAATAATAATGATTATTATTAAGTGAAAACTGGCCAAACAGTGCGATCACAATGTCTGTTACGATTTCTTATAATGATTATGATTAAATTCCAAAGGGCATTAAGTTTTTTATAATGAGGATGACGGCGATAATGAAGATTCAAGCTTCAACATCATTATTATTATTAGCAGTAGTAGTAGTATTATTATCATTATTTGATTAAATTGCATGAAATTAAACTGAATGAAGTAAATGATTTAACCTTGCCGTCATGATTAGGCATTTTTAATCAGTCATATTTGAACGTTGGCTCAATAACATCTTGAAAATGGACCAAGGGAATGATGACTTCAACGCCTTTGGGTTGTTTACATTGAGAGAAACAGCAAAAACTTCCCGTTTAATAAAAAAAGCCATTATATCATACATATACACACGCACACTTACACATATTGAATGAGAGAGTGAAAGAGAGACGGAAACGGACAGACAGGAAGTATGAGAGTGTCGAATCGAAAAATTAAGCAAATGACAGTGTAGAACCCGTCCTTCATCGATAAACACATCGTAACGATGTACCCATTATGGGTTTCAGCGATGCGCGCCGGTTTCATTGCTAGTTTCTGGTTTTAAAACATCATACCCACACAATCAATAAACCGATTTGCTTCGCGACGCCATATGACTTATGTTAAATTATTTATTTGCAAAATAATAGGAAATACGTTTCAATGCCAAAAATTGGAATGGTGTAGTCTGACATTCATATCGTTCTTATATCTTTTAACTTCGCTCGATACTAACCTAGTCGCACACATATTTATCAAAGCATCAAAACCTCATATTAACACTTCTCATGGCATCGCACTAACTCAATTTCTCTATGAAGTCTTAACTACTCACGGGCATTATCTTAAGGCGGATATCAATGTGACATTTAATTTAAACAGTTAGACCTCGCTGTACCAGCCAATCAAAACGCAGCATTTGTGCTTACGTGTTTATATAAGGCGGTTGCTTAGTAAAACTTCAATATGGCCACCGAATCTTCCAGTGGAATCTTCCACGGTAATTTACTCAATTATCTTAATTTTCCTACTATTAATATTGCTTTCTGATCGACATAATTGATTTATGGTGCATAATTATATCCGACGATCAACATAATTGTCAAGTACGACATACTGAACCAACTTTCAGCAGATCCAGCAATTGATTCAAAACAATCGTTCCACTTCATGACAGCGGAAAATGTTAACGCTTTTTTTCGTTTTTGTCTTTGTTATTTTTCTTTTGTTGTTTATATGTGCAAAATTGTACATCACCCAGATTATTTTTTACAGTGATCTTCACCGAGTCCTGAGGCCTACAGAGTAAGAGGTACAGCTTATATGGATATATCCGGAAGATACTGATTAAGCCAAGACTTGAACAGGTTAAGGTTTTAGTGGTCGGGAAGCATCCACTTAGGAGTCAGTTCCCCAAGATGCATACTCATATATTTATATATTTTAGCTGCTGTATTCTTTCAGGAAGTTACGGATCATCACTCACCACATCTTCGTATTCTTCGGAGCGCTAAGAAATGTTTGTCCTCTTGCTATCCCTCCCAATCTCTTCTTTGCCTTCTTTTTAAACAAAATCGTGGATACATAGATAGATAGATAGATAGATAGATAGATAGATATTAGGTTGGTGCAAAAATATGGACGTTTTCTCACATATGTTACAATGTGAGAAAACGACATTATTTTTGCACCAACCTAATAGATAGATAATAAACAGATTAAGATAGATAGATAGATAGATAGATAGATAGATAGATGTTTTCCACTGTCTCTCTTGACGTTAATATGTTATGTGACTACCAAATTCCTCAACATGTCCTAAAATTTTCAAGTTCCTTTCTGATACGAAGTAAAAGTACTCTTTTAGTTCTCATTTTCCGTAAAGCTTTATCTCTGTTCACACATTCCATCCATAGTATCCTGCTGTAATTTCCTCTCAACCTGTAAGGAAATCGCCGCGCATTCACGGTCATATATACTTGATATTACACAGTAGTCCAGAACTGCAACAATATCTCTTACATCGTGCAGCAAGCAAAAAGAAACTCAAAAAACAGGCACACAGTCATGTAATTCATCTGCAGAAATGAGAAACGCATGGATTTGTTTGTTTCAGCCATTTTTATTTAATCAAAATCCTGAATGCAAAATGAGAACCACTCTTTTCTCTCTCGAATAACAACATTGACGAACACGTCGTCCCTCTGGTGTAGAAACATTGTGTAACAATAACAATGATGTCAGCAAATCCCTAGACATGAATCGAGAGATGAACAGTTTATGAGAAAAAAAATACTGAAATATTTGGATTGGCTTCTACATGAGACCACCTTTATTTCCCAAATGAATTCATTAATCTATTCCGGCAAAATGATCGCCTTGGCTTCGGTTGATAGCACGTCAATGCTACACACCATCATTACTGAGTAATGGGTTCAATCAACCATTGTTGCGCCGTATTTGGGCAAATGCATCTTGATATCATCGAAGTCATTATAGTTAAATGCTTAAACTCAGTGCATGCATAGATATGCGTGTTTCATTGCGCATGCGTTCATATGAATTGTGTATTTAAAACTACCCATAAGAAATGGAATTAAATTTAGGTTGGAGATTGTGTATTAAATGTTGTATGAGAATAAGATTAAAAAAATATATTAAATACAATCGTCTATAGAAAACAAGTACCGGATTTAAATGCGATTGTCTTTATAATTTTTTTTCCAAAAACGAAAAAAAAAAATCGAAAAAACCGAAAAAATCTTCATGAGATGAGCAAGTAGCAGAATTTAGATTATACTCTACTTTCCGAAAACATTAAACGTAGCACTATTAGGATTGGCAGAATATATATATATATATATATATATATATATATATATATATATATATATATATATATATAGAGAGAGAGAGAGAGAGAGACAGATACAGAGACAGAGACAGAGACAGACACAGAGAGAGACAGACAGAGAGAGAGCTAGATAGATAGATAGATAGAGAGAGAGAGAGAGAGAGTGTGTGTGAGAGAGATATTGATAATAATAGTGGTCAATATATATATATATATATATATATATATATATATATATATGTATACTTAATAGAAATCTTATAAGTATAAGAAACTATACTTACTCGGAAAACCTTCGGTATATTGATTTAAAAATATACAGCTTAGGTGAAACCTTGCTAGGTTTGTCTGGCTCTGTAGATTTAACTATATATATATATATATATATATATACACACACACACATATATATATATATATATATATATATATATATATATATATATATATATATATATTCATACACGTTTCATTAAATAATATAGACAAGTGTTGTCTATTTATTTTATGTAAATTTTTTCGTAACTTCTGATAAGTTTAATTAACTTTATCGTTGAAAGAAGAAAGAAATTCACAGTAGTGATCCATATTTTCTTAATACAATCTAAGCTTTCGGCTTACTTAAGCCATTATCAAAGATGTCAATTACAACATATTAAACAATATACGGAAAAGACAGCGATGATAGTCTGTCAATGTTTACATAGAAGATTTCTAAGCAACGATAAACACACGCATATAAGACGCTGGAAGCGAAAATCGCACCGCATTCCATGACGTCACACATATATATATATATTATAATGAGATTCAAACAATTTACGTCATACAGTCAACACTTAGAGTCGACAGTCTTTTTTCTTGCTAAACGCAATCGTTAGGACATAACGGTTGCTTTTAGCATGAAACACACTGTAGCCTCTTGGTGTTGACTTCAATGTCCACTTTATATATATAAATATATATATATATATATATATATATATATATATATATATATATATATATAGATAGATAGTTAGATAGATAGATAGTTTTAGATAGATGTATATAGATATATAGATATAGATATATTATAATTTTTTCATATAGATAAAAGCAATTTACTCACTGCAAAAATGCAAACTTGTTTCGGTGCATTTAGTTGCAACTCTACTGGTAAGAACCAAAGCGGTTATGAACAATTCCGTTTGCAAGCATGCCGCTCGTGGAACGTCACTTCCTTTTTTCTATTTGTTTGTAAAACAACATTTTTAAGATGGGGCGTATAAGGGTAAAAAATAGGAAAGTCCAAAAGGAGACAGAGTGAGACAATGGTCGTTGTTGATAGCAGTTTGGTGAAGAAACATCATATTTAGTAGAAACATCTATTCGAGTTGACGTGCTTGATTTTATATAGTGTAATTTTACGTCTACCGACCGTTGCATTTGAAGGTATAAATAAACAAAATGTGCCCGCGACTAAATTTAATTAATATTTAAATTTGCGTTCCACTTGTCAGGGATACCGCTGTTTAGCCCGGCGTGTTTTTTGAACGCTCAGACACAGAAAGCTTTCAATGATAAATTATATAATTTTTCACATAATTTCTGAAAATTATTACAATTACACGATCAAATCTCATAACGAGTAGACGTAACATCTGAGGAACTCAGAGTCTCATTTTGTTGGAATTTTTGGGTACCCTGGTGTACAAGTGAGCCAGTCAAAATGAGCTGACTCATTTTATAGTTCACCAATAGAAGGGTTAACCAATCAGAAAGCTCAAAATATTCAATGCGACATGTATAAAGGCGGCCATGTTTTTCCCGAATATCCACTGCCAGCCTTTGATATCGAAGACTGAAGAATTACGCAACAGCTGCTGGTCGTGTTGGCGATATAGTCAGATTCAGTAAAATATCTGACTCGAGAGTATTAATTTTAACATTTTTTTTTTCATTGAACAGATTACGTACTGCGCTGTATTCTATATTCATAGACTATGGTGAACATGGTCGACACTTTTATGTACCATGTCACTTTAGGACATGGGCGATCATGACTCTAGACTTCTCCCAATTGCTTGTAGTTCTCAATATGTGTTGTTCTTTTACTAATTCTCCCAAACACTGTTCTTTCATCTACTTGCTTAATCCCGCTAGATATGTTACGCGTTGCTTTCCGTTGTCTCTCTTTCCTTCTATCCGCCCTGTGAGTATGAAATTCTCCAAGCATTCCTTTCACATTGCGTGTCCTAGAAAAATCACCTGCCTCTACTTGATGTTAAGTATAAGCTTCCTCCTTGTTTCCATCCTCTCCAAAAACCTTATCGTTGCTCACACGCTCGGTCCATGATATCCTTAGCATCCTTCTGTAGAACTATACCTGCGTTGCCTCCTGCCTCTTCTTCATATTTGAGGAGACCGTACAACATTCGCTGCAAGTATCACGTATCAATTCAAAACTCTGAGTAGGAAACATAATAAATTAATATTTTAATTTATTTTATGATAAATATCCTACCTCATGACATTTAAAATTATAATTACAGAGACGCCCCGCGTTAAAAGCGTTATTTTCAGGAAATAACCTGGTCGACTGTATATTACTTTTTTATTTATTTACAAAACTCAAAAACATATTCTTTGTTTTATGCGTATAACTACCTACCTATCCACCCCACCACGCACATACACACACAAAAACAAACATATATATAAACGCACATATATAAAAACATATTTATACGCACACACACACACACATATATATATATATATATATATATATATATATATATATATATATATATATATATTTATGTTTATTTGAGCAGCAACCTTTCTAGGTGTGACACTATTTAGCTATGGTAATTGGCTAACTAATTAACCATAGAAATTAAAAAACGGGAAATACTTAAGGCAAGAAAGAGCTATACCAAAAGATAGACTGAGCGACATTAAAAAAAGAAGAATTTATTTTATTTACAAAAGAAAGATAATCAGTAAGAAAAAGCGAGACTGTGATTCTGTCAAATTAATGTCACGATAATGGAGTGACGCCTCAAACCAAACAGAATTCTAAAAGATAAACAAAGCCGGTCGACGCATGCGGCCATGGAAACATTTCTGCTTGAGACCACCCTAGAGAGTGGCCATTGATTATCTTTCAGAGATATCATTTGACTTTAAATCCTGATTCATAAAAGGGAAGCCATCAGATCTATGTACGAATCTTGACATGAAAAAAAGAGAGTCGAAAAGGGGATCATTACTAATGTTTATTCAAACTGTTGACTCGAAACTGAGCATCTGGTGATAAGAGAATTTTAAGATGAGAAAAATAAAGAATTTAATTATTAGGTAAACATGATCACCCAGTTAAAAGTTGGCTAAAGTGGATTTGGAATGTGATAAAGAATTGAATGGCAATCTGGAAATTGTAAATGTTTTGGCCGAAGGAAAAGAAAAAAGAAAAGAAAAAAAGGATTTTGTAAACATGAGGGTCAGTCTAGTCACACCCTCACTGCCGAGAGATCATTGGCTAAGAAGTAGCATGGGTATAGGCGGTGGTGAATGTATGAGAAAGACGGAGAATTTTTTAGCACCCATTGAGGGGATTGGTATGAGATACCAATGTGAGAGAGGAAGAGTCTTGGAGGATAAGTCTCCTCCGACCTCCCCTCACGAACGATGGAGGACCCTGAAGTGGAATGTGATTAATCTTCCAAAAATGGGAAGTAACTAATTTCCCTGGCCTAAGAACAAAGAGAATTCTTTTGTGGAATTAAGAATTGTCAAAGAACCCAAACCACGACAGGCCCCACCCCGGAGTTGGTCGGTGTCATTTTTACGTTAATGCAACTACACATGGTCTCGCAGGAGAGGCAGTCACGGAGTTTTTCGGTAGAGTTTCAAGAGAGTTCGAAATTGCAGTTGGAGACCAGCCTCGCAGGAGCTGACCGAAAGATTTCCACGTCCTTTTCGATTTAGTCTTCCTACCAAAAGTCAGTTTTTATTGACGAACGACGTAAGATACCATAACTCGCTTAAGAAACGCAAAAGGTGTCACGATTCCATAGAAACGGGTCGGGAGAGAAACACACTCCTGTATTCAACAGATAAATAAAGATTATTGTTATTTCTCAACATATTTGAACCTCGGGAGTTTGTTTTATTATTTTTCTTTTACTTACGCTTGTGCAGTATCACCTTTATCCCGGATTCAGCTTACACTACGGACCGACGCCTGATTGATTTCGTCTAACAAAGATCAAAATCACAACGTGGGTAGGTTAGACTTGAGATCAAAGTAGTTACTTCGATAACCAGACGTTGGAAGTGAGCTGGGAACAACAAGTTGTTATCGAACCGGGAATGACCAGGTCAACCGGGACACAGGCTGGTGGCAACGACAACGAGTCAACCCCAAACGCTGGTGGAAGTAAACTTACAGCTTCGCGCCGCAACTGGGAGTTGGCCATGGGCCGACAGCGCAGTGTCATATATTGACGTCGCGACGTCACATATCGGCGCTGGACTGCAACCGCGACCACCGGGATATAGGAATTGTCCATAATATTAATTGTTTCGAGCGCTTTCGGCTACTTCTCTAGCACAAAGCGCTCGAACTCTTCCACACAGTAAAATTACTATGTAGCAGTCACACACAGAATTTTAACATCCAAAACACATCTTTGATAATAGCTATAGAACTAGCCGAAAGCTGTTGGAACAATGGATAATTCCTATATTCTTTAACTTTGATAAATATTAGATTGCTGGAAAAACTCAATAAAAGATTAATTAAATCTTACTTCTCGAACGTTTTAAATGAAAGTTGCATATATATATATATATATATATATATATATATATATATATGTTTATTTGAGCAGCAACCTTTCTAGGTGTGACACTATTTAGCTATGGTAATTGGCTAACTAATTAACCATAGAAATTAAAAACGGGAAATACTTAAGGCAAGAAAGAGCTATACCAAAAGATAGACTGAGTGACATTGAAAAAAGAAGAAATTATTTTATTTACAAAAGAAAGATAATCAGTAAGGCGCTCTGTTCATTAGGACTTAATCGGTTTAATTTTACGTTAATGCGACTACACATGGCCACGCACGATAGATATTATTTTTTTTTATTTTGCATGTGTTTTAGGTACATAAGCAAGTTGATTTCTTTTAAATTCTTTTTGTTTATGTCCCCATCACTTTTGTTGTTAAATATTCCACATTTTGATAATCGATAATCAGCCAAGAAAGGTGAAACGTTGTTAGAACATGGACGCAGATTCTTTTTATGGCTGCATTTAATATTTGAAGATTTAACTTCACTGGAAAACAAGAAGCCGGAAAAGAGTTGCGCAAGCGAGAATGCCAGAAAAGAAACTGTTAGCGTAGAACTTACGGTTACATCGAACCGTTTCTATTGAAAAAAAAATGATGAGATCTTGCTGCCAATCTATAACTGCGCTTAAATTCATAGAATATAGATAGGGTAAAGAAAAACTCGTCAGAATAACTACCATGAAAGTATTTATAGAAAAGCCACAAGGAAGCCACATTATGACTGAAGACAAGATGCCAGGTCAGGTCCAATGATATTGCAGATTCTTCTTTGGATTTTATCAAGTAGCTTTCTATATATACATTAGAAAAGCACCAAACTATATGTGTTATACAGGAATAAAGTGTCTCTGTCGACACTTGAGTTTGAACATAGATCGCCAGTGAGCAAACACAGGCGATCCCATTATTGAATTAAGTAGACCACGTGACCATAGAGGAAATGAATGTATGTAGGAAGTAGTTGACGACTAGCGATCTCTGCACTACTACTCTATCCTCTATTACTATATGGGCCGCTATTCTCTATTCTAGTCACTATACTATTTCTCTATACGGATTACTATTCGAACGAGTATTATCGATCAAGTCCTATTAGTGCGATTGATGTTCCAAGGCGTTTGACACCAGTATTGTTCAATGGCGTTACTATAGTTGTATCTGCGATTACAAAGTCTCTACTACAACGAGCATTACGAAAGTGAACACGAGTATTCGTTAACACCACGCAAAATATGCGACAGCAATATTCTAAGCATGGCCGAATGGTAAACTTATATGTAAGATAGATTCGGGCGATAAAATCTGTCTAGCATCGTACAATGTATTAACTTTCTTAGTAGCAGATCTAGCAATTGATTCGATATAATATATAATCCATGTGAGCAAAGAACGTTAGCCCACGGGGGTGCAATGAGTCTGACTACTTGTGTTGAGCATTAGCCATGATGGCATGTAAAATGTCTTCTCTCAGACGATTAAAATAGAGCAGTTTTATGTTGGACTAGTTAATATTAATAAGCCATTACTTATCTCATTTAAAAACATAATGTAGTTCTTTTCTAAGATCAGCTGCCAATTTGACCTTATCGAACTGATCAGACTTACTATTAAGACGGGAGTAAATTGCTGTGTCCTCAGCATAGATAACGAGTTGATAACTGATACCATCAGGATGGTTGTTGATAAAAATTAGGAACACCGTAGGACCAAGCATAGATTAATGCAAAGAGATCTAAAAGTATGGTCTTTCAAGACAACGTTCATTTTACAAGTTTATAAGAAAGACTGAATCAGTTTAAAAATTCATTCACAATTACCAAAACCTTTCAGTTTTTTAGGAAGACATGTATGCCAAACCTGTCAAACGCCTTCGAGATGTCCAAAGCACCAGTCCGAACTTCACCATTCTTACCTAAAACTTGATCGACTTTTCCTTTAATAACCCTTAATACATTAGAAATAAATCTAGAGAAAAGAAATACATATTGCTTACTTGAAAGAAGGCGGTGTGAGGTTAGATGTTTAACTGTAAATTTTTAGTTTCATTTATTGTACGTATATGATCAGTACTGCTGACTGATATCATATTTCCTCAACACTACCCCAGTCACACTCCTCACCTTACCCCCTCCAATCGACGAGTCAAGGTTGCCACTTTCTATGAACTTCGCCAAATTTAAGTCTGAATAAATTTAATTTGCCCTTTTTTCAACTGATACATTCCACTAAAAAACTTTATAATGTACGGAATAAATTATTTAAAATTGACATTTGAAGACAATTATTTGAAATAACAATATGTTTTTTTTTTGTTTTGTTTTTTGTTTGTTTTTTTTTTGTTTTTTTTTTGGAAAGAAGGGCATACAAGTCATTAGGGATTAAATGTATTTCGATCAATATTTTGAGGCATGGAATTAAAACAGTTAATTTTGTATCCAGATGAAGTCAAAAATGAAAACGACTGACTACGAAAGATTTTTGTTGCTTTGAAATTTGAAATAGATATACTTGAATTTTGACTGACTCTTGCTGAGCCCGATACACCTGACCCATGGAGTCGAAAGTATATATATATATATATATATATATATATATATATATATATATATATATATAAGACCTAACATTACGTAATATAAAAGTGGACATAACATAATATAAAAGTGGATACTGAAGTCAACGTTAAACGATCAGCCTGTTTCATACTTAAACGCAATCTTCAGGCCATGTGTGTTGCGTTTTGACTCAACTATTTATATTTGCTGATCAAGGGTGCATTATGATTACAATACCTTTTGTATTATTCTAATGGCTATTGGGTAGGCGCTAACGGTTATGTTTCAAATCATTCTAGACGCTTTCGTTATTTATTTAGTTTTTTATTTTTATTTTTTTTACTCGGGGTTTTCTTATTTTATTGTTTAGTTTAAAGTATTGGCTTAGTCTAAAGTATGTTACCTTATCTTCATTATATATATATATATATATATATATATATATATATATATATATATATATATATATATATATTTATCATGGTGGTATTTTAAAAGGTACACGGTTCTAGTTTTAGTTTTTTAAGTAACGTAATAAAAGATTTTTCATGTCGACATTATAACATATTTGTAAGTTCTGATCGCTTATTGAATTATGTGTGTTGGTTTGAGGAGGTGATTATAGCAATTTTATCCTTCAGACTGTGTTTACAGTTTTAAGATTTATTATTGTAAGCTGATGGTGTTTTCCGTATTTTCAATTATATTTTTTGGTTTAGTTTGGATTTTGTTTTTAATTTCCCATATATGTATTGAGATACTTGCGCAATTATAATTTGTCTTGAGCATGTTTACCTATAAATATAGCATACCTTGAGTTAACAATATATATATATATATATATATATATATATATATATATATATATATATATATATATATATATATATATATATCAAGAAACTCTAGGAATCTAAATATAAGATTATATGAACAGAAAAGGGACATTTTACAAAACATCGAATTCCTTTGTTGCCCACCGTAACGAGACTAAGCACATTTTTTACATAAAAAATACTAAAAAGCGCCTTGATCACAAGGTCATCTACAGTACATTTTCGCTCTGGATCATACATTTCACCATTCCGCACAGATCTTCTATTATCATAGTATGGGAGACCTACTAACAAAAGTATGGGAATAAGAAAACTAAAGAAAAAGACTCTAAATGAATTCGGCTAAACAAAATTCTAAAAACCCCAGCAACCCTCGTTCGTGCATATGTGTACTTGTACCAACATAACAAACTATTATCATGATTATTATGATTATTATTATTAGATAGATAGATAGATAGATAGATAGATAGATAGATAGGTGCTGAAAATAGATGATTCGTAAGCTAGATTAAATGTTCGTCACCGTTTTGGATATCATCTTTGTCTTCGCATAATTGAAACTTATCAGTTTAAGGTTAATCGAAGACTACCGTCTTTCTGTAATTAACGAGGCCTCATTAATGAGTGCCAACGTTGTGAAGTTAAACGGAACATGAGCCAGATTTGAAGGGAATTGTTTCGGCGTCCAAATCCTGTTAATGAATATCAAATTGGATCCGCTCTTCCTCTGATAATATTCTTGCCAATTACCAGAATTCGTCTTCCTTCAAAAGGCGCAGAAACGCCATTAAGCCAAACGTTTAGCTCAGTCAACCATGGAATTTATAAATACCAGTGAAAGTGCATCATAGCAATCTTAGAACGTAGAACAACTGAAATCATGGAATTCTTAAGGTTAATTCTCTCCTTGTTTCACCAATGACAAATCAGTTTCGTGTTAAGAATTTATGTTCTGCTCAAAATGAGTCACTGGTTTAGTTGAAAACGTTGTTCAATTTTTGTTATTAGAGGATATGACGAGTGTTTACTTTCAGCTTATTCAATAAAAAAAAACTACCTAGCAAAACCTATATTTGTAATGCGGAAGCTATAGCCACGGTGTTTACTCATTCCTCCACAAGAATAAGATGTGACATAAGGTCGGTTTAATGTGGGGACCCGAGCGCGTACACTCGGGCAGGGACCAAAATTCCCCTCAGTCCCCGCAACTGTCGATTGCGCTGGCCTCGGCGCGTGCACCTATCCCACCCTCTGGTGCAATGGGAGGGCGCGGCCTCGGGCTGGTGTTGCCCAGGGCTGGGCACCTCTTCAGTATTATTTTCTCAGTTGCTCCTCCGTCCTTAGACAGAGAAGCCCCTGAGCGTACTCTGTCCAAGCACAGAGACGCAACTAAGAGATGATAAATGATGCGCGTACACCCCTCCATAGCTACAGACTTAACTTTAGACAACATAACTGACAATGAGTCAGACAACTTCATAATTTTCTCACATTTACTATTCGTAATTGCATCACTGAGAAGCAAAGATTAAAATAAACTTGTCTTCTGTTAGGTATCTAGCCATATTAGCATCTGCGGAAAGGGAAATGCTGACATGGCGTCCAAGGTCGGGATTGTCGTAACATGCCACTTACATAGTAACAAACCACCGATATCCCACTTCAACAGGTTCTTCCCGGGAACCACTTATCTGTGGAACCGACTCCCAACAGGACGTTTCCCCGATCTTAACCTGTTTAAGTCTAGGGATAACCGTTATTTTTTACTCCTATCCGCACAAATTGTTTCCTAACGTAAACCTCTGCATCGTGTGGTCTCCTGGCCTTGTAAAGGATTAACCTTAGCGTAAAAAGAAAAAAAACAGGACTTACTGTATAAACAAAATATCCAAATCTGACGTTAAAATCATTTACATAGTATGTTTATTTGATTTTTACATCAGATTATGTGGGAAAAGTTTACTTATGACGCGTTTCCTCCTTCATGACATCACCAGACTAAATTTGTTATGTTAGTAGGACTACACATGCGCATGACAGAGGGATGCTGGGAATTTTATTTTTATTTTCTTTTTATTTAGACGAATTTATTTAGCTTTTTTTTTTCTTTTTATTCCCATCACTTTTGTAAATAGTTATTCCACAATGTGATATTAGATCGGTCAGTAAAGGTGAAATATTTAAGAGTCAGGGTGTATATTTATTGTAGATGACCTTGCGAGTAAGGCAATCTCTAGACATTTACGTCTTAGTTATTTTCAAAGGAGAAAATAATTCACGAAGTGACGTAAAGAAAAGATGATAGAAAGAAAAAGACTTTAAATGAATTCGGCCAGATAATGATAATAAAAAAATTAATTAAAATTCTAAAATTCCCAGCACATCAGATGATATAGATTAATTATGAAGACCAGTAGAATTTCCATAGCAAGTTAACCTTGTGATTGCGTATGCTGAAAACGGATTTGTTTACTGGTATTTTATAGGTTTTAGAGATCGATAAGCTTATAATATCGCACAATGTGCCTTTGGATAAACGTGCATGCGTATCTGTGTTCAAAGTAAGCTGATAAGGCAGTGACGTACTGCGTGATAGCCGAACGTACCTGTACTCCCGAACGGCAAAAAATGCTTAACGTGATCAACCCGACTGTGTAATTACGACGAGTTCGTGAGCAAGACGTCCTTCATTAATGTATTAACAGCAGGACGGGCAGAATTTCCTCAAGTGCATTTTTCATATTACATAAAAATACTAACCCACATATTTAAATAAGACACACCCGCGCACATGTTACAGCCAGATGCACACATAAACACGCCACTTATAACTATTTTATCCAACAAACCATTGATGTATTGATTGATTCGTTTTCTACGACTTATCAACCACTTGCAGGTTATTTAAAGCCAGAAAACATTATTCGATTGTAAGAATTTTCTTCGTTTTTTGAGGTGGGGTGATAATCATTTAGGTATACAAGTCTTACTAATTAACTCATAGTTGGCGAGAAATAGGTGGATTCAAATCTTTCCCAAGTGTATTAGCGTGTAAGTGGATAAAACGAACCCAACGAGAAGTGGAACTCGGCTCTCCGATTAACAATTCCGAGCGATTATCGATTACAACAAACGCAGATCCAACTTTACAGCCGATGGTATTCCCAAGCATTTCACACATCTGACCAGGCTCGACGTTGCTTAACTTTAGTGATCTTACGAGAACCGATGTTTTCAACGCTCACATTTCAAGTAAGAAAAAGAGTAAGAAATGAACTCACTACATTTCTTCATTTGCCATATTCCTTCATGACGTGGTTGATTATTTGTCTCCACAGCTGTCCTGTCTGTTGTAGCTCGTTTAAATCTACTATTTCCGCTCTAACATCTATTCATAAAATCTAAATATTTTAATCTTTGCTTTCGTCTGAACCTCCTAAAGCCAGTATGTCCTTTCATTATTAAATTTCCCAACCCCCTTTTCTCATTACTTCCCTCAAATGTCAACTGTTTTCTTCTGATTTCATGTATAAATGCCCTTTTAATTCCCATTTTCTTTTAAATTCCCCCATTGTTCAGAGACATTAAGCCGGCGGAATCAAACATATATACATAGTGCGATGGTAAATTTTCGCCATTTTATATTTTTAATTTCACGCATGCGCGTTGTTTGTTTTTGATTTTGTCGGCTGCTCTGTGTAGTAGCGACAGTTCGGAACCGTCTTTGAGAAAAAGAGCACCATCGAGAATATTCCCAAGCCAAGTGAACTGTTGAACAAAATAAATGCGTTGGGTTTGTCGGGCATTTTCCCTAACATTTTCGTTTCTCACCGCATCTTCTGCGTCATTCCTGCCACCGTTGCATCTGAAGAACGCTCTTTTAATCACTTAAAACGAATAAAGAACTATCAACGCACAACAATGCTTCAAGACCGCTTCACCAAATTGGCAACACTTGCGATCGAGTGTGATTTGGCACGAGAATTCGACTTTGAGGAACTCATCGCGCATTTTGCTTCAATGACAGTTCGAAAAATGCACTTTTAAGCTACTTTGGAACTGGTTTTAGTCTTCATATTTTTTTCTATAAAATACTGATTCGTAATTTTACTCTCTACTTTCTGTAAAGAAGCTCCCCATTAAACCCCTAAAGCTATTTTCTTGAGGCTGCTCAGGTTTCGAGCCTCGGCATGTTTGTACAAGCTGCCCACTTCCTCTCGCCGCCACTGGATCACAGTCATGCCTGTCAGACAGTATCTGCGACCGCACAACCCCTTACATCTGGGCACCTTCCTCCCCAGACTGCAACCCCCTTGCTTATCATGTGTGGGGCGCAGTTGAGTGAGAGACTAACAAAACTCCTTGTCACATCAAAGATAAACTAAAGGCAAGAATTATGGCAGCATTCACCAACTTAAACAAAAATGCCGTACAGAAGAGTTGAAGGAGATTCAGAAGTCGTCTAGAGGCCGTGGTTGAAACTAATAGCGATTTTATTGAATAAATTTACTCTTTAGTCTTTCAATATATCTGTTAAAATGAGATGTCAGTGTTATTTTCATTTTTCTATAATTAAGACGACAATGTATCCATCACACCCTGTATATATTATATATATGAAGGGAATGAAGACGGCTGCACATGATGAACATACTACATAATGGTGCCAATTCGTTGCAGTTTCATAACTGGATTCTGCATGTCTCATTCCATATGTGCCACAGAGGAAGGTCATGAAATCAAATATGCCGGTCACTTCCTGGCAAGTTGAGGTTAACCATAAACATATTCACGCTATCGGCACTTTGTTTTACTCAGATATTCTTTCAACTACAACCAACACTTACAAATCCAACTAGCGTTAGAGAATTGATGACGGGAGCAGGTTTATGGGAAACAGTAAGCTTGCACGTTCGCGGAGAATTTAGTCATCAAAGCCATCATCCTAAACAAGCGAACGACAAAGAAAAAATTAAATTCTGATATGCAAGACAAAGCCGATGATACATGTATAAAAAAAAACGTTATGGGAAGGCAATCCAGAGAATCATATATAAATGTTACAGGTTCGAAACCAGCCTCGTTAACATCTTTCTGTAGGCGTATAGTACTTGCTATAATAATATACACACGAGCAAGAAAAATCCCATTCAATATGGCCTTATTAGGAAAATAAAGGATTTATTTAGCAATAAACTTCGTTTAAAATATTCACCATTTTTATCAATAAACTTTTACAGTTAAACTTCCGGCTAATATCTCCATCATCGTGGTTAAAGCAAGTATTTTATACCCAGGGGTAGGAAAATTGCTAACTTCTAATTTCTTAGTGGAAATGGCCAGCTTGCCTATAAAAAAGTAACATTCGCCATGTTGGCTTATGCCAAGGTTGGAACACGGAAAAATCTTGTGGAAAAAAAATCATTTCCCTAACGAAAATTTTATTTTTTTCCCCTTTTCTTTATTATCGCTGAAAAGCATTTCTACAGTTTTTCTAACTGTAGAAAGGTGCTTTAGTCAGGTCCATATAAAAATCATGCAAAATAGCATCGCATATCTAATATTAACTCTGTATTAAAGCCAAAACTTGCGATTTTTACAATCAAAAGTTGTATTTTATGCACGAATTATGCGTGTTTTGTGAACTTTAGGATGAGATATTTTAACATTAAGGCATATAGTGAATGTTTATATATATATATATATATATATATATATATATATATATATATATATATATATATATTAGGTTGTATTGTTGTGAGTTTGTGACCCTGGGTTTCACGCTTTTGCGATCGTCAGACAAACTCATATAATAATATATAAATAATTATATATATATATATATTTATTTATATTTATATGCACACCCTTTTCACACACACACACACACACACACACACACACACACACACACACACACATATATATATATATATATATATATATATATATATATATATATATATATATATATACGCTACAAATACAAATTGAATGACAACTTGAAACGTCTCCACTTTGATCTGAAAACCTTGGAAGACTAAGCATCAAGCTGAAAGGAGTGGCGTAGGACATGTTTCATTAAGTCAAAGGCTTTTGAAGACAATAGACTGAAGCATCGCGATCAGCTTCAAGCTCTGAAGCAAAGATGCCTTCAAAATCCTGCTTTAACAAATTTCATCTGTCAGTGTGCCTTTGTCGCTTTATCACACTTAAGAATGCACAAATGAAATATGTGTTTCACTTACCTGATTTTTTCCACAATTGCCCCTGCTAGCATGCATATGTGTAAAACGAAAGGCACCATCCAATGCTGACCTTCATTTATCGTTCATGATAAAAGAGTCCACCATATATATATATATATATATATATATATATATATATATATATATATATATATATATATATATGAGAAATAGAGAAGGAGAGAGAGATAGGATGATGCGAGAGATAATGCATGCAGATGCGTGTTGAAACCAACTGCAATATATTCAATGCGTGTTTGTGCATGTGAGTCGGCGTACAGACAACTACGTTCTGAAGTGTATATATGAATTGCCGCGCGAAATATTTCGGCTAAAATCTTGATTCATTTGGGAATTTTGCCACAAACCGTTTCTCAATGTCTTTCATCAAATTTGACATTTCATTTTGGCATTTCTACCATATATCAAATTACGGATAAGGTTCAAGGTTTTTGGGACCTGGCAAGTGTTACACTTGGAGGTAAAATAACGTTGTATTCCTCTTCACATTGATGCTAAGACGAGTTAATTTGTCAAGATTTAACCCAAAAAACATATATAAAATATATCGCCCTAAATTACAAAAACATTCATATTTTACCCAATGGTTTTTAACACCGTCTTCTTCAGTACGTAGAAGGTCATGGCTATTTACAAAGCCGACCACGAAGATTTCAGTGTGAAGAATTTCAAGAGAAATCGTCAGGTTTCTTTTTAAAATGTGCATAGAATATATACGATATTTACTACTGGTTCCAGTTCAGTGAGAGATGCATAAATTACTTTTCCCATCAAACAAGCAATTAAAGTTATCTATTAGGTTGGTGCAAAAATAATGACGTAATAACGTCGTTTTTTGACGTATTTTTAACGTCAAAAAACGACATTATTACGTCATTATTTTTGCACCAACCTAACATCTATCTATCTCTCTCGCTCTGTCTGTCTGTCTCTCTTTATATATATATATATATATATATATATATATATATATATATATATATATATAAACCGTTAGATCCGGTACGCCCTAACCAACTCGCCTACAAAGAACTAATCGATCAGTCAAGGCTGAAATTGTACCTGTAAAGCGACACTTCTCTCGTCTTACATCTACCGAAATATTCCTTATCTGCACAGATTTGTATTCAAATGTAAAAGAAATTCCTTAAAATAATGAATTTTTATTACTCAGACATATTTTTATCAGTTTAATCGTTATTTTTAGTGGATACTCGTAATTGAGTATATGTTCCGTTTATTTATTAAACAATATATACATTTATTTTCGTCTACCGGCCCGTATTCACTTAACGCTTAAAGTAATTTTACTATAAAAATATATCGTTGGTAATATTTTTTATATAAAAATGTATTCCTCGTATTTTTACTACTAAAATGTATTTTTATAATTTCATAAGGTTTCGATTTTTGTTTGAGATTCAACATTTGCCCATAGCTGGGACCCTAACAGGTGCTACCACCCCTGGTCACGGTAGACCTTGGAACAACAGCAATTTTGAGGTGAAGAATTTAATTATTATTAACAGCGAGATCGATGTCAAAATTCAAATCTTTGTTAACTGTGATCCTTTTTGCACAAAGTTTAAGTAGTTTTTCTTTTACTAATATTCACCCAATACTAGGCTGCAGAGACACTCAAGGTAGAGCGTTACTCAATAAAGTGTTCAACATGAAGAGACTATAACGTGGATATGACGCATAGATAACTACTAGCACTAAACTTGAAGATGTTATGATATCGATTATCAAACAATCCACGCGAGCGTCTATTCCATAATTTAGAGGTTTGGGGCAAGATGCAATGAGAGTTATTCAAACCTTTGGACGTAGCGGTGGTTTTAACCTTTATTACTTTACTGTATGTGAGTTTGCGGATGTGTGTTGTGGTGTAATGGATATCGGCTCCGAATAAGAACTCAGAGAGTCGAGTTCGTTATACGCACCATGGGAAGGGTATGAATTCATCTCTTCTCCCAAAGTGAATAGCACGACAGACTGAGTTATTTAGCCTTGGTTAAATAACCAGTCTACCGTCGAAAGAATTGCGGGAAAAATTGACTGATGTGACTTTGCGGTACAAAAAATGTATTCATTGAGGGTGACTCTAATCCCTGAACAATAGTGTGTTTCAATTTCAGCGTTGTCTTTTCATATCCTGCGATGGCAACAGAAGGCAACTTGAGTGAAATTAAGAATAAGGATACTGCAATTGAAAGGCCTTGAAAAAAGAATATAGTAGAAAGGGGGTGCTAAAGGTTAATTAAACCAATGCCGTATGCAACAGAGTCAATTGCTTAATTATTTTCAACTAACTTTATCGTATTTAGTATTCATCTTGATAGACGTTTTTTCAATACCGAAATGTCGAAAATATGTAAATCGTTTGCAATTATCTCGAAATAATTCTAAAACTGAATTCTGTCTGAATTTCCAGGATAAAGAATTATTATTCTTTAAAATTATTTTACATGCGGATTATTGAAGTGATATATTGTCTGGTTATCAAAACGTTTCGGCTAACAATTTCTGTGGCCCCGCCCTTCATCCGAAACATTGTCATTAAAACAACAAAGATGAAGACAATAATGGCCGACCACGTGCATCCGAGTATGAATGTATGCTACGGTATCTAGACAATCTCTATTGCAGACGCCTGTTCCGTCATATTTGTGTTTTTCAACAGCCATAGAGCCAACCTCTAGTTTAAACTGAAACTATGCTGAGCAGACCGTAGTTACAGATTCTGGAAGGGAGCGCATTACCTGGCGTGATCAACAATCTGAACAAGCTGAAAACCTCAGTCACGGTGACTTTTGATTTCTTGCTAGCGCAACATTCACCGGCTAACAAATATATTTAATTTTACTCACAAGGCTTGGACCAAATTGTGGTATGGTTTACAAGCACTTTTCAAATGTGCCGAACGCTGGGATCGCACACACTGAACTGCAGCATCAAGAAGTCATATTCCTGACAAATGAACTATGGTAAGATTCGAACCCCTTTATCACAGTCAGAAAGCAAACGTTTTAATACACCAGTACGTGCCCATGACGAGGACAATATTCTACATGGAAATAGTATAAATAAATCTGGATTCTACTTATAAGTTATCTGGCGTGATCAACAGTCTGCTCAATGTCAGTACACTGAAACCCTCGGTCACGATGACTTGTGACTTCTTGCTAGCACAGCCATCAATGGCTAACAAATTTTTCGGTATACACACTTTCACACACAAGGATTGGGTCAATCCAGGGCATAGTTTTCAAGCCGTTTCCACAGGTGCCGATCGCTAAGATAGCGTCTCCAGGGTCATAGCATCAAGAAGTCACCTTCTTGAGAAATGGATTATGGTGAGATTCGAACTCAGGCCTCATGGTCTGAAAGTGAACATTTTAATAGACCCAGCACGTGCCCATTATGATGACAATAGTCTACGTGTAAAATGCTTGTTTCTAGCAAATTGTATTATTTTGTCGTGATAATGCTTTGCTGATGTGCAAATATCCATTACAGTTACAGGATACAACCGAATCGGAAACCCATATATATTCATATATTTGTCCTGCCTATTCAACCATCATAATACAAATATATGTAGACGATGCATGCATACATATATGCGCATCAACTCTCAGAAACACAACCACACACACGTCGAGTATAATTGAACAATGAATATGTTTTAATCAAACGTAATCAAAATGGGATTGATTGCGTTGCTGAGTTCGCACAAAGACATGGTACAGGAAATGCATTAGATTTCCACAATGAATCTTTAAAATGACGACGCTATGAGAAACGAAGTGTAAGACGAAATCACAAGCAAAATCATTTTAGTCTCTAAATAGGAATCAGGTTAGCAAGTAAAAAAAATGTTTCACAATTTGAAAGCAACTTTTACAAGGAGGCCAATTCAGCCAGTTGTCAATATATTTGCAATGATTTTCAACCGGAAGTTTTCACCAAATACAAGGTAAATTGGACAGAATTAATAAAAGTGAGATTTCGTAAGCAAGTCAAATCAAGTTAATTATCAATATTTTTAACTGCTTTCCACTACAGATTCACGAAATCCAATGCAACATTTAACACGACCGATTCTCAGAGTTAATGCTTTTAATTCACCCAGTCCTCTCCGTCAGGTGATGTTGAGAATCCTCAGGAAATTATGTGCCATGCATGATACACGCTTAGGCGATCATGTATCCTTCGATACATGACTGACGAACCAGATATTTTCCCGCAGTAGGTTGCCATTTCTTTCTGCGGTAGATCAGTTGCCATCCATAACTAGGGGAGAAGCAGAGGATTCATACCTTTGCCAAGTGTCAGTCAGTTATGTGACATGCGTGA
Organism: Acanthosepion lycidas; assembly: GCA_963932145.1. Taxonomy (NCBI): domain Eukaryota; kingdom Metazoa; phylum Mollusca; class Cephalopoda; order Sepiida; family Sepiidae; genus Acanthosepion; species Acanthosepion lycidas. The sequence goes on along the minus strand of OZ010595.1, from coordinate 50,000,376 downwards.
TACACTCTTAGGCGATCATGTATCCTTCGATACATGACTGACGAGGCATTTTTCCCGCAGTAGGTTGGCATTTCTTTCTGTGGTAGACAAGTTGCCATCCATAGCTGGGGGAGAAGAGGAGGATTCATACCTTTCCCAAGGGCCAGTCAGTTATGCGACATGCATGATACACTCGTAGGCGATCATGTATCTTTCGATACATGACTGACGAGCAAGATTTTTCACCTGCAGTAGGTTGCCATTTCTTTCTGTGGTAGATAAGATGTCATCCATAACTGGGGGGGAGAAGAAGAGGGTTCATACCTTTCCCAAGTGTCAGTCTGTTATGTGCCATGCGGGATACACGCTTAGACGATCATGTATCTTTTGATACATTACTGACGAGGCAGATTTTTTTTCCCGCAGTAGGTTGACATTTTTTTCTGCGGCAAACCAGTTGCTAACCTTAACTAGAGGAGAAGAAGAGGATTCATACCTTTCTCAATGGTATTAGCACGTAAGTGAATGTAATGGATTCGACTGGATTCCTCAATCCGAGCCGCTATCCATTACTCCACCGTGCATAGTAAACACAAAATACGTAATTCGTCATTTGCCGTCTCTTTTGCAAACACCGATAGATAATTGATAATCTTGTCGCATTACTTTACTTAGCTTGCCTAGGGATACCTGCAGTCTTCTCTTCCGCGTCTATCATCAACCCACCGTCGTCTGCGCATATCATGTTGGTAATTTTGTAATGTAATAATATATCCTGTCATGATTTCCAGTTATTTTATAAAACCCTCGCTATAGTTTTGGAATATATCTGATGAGACGATACATACCTGCCTTATGGTGCCTAGCTGTTTTTCTGAACATTTTCATTTCATTTTATATTCCTATGTAAGAAGTTAATTCCCAGTAAATATTCCAGATTATTCTAATAATAATCTGAAATATATACTATCCCATAAGAATCAACTCTTCATCACAGATCGAATAGTTCTATGTCTTGTAACTTAACAAATGCTTTTGTGTTCTCCTTGTAACATAGATGAAAATGAAAATTTCTCCGATTTAACCAGTAAAGACAATATTTATGAATAAAAATGACAATAGGAAAACTAATAATTGCTGACGCGTTTCGTCCAATGTGGATTTTATCAAAGCAAAATACGAAATGAATTTAATTGAAAAGGTAACTAACAAAAACAAAAAAACAGAATGCTATTTTCATATTGTTAACTGAAAATAACGTCAATATTTGTCATGTGTAGAGAATATTGTCATTATATATGTGTTGATGTATTCAACCATTTTGTTTTGTTTTGTTTTGTTTTGTTTTTTTTATTAGTTACGAATTTACATAAAATAAATAGACAAAACTTGTCAATATTATTTAATGAAACATGCTACCACCTCGGCCAGGTATTCTGCCTATGCTGACGACGTTTCGGCTCTTGTGTCGAGCAGAGCCGAGATTAACGAAGTCAGCAAAGATATCAGTGGTTATGAGATGGTGACATGGGCCAAGATCCACTGCGATAAGTCTGTTAGCTTGCGGTTGGGTGCGTGGAAGGGAGTTTCTCTTCCCGGACCTTTCCACTGGACGGATGGACCGGTCAAGATACTCGGCGTCTGGTTCGGTCCAGATATCCAGTTGGAAATTAATTGGTCGGAGGTACAAGGGAAGGCCGAGATCGCAATTAATTTGTAGTCTCGGAGGAATCTTTCCTTAAAGGGGAGGGCGGAGGTATGTGTTTCACATATCTACCCGATTCTCCTTTACTGACTCTCTGTGCTTCCACTTCCGTATGACACTTTACTGGCGTTAGTGAAGCTCTTGTTCTCCTTCTTGTGGGGAGGCAAGGCTGCCAGAGTCTCTCGGGAGATCTGTTGCCTTCATCCATCTGACGGCTGTCTAGGTATGCCTAGCATTGAGATCCGTCTCTATATGCTTTGCATCGGGTTCCTAGATCGTTTGTGTCGCGAACCGGATAAGGAGGGCGCCTTCTGGAAGGAAGACGCCCGTAGAGATTTCCCATTCTTGAGAAGTGTGCACTCGTCCGAGGAGGAGGCCCGCCGTTTACCCCGAGCCGAATGCTCCTTCTACTGTGAATGTCATCTTGCTCTGAAACACCTCTTACGGGCGTCGGATGGCCTCTCCAACGTCCACGCATTGTCTCGTAGGGCATTATATCAAGTGTTAGTTAGGGGGCCCGTTCATGATGATCTGATTGGCGAGCACGGTCTTACGAAGCATGAGGCTCGCTCAATCTGGCTTTGGGCTCCCGGGTTGAAATGTCTGAATAACGATGAGGTATCCCTCACCTGGCTGGTGATGAGTGAGGCCATCTGGGTCGCCAAAAAGCTTTGCGCAGCGGCCTTGGAGAAATCTCCAAACTGCCGACGCTGTAGTGGGGAAGTCGAGACCCTAGGTCACGTTTTCTTTCATTGCAAGTTGGTGGCTCCGTTGTGTAAGTTTGTTGAAGGTCTCATGGTTCGCATGTTGCAGGGAAAGATTTTTTATCCTTGAGGCCTCTTCTGTGTGTAGCAATGTGGCACCGCCGTTGACGAAGGCTGAACTTTATGTGTTGCATTGCTTGCTAGGAGTTATGAGAGTCGTGATTTGGTCGAAACGTCAGAAGGGATTCTATGGAGGTGAGAAGTTCACTTCTTCCCAACTGATCTTGTACTTTAGGCATCTGCTTAAAGTCGAGATTAGGACGGAAAGGTGGCGACTATCTTCATCAGAATTCGGCAAAAGGTGGGTAAATCTTGCGCAAATGTGTAGAGTGAAAGTAGCTGACCTGGAGTGGCATTTGGATGTCGGTTAGGTACAGGATTTTATCCGATCAGGGTTGAACAGAGGCAACCCGCCCTGATATTAGGCTAGTTTAGGTTTTATAGTTTGAATCTTTAGTTTCCCGTTTCTGATTAACTTAGTTAGGGTATGCATGCTCATTAGCCCCCTTTTATTTCTGTCCCTATTTTTCTTTTCTTTTCTTTCAATTCCCTATCCCCTCCCTCGTTAGGTGGTCAGTGATGTCAGTTCTCTGGTTGTTGCGGGAGTACTTTCGTTTCGTGTGTGTGTTTTCGTATTTGTTATTGTGTCTAAATGAGTGCGTGTTTGTGGGCGTGTTTGTTTTTTATAATGTTATAATCCCGCATTTATTTCGTCCTGTTAACTGATGTTTCTGCCATATTTAGGGATTGTGGGGGATTTTTTTTACTAACCCTATTTTGTTTTGTTTTATGTAAATAGTAGTAATTCATATTGTAAATAATCATTGGTTTTTTTTAAAGTTGTTGCTCCCTGCACCATAGACTTTGAAATGTACATATGTGGACTAGTTAGGATTTCATAGAGAATTTGTGGTATTATGGTGGACGTAGTAAGAAAGGTAGGAGTGAATGTGTTGTTTTGGTGATAGGAATATTGTTGGTATATTTGGGTCCGTGTCTGTGTCTAGCTAAGTTTCGAATTAAGACAGAAGGAGACCGTCCATCTCCAATCCCCTTTTTTGACTTTGTGCTAAATTTTGTACTTTTGTACGAATAAATTACTATTTAATGAAACATGCATCAATATATATATATATATATATATATATATATATATATATATATATATATATATATATATATATATATATATATATATATATATATATATATATATATATGTTTGTCACACATTATGAAATGGACAAAGTCCGACAATTATTTTAAGACATTTTATGCTTATACATACTTTTTATAGACACAAATATTTATTTATTGTTCTGTTTATAATAAACAGTATTAAACAACATTTACCGGCCTGAAGATTGAAGTTCAAATACAGTAAATTCAACCTTGCTAACTGAACGCTTCTCTATGGTCAAATCGGTTAAAGGCACGTCAAGCTAAATGACGGTTCCATATAGGATACAGTTTCGAATCCTGTCGGAGGACGGATATTTTCTGTGAAAATTTCTCGGACATTTAAGCCAGTAAATATTGTTTATTATAAACAGAGCGTTTACTTAAATATTTGTATCTCTAAAAAGAATGTATAAACATAAAAATGTAGATAGATAGAGATGGGGGTTGACTTCATATTTTTCAAATATGATAAATTTCTAATGATGAACTCATCCGATCCGTCATTAATTGCATTTCTGGTATCCTCTGTTTAAATTTTAATCGGAACAAATAGTATTAACTCTGAACATAACTACTTAAATTAATACTTAGCTTCAACTGTTTTTCCTGAAATAGTCTATGTGTGTGGTGTAATGGATAGTCGCTTAGAATGAAATATACGAGTGACGTGTTCGAATTCCCGTCATGTTCGTTTCATTTCCTTTTTACTCATAATGAATCTTGCAAAATGTATGAATCCATATCTTCCCTTCTCCCAGCTATGATTGAAATAGTACGACTTTTATCGGAAGAAATATCTTCTCTTCTCCTGGGTATGGATTAAATAGTAAGACTTTTATCGGAAAAATATGGATTAATTAGAGGCAATTTTGTCAGAGAAAAAAATCATTATCTCAAAAAGATTGTTAATGCAATTGTCCCTCGCTAAAAACTAAATGTTTCGGTTTCAAGATGACACACAAAGGGTTGATAAGCCGTAAAAATCAAATCAAGCAACTGTGAAATAGTCTCTTATCTGTTTTTGCTTACAAAAGGTAACTCACAGAAAGTACAATCCTGGAATTATATTATATGTGATCTTTGCTACCATACATTTAAAAGTAAACGAAAACCAATATTTATGTCCTTATTGATTGAATTTTTCACAAAATAAGCTAGAATATAAGTAAACTTGCATCATGCAGCTCTCTAAGGTTTATATTTAGTATTAGGTGGTGCAAAAATAATGTCGTTTTCTAACATATGTTACTATGTGAGAAAACGATATTATTTTTGCACCAACCTAAAACTAAAAATAAATGATTTAGCAAAAAGAAGCTTTCTGTACGATAAAAATGAATACATTTTCATTCGGTGGACAAGTTAAAATCTTAAGAGCTGAAAGGAACTACCGCTTGGCTAGATATTCAAGAATAATGTTGTTGTCATTGCGAAATACTTTTCGGTTGCTTCATGCTTAAAAGTTAGGCAAGAATAAAGTTAATTCTACTTGAAATGTACTTTGGGATAATTCGCTAAAAGCCTAACTACATTTAAATGTGCGAAATATTTGTCTTTTATGTTTTTTTGTGACAGTGTACGTTTCTACAAGATTTTTATTTCTGTTACGTCTTCTTCCTCTCCGTTTCCTTCCTTTTCTTCTCCTCGTTTCTCTTTCTCTACTTTGATATTTATTATTTTGTTTTTCAGATTCTTTCTTTTTAAACATGATGCCCTCATTTACATTCTTCTTTTCTTTTTTTTCGCACATTTTCGAACAATTCTCAAATCTCAGTGGTTAGTTTTCTCTTCAGCTATAGAGGAACTAAAGATGGCGTTTGAACGCTTTTTACAGACATTAAAAGGTTTCGAAAGAAGATATCGAAATGTCGAAAGAACATGTCGCTTTTCTGGCGTTACCTTTAACCAATATTTGAAGCAGATTGTTGCGTTGTGAATGGATAGAAATAAAGATATAAGGTTTTGAATAACACATTCCGACAGCATCTTAAGCGGGAATAACATTAAGTACGAAACTATCTATTTAGATCAATCGTTATCGAGTGAGATAGATACATAGATAATTATGTAAGAATTAGAAGATAAAATACAATGCAAATCTCGTCCGCGTAGAGTTATTCCTATGTAAGTTAATTAATATTAAGTTATTTTTGGTAGCTTGTCGGTGTTTAAAAGTTAGACTATTTTGCATCATCTACGAATTCTTTAAAATCAAGTTCCTACAATTCAAGAAAGTGTTAGGCTAAAAATGGTAAATTTTGAGGAGAATATAACATATAACGTATCACTTTTATTAAACGTAACACTTTTTGAAAGATTATTAGTAGGTTGGCTAGAAAGTTCTGACTCACTGAGGAAGCGGAAAGTAAACAACAAAATTTTATCGAAGAACACCAACATTTATTCTTCAAAATAAAGTCCATCATTGTCGATAATCTTCTGCAAGTGATCAACCAGCATTCGAACCTGTTCCTGATACCAGTCTGCTGGCTTTGAATAAAATCAACTGTAAACAAGCTTCCTTCACTTCATCAAAAGTGTTGAATCGCTGGTCGCGGAGGAAGTGTGCCATTGAGTGGAATAGGCCATAGTCACTCAGAGCATCATCAGGACTGAATGGTGGATGTGAAAGAATCTTAACACCTTCCATCTATTTGAACGTCTTAGTCAACCTGATAATTTGTGGTCACGACATTGTTTTTCTGAAACAAAATCAGGCTTCTATTGACCAAATCAAGATTCTCCTACTTTGGTTTGTCGTAAACACGGTCTAACTGCTGGCAAATACAGTTTAGCGTTGACGGCGCGACCATGCGGAAATTCCACCAGACAGAGATCAAGATTGGCTGTTTTCTTGCCACTTGCTAAATGAGTCGAGACTTTCTGGTCAACCTAATATATTAGGAAAAATATTTATGCTAACACAAGCAACTGATATTTTTGACAGTGTCTCTTCAGCAAATTAACTACATTTCGAGTGAGGGTGAGAATTATTAAAGAAAAGAGAATCAAAAATATGTAATAAAATAATGTAAATTCGAACAGAAAATACGTTTATGATCAAGAAAAATTATTATTATTATTATTATTATTATTATTATTATTATTATTATTATTATTTTCCTCCTCCTCCTCCTTCTTCTTCTTCTTCTGTATGCCGCGTCCATTCAGAACATAGACGAACATGGTACTCCACAACTTTCTTTTCTCGTTTGGCGCCAAGAAGTTTTTCTCCTTTTTCTGTTTTTCTGCCCTTGATTTACACAATATTATCAGGTAGGTGGCGCGCTGCCATCCCCCCCTATCGCTCTTGCCCTCAATACCCTTTATGATTGTTATTTTTACCGAGCTCTCCTTCCTTAATGTGTCCAAAGATTTCAAATTTTACTGATTTTGAGCATAAGTGTTCTTTCTGTTGTCATTTTCTTTAAGACTTTCTTGTTGCTTACTCGCTCCATCCATAGAATTCTCAGTATCCTTCTGTAGAATCACATTTCTGCGACTTCTAGTTCTTCCTCATTCTTAGAGCAACTGTCCAACATTCATTGCCATAAAAAAGGATGGATACCACATAGATGGATACCGTTATCTATAGCATTCTCTTGATTATGATTCAAATTTGTGTGTACAATCCTGTAAATTTAAAATATAGAATTAACTATTAATAATTTATATCGTTCGAGTTCATAATTTCGAAAATCAAAGAATTAAAAAATAATAAATAAAAAAATTATTTAAATTTGATCTTGGATTCGAAAGTATACAATATATCAAGGGGGGTAACTCTCGTTTGTTTTAGCATAAAATACCCAAGTCATGCCTATGACCTTTAACGCGGGTTAGAAATACAATATGAAGGTGCAAAAATAAATAAATAAATAAATAATAGGTCGGGTCTATATATCTAATGTACTTATAGCGGCGAAATTATATATACACTCGATTAATCTATAATGTTATAGATTAATTAAGTACACTAACATTACATTGCATGCGTGTATAGGTATATAAGGAAAGTTATAGATAATGGGTTATTAAGAGTTGTTGCATATTATATTAGTATTCTTGCAAGCACTTTTAATTTTGCAAGCACCTTTAATCGGAGTCAATGTTTTTGAGCACGTGCTTGAATTTGTGGATGAATGTAGACATGAATTCGGACTTCGTGTTAGGATTATTTAAGTATTTTAATTTAATAATCTTCTCCAATGAACACGTTACATCTGTCTCCGTTTCCGTTGTATGGCTTAGCTTTCGCGATTATCTCCCAGTTAATGCGTGGATTCTTATGGTTGCTTTTTAATCGCCAATCATACGTTGGAAGCGTTGTACAGTTTTTGCATTTGATATTGCTCGGTGTCATTTTGTGGTGGTAAAAACGCGATTTCCAGCTGTTCTCAGTGGATCCAAAGTAATATTTCACATCATCGTCTGAGCTGATGCTATCTCTGTATATAATGCTTTGAGTCATGCACTAGCCGTTTAATGGGCAGGTTGCGTTTTTACGGCAGTTGCAATGACTTTTAGTAGGATTATTTTTTTATTGTTTCGTTTGGGAGCTTGCTTAATACATTATTAATATTTTGGGATATGTAATTATCAATGTTTTTTTGTTTTTGTTTTTTTAGTTTTTGTTTTTGTGTATGTGTGTGTGTGTGTGTGTGTGTGTGTGTGTGTACAGCTATAGCTTACCTTACTGTTAGTTTTGTTGAAAATCTTTTCAGTGTTACATAGAGAGAGAGAGTCCCCCCACCCCACCCCGAAGTGGATTTAGTAATCAACCGTACTAAAGAATTGGGATAAAGTTGCTAATTACTTGGGTAAAATGGATTCCGGAGTAATTCCAGAAATAAGTTTTTTTTTTTCTCTTGTTATTTTTTTGTTTTTTTCTCTTAATAATTGTTTCTGGGGTCGAGTTATTAGTTAATCAAATGTGATAATTCCAAAGTGATTAAGAGACGGATTCGTTAAAGTAAAGTTGATGATAAATGGCGAATTGGACTTTTGGGTGGTCTGAATGGCGGAATTCAACCAGAGGGGTTAAATGGTTTTGGCAAAACTTTAGTGGGCGTTGGCTGCGGAGGACCCAGCAGGAGGTCCGAATCCGATTTTAGTATCGCTTGAAAACTGGGTTCCCGCTGTGTTTTGGGGACCGGAAAAGCTTGCATGGTGGTCAAAGGCGTTTTGCATATTAAAATTTTGGGGCTGTGCCTAAAGATGGTTTAGCTCCGCATCTCTCTATATAAGCTGCCCGAACGCTTGAGTTAGTCAGATCGGAGATCGGAACGCGGCAGAACGCGGAAGAGACGGCTTGTTGGAATTTACTGGTCTGGTCTTTTGGTTGTCCGGCGTCAAGAAGACCGATCCGAACGAAGAGATAGAAATAGAACCCGTACGAATCCAGATAACTTCGTCAACAAAGCTGTGAGAAAGCAGACTGCTGTATCGTAGGGTGCAGACGAATAACCACGAATTACTTCCCTTGTTTAGGCAGAAATTTTCCTACTCTCTCTCTCTCTGTCACTTCCAACCCCAAACGAGTGAACCTCGTTACGACATTTTGTACTCGTGTAAATTCTTAGGTAGTGATATAAAAACAGTGGCCTAAAAAGGGCTCTTTGTACAGGAACCGAAAGAGTTGCTTGTTTTTTCTTTTTCATGTCTTCGTGGCTACGACAAGAAACTTTTTTTTGTATGAATAGTGAGTTCCTTTCAGCGTAATACCAGCCATTTTATTCATCCTATCTCCGGATCGTTCTGAGGAATCGAAATACTGCTGTTCGGATCAAAAATTCACAACGTGGTGGATAGTGGTGGTTCCTTCAGGTCACCGAGAGAAGACCGGGTGGTTTACTTTTCGGCCAGAACTACCCGAGAGACAGAGCAGAGCTGCAACAGGCAGGATTTATTACGTTAGATCAGTGTTGGAGAATGACCAAAGATTTTACGAATGAAATTCAGGAAAATTAACCTATATTGGTTTTGACATTACTGTGTTGTGGTGGCTGGAACCATTTTATTTTACATTTGCGTTATTTTAGCTTATTTTTATTTTCGTTGTTATTTCTTACAACATATTCCAGTTTCACATTAAAATTACTGCGTTCTAACGCTTTGTTATATCTAACTTTATTATTGCCGAATATTGTTACTGGAGTTTGTTGATAATGTACATTGTACGGAATTGTGCAAATTGACGAGTATCGGTTATGGTGATTCGATCTTCTATCTACGTACATATGCTTATGTAAATCCTTAGTGTATGGGTTGTACATTTTAGTTTATGGCCCTTTAAGAATTTGGTTAGGTCTTTTCTCATCCGGCCTGCTTGTCTTGGACTGTTTACGAATGAGGATTAGCCTATCGTCACTGTATATATCGTTGTCTTTTTTTATATCTGTGATAAACCTGAGTCTCCATAGTAACAATATACCTAAAATTTCACTTGCTTGCAGAATCATGGGCTCCCATGGAAACAGAAAAGCCTTGTTTATCATTCTTAGTCCATAGTGTTCCGTCGTGGTAAAAAATCGGTTTCTGTGACTTTCTTATGATATTTACTTGTTGGTCGTAGATAGGGCAGTAGTACTTTGCTAACTTAATAGCGGTCATATATATATATATATATATACCGGTCGTAACAGCAAAATTGTCCAAATCGTTTAACGACGCAATTGTCCAAATGTTAGATTAAGCTTGAACCGTAGTTCTTATAAGTGATTAAAGATATCTTACTGGAATTTTCCCCAGTTTTTATAACACTATAGAATTCTACTTTGAGCAATAAGAATGTATAATTACTCTCCAAGCTTGTATGTATGTATGTATGTATAAAAGGCAGGATGTGTGTGTATGTGTAACGAATGCACAGCCGAAATTTTCGACGGATTTGCACCAAAATTTACATGCACATGCTCCAAGTAAGGGGGAAGGCCAAGACCGACTGCATTTCCCAACTCCCATCGATAGTGGAAATAATCGATTTTTCATGCTTCTACGGCAATTGTCATGTAGTTTGCGGCCATTTTGTACTGGCCAGAGTGAGAGCCTATAGCCGGCTGCCACGAATAGGCAGGAAGATTCTATTGGCCTGCGTGAGAGTCAACAGCTGACTGACACGAATGTTAACTAGTATGCTAGCATGCAAAAAAATCGATAGCTGCATTCGTCACAAATGGGAAAAATTTAAATCTGCATGGCACTTTACTCTAATTGGCTCATTCGCTTGCTTAAACTCAACGTTGATTCTGATTCCGCAGAACTGGCTTGGGTGTGAAAAAGGTTTGTTGTTAACATTCCTTTTTCATTCGGTTTTTCCAGTTACGAGCCCTTTTTTTTAAAGCTGATCGTTTTGTGTTCATTTTGTTTAGTTCTTTTTTCGTAACAGATTTAATGTTTAGTATAGAGCTTAGAAAAAATTCGCAGTGTGAGATAAGGCAAGAAGTAAGGCATGTAGCAACATCAGCACGGAAAAGGCATTACTTTAAACGCAATGAAGGGCAAAAATATTTTAAGTCAAGTGATAGCGATTGCTGTATGAGTTGCACGATTTTTGAATCAAGCATGGGCAACGCCGGGCCATGCTGCTATTATATATATATATATATATATATATATATATATATATACTTTCTGTCCCGTAGTAACAAGTTGCCTCACACGTTGCGATTACATTTTCAAGTCTTTTATCACTGCTCTTTGGACTGTCATAGGTAAAAACACCTTTCTCACGTGTCAAACGTCTTAGATTGAGTTGTTTCTTTTCTGAATGATATCTTTAGCTCCAAGTTAAAATGATGATCCCTCTTCCAGTTGTGACTTCGTGATCCAATTTTCCTACTGTTCTCTCTTTTTTAAACTTATTTAATATTCTCGTTGACTTTGAAGATGGAAGCCAGATTATGTATGTCGGTACCATTAGTGAAGGCCTGAATGATATTTTCATTTCAACATTACTAAGAAAGACAGTGAGGCTGACCCAATCAATTTTAACATGTTTTCTTTCTAGCTGAACAATTCAAATGGTGTTTTCGGCGATTCTTACGACAAATGGTATCAAGATGGCTAAATGTCTTATCTGAAAACATTGGAAAAGAAAACTCAGTTAGTTTAGTGGTTTTTTTAAACATTAAAATATCTGGTTGTATGGACAATTATGCAGATATACGATCTGGGCAATTTTGCTGTTACACTCGGTATATAAATTATGGTCGAGTGGATAGAACATTCGTGCTCTTCTATAACCGGGTTTGAAGCTATCCATAGAGTTGAATTCTTGATGTAATATACCTGGGAATAGACTGTGCCTGAAAATCAATGCAGGTTGCTCAAAAGAGTAAATTTGGCTAGGACAAACTGTATGGAAACTGTCGTTGGTTCAACAGCTTATCACGTTCAATTGTGCGCTCTCTCCCAGAAGTTGTAATCCCTTCTGCTCTGCATAGTAGACGGGTGTATAGTAATTATTATTATTATTATGATTATTATTAGCACTTACAGATAAATCATGCAAGGAAATCTCTCTTTCTCTCTCTCTCTCTCTCTCTGTCAGTATCGCTAACTTTCTCTCTCTCTCCCTCTCTCTCTCTCACTCTCTCCTAATTATATCTTTATGAACAAAATGGTCTCTTTTTGAGAAAATGAACAGACGCTACCATATCATGTTTATTTTCAGAATCTATCATACAAGGATCCAATGAGCTCAATAACTGTTCAGTCCAACATGAAAAAAAAAAACATGAGGCGGCAAATGACGGCAGCTTCAAAGGGGACCATTAATGTTTATGTTACGGCTCTGCTCCCAAAATGCTTGACCATATTGACCAGCTGACATGTTGTTTCGGTCAGTGAATAAAGCGACAAATTGGAATCCTTTTTACTTTCTTTTTTTTTTTTTTTGTGATCAGGTTTTAATTATTTACTTTTCATTATTTTTCCGCTATCCTATTTCTTTTCTTCTTTTTTTATCATTGTAATTGGAGTCTGCGAGGTCCGGTTGTCTGTCCCCAGTCAGCTGCAACCGAAGTCTCAGAGGGAAAAGTTTAGTCAAAAATATATAGAAATAAAATGAGACACGCCATCCGTTTTTGTATGTTCAGTTCAATTTGACTCGTTGCGTTGCCGCTACTTCCCTGATTCTTGGCGCTGCGGGAAATTCGGTAAACAAAATGATATTCGGGTAGAAACATCAAAAATAGAAATAAAATTATAAAGCAATCATTGATTCACGAAACATGTTATTTTGATAGCTTACCCACGCACAAAGAGATAGATAGATAGATAGATAGATAGATAGATATGAACAAACTGTGATAGATATGAACAGACTTAGATAGATAGATAGATAGATAGATAGATAGATAGATAGATAGATAGATATGAACAAACTGTGATAGATATGAACAGACTTAGATAGATAGATAGATATGAACAAACTGTGATAGATATGAACAGACTTAGATAGATAGATAGATAGATAGATATGAACAGAATTAGATAGATAGATAGATAGATAGATAGATATGAACAGAATTAGATAGATAGATAGATAGATATGAACAAACTGTGATAATTATGAACAGACTTAGATAGATGGATAGATAGATAGATATGAACAGAATTAGATAGATAGATAGATATGAACAAACTGTGATAATTATGAACAGACTTAGATAGATAGATAGATAGATATGAACAGAATTAGATAGATAGATAGATATGAACAAACTGTGATAATTATGAACAGACTTAGATAGATAGATAGATAGATAGATAGATATGAACCGAATTAGATAGATAGATAGATAGATAGATAGATAGATATGAACAAACTGTGATAATTATGAACAGACTTAGATAGATAGATAGATATGAACAGAATTAGATAGATAGATAGATAGATAGATAGATAGATAGATAGATAGATATGAACAAACTGTGATAGATATGAACAGACTTAGATAGATAGATAGATAGATATGAACAGAATTAGATAGATAGATAGATAGATAGATATGAACAGAATTAGATAGATAGATAGATAGATAGATAGATAGATAGATAGATATGAACAGAATTAGATAGATAGATAGATAGATATGAACAAACTGTGATAATTATGAACAGACTTAGATAGATAGATAGATAGATAGATAGATAGATAGATAGATAGATAGATATGAACAGAATTAGATAGATAGATAGATATGAACAAACTGTGATAATTATGAACAGACTTAGATAGATAGATAGATAGATAGATAGATAGATAGATAGATATGAACAGAATTAGATAGATAGATAGATATGAACAAACTGTGATAATTATGAACAGACTTAGATAGATAGATAGATAGATATGAACCGAATTAGATAGATAGATAGATAGATAGATATGAACAAACTGTGATAATTATGAACAGACTTAGATAGATAGATAGATATGAACAGAATTAGATAGATAGATAGATAGATAGATAGATAGATAGATATGAACAAACTGTGATAATTATGAACAGACTTAGATAGATAGATATGAACAGAATTAGATAGATAGATAGATAGATAGATAGATAGATAGATAGATAGATAGATATGAACAAACTGTGATAATTATAAACAGATTTAGATAGATAGATAGATAGATAGATAGATAGATCTGAACAAACTGTGATAATTATAAACATACTTAGATAGATAGATAGATAGATAGATAGATAGATAGATAGATCTGAACAAACTGTGATAATTATGAACAGACTTAGATAGATAGATAGATCTGAACAAATTGTGATAATTATGAACAGACTTAGATAGATAGATAGATAGATAGATAGATATATAGATAGATAGATATGAACAGACTTAGATAGATAGATAGATAGATAGATAGATAGATAGATAGATAGATAGATAGATAGATAGATAGATATGAACAGACTTAGATAGATAGATAGATAGATAGATAGATAGATAGATAGATAGATAGATAGATATGAACAGAATGTGATGCATAACTAATCCAAGTGGCACGCCAATGGACATCTCAGCGATCCTATACATGTGGTGTATGCAAGTTTTAATGCATTTGAAAACACACGGGCATGTAGATTACTATGACGTTTGGACGCCTAATTATTTAACGACACCAACTGATAGACAGCATTTCCATTTTCCCAAACCATTTTTGAAAGCGACGATCATGACAGGCGATGCAAAATGTATTGCTTGCAGGAATGGGGAGTCAGTAGTGTCTTAGAGAAAATTAAAAACCGTCCTGTATCTGAAGTAGGTGAATACCTGTATCTGGTAGAATTGGAATGGTTTTGTGTATTACGAGCTCCTGTTCTGAATTGGACTGATTGATGGTTGCAATCAATGAAAACCTTCCGGAATTTGGCAACCAGAAGAGTGTCGACTTCTATCATTACAGCGCGAGATCTTATTACAGTTTTTTGTGTATATGTACATATAACTAGTGAGTTAGTCTAAATCCCTGAACTCACTTTATAGTCCACCAATAGAAGGTTAACCAATCAGAGAGCTCAGAACATTATATCCGTCGTGTATAAAGGCGGCCATTTTTGTTTACCCTAGCCGAATGACCAGTACCAATTTGTCAGGCGAAGATGAACAGAAGGAAGTACTACGCTCTGCTACTTTGCTGAAATATTCACTGCTAACCTGAACTACGCTTTCCTACTGTCTTCAAAATATTCACTGCTAACCTCTGGATTCTATACTCGAAGACGACCGTCATGATGAACAACATTATAACAGATCTAACGTCTCATTGAGGAGCTGCCAGAGATTAATAGAGCTTTGCTGGGGTTTCCTCCTACATTCGCCACACTCGCATAATTTTGCATCTTCGAACTACCACTTATTTCGATCCCTATAACATTGTCTTAATGGGAGAGACTTCAATTCTCTGCAGGCTTGTAAAAGCCACTTTAACTCGTTCACCAGCGAGAACGATGCTAAGTTGAGCAAGGATGAACTTTAGTGGAACAAAACAACACATATGTTGTAGAATAAATCTATGTACAAATATCTAAAGAATTGTTTTTGAAATTCAGTCAAAAACGCTAGGAAATTATGTTCCGACACAATATGTATGTACGTATACATATATACATGGCGGTTGGTAATAGTGTCGTCCATTTTAACTGCGGATGACAAGAATTGCTGTGATGTTAGTTCTATGTCTTGACGGTAAATGATGAAAGTTTACGTCAGTCATACATGTCCAATTATAACTCTATGCAAATGATCAAAGATTAAATTTTATTGTTCTCTCTTGTGAAAAAAAAAACAATGAAAACACGGAAGGTTTTCGCTTCGATGCCTTTATAGCGTGACTAAAGAAAAAAGAAAGGACAGAGTCAATTGCTAAAATCTTCTGATGAGTGGACTAACAAATTACGAAAAAGGTTCGTCTAAAAAAACTCTTGAGTTGAGGTGCTGAATATAACATCAAGCAGCTAAGTGACATAGTGATGTATTTGTATTAATCCTACATTTAAAAAAGTAAAAGAGAAGGATAAAATATCGTTAGTAACACTATACTCGTTGCGTAAACGCGTATAGCAAGGGAAAGAGAAACAGCTAAATATCTTATAAACGTAAACAATGAAAAAGTTGGATATTCTCTATATTTGCGATCCTAATATGTGAATATTACATGCATTATTATTGGATACAATTAAGTAAAACATCAGATTTATAAAAATCATGATCATTTTAAAATAGAACCGTACTTTTTAGCTACAGTAAATCGACATATAGTTTGGACAACAGCATAGTCAGGGCCACCAGTACAAATGCAAATTTTATATGTCGTGTATGATGTAAACTCCCCACCTAAAATTAGCTTCAAAATTAAGTCCTCAAAAGTCGCATGATACGAGAGTATATATATATAAATATATATATATATATATATATATATATATATATATATATGTGTGTGTGTGTGTGTGTGTGTGTCGGGGGGGGATATATAGAAAATAGGAAAGAACTCGTTAGGTAAATAATACAAAGTTCTTTAGTATTTTTGTTATTATTTTTTTAAAAATAATGCTCGATACAATAAGTAGAGCATAAATATAATTATTTATTTAAAAATATGATTCCAACACGCTACATAAGAGTTCTCATGTTTCAAAACAAGAGCCAATTGAATTTTATTCAAATAATTATATTGAAGTTTTCGGCTCTTGTTTTAAAACATGAGAACTCTTATGTAGCGTGTTGGAACCATATTTTTAAATAAATAATATATATATATATATATATATATATATATATATATATATATGCAAAGATGTTCAGCCTTTAAAAGGCCCAAGTGCAATTAGAGGTAGAGGGCGAAAGTGTAAGCGGCAGCATCTCAAGCAAGATGATAATGCCAGCAAAACACAAAAGGCCAAAAAGGTAAAAGAGAAAAAAAGACTTTAGACGGAACCGGAAAGCCAATACAAAAGAGACTAAGGGATAAACCTCTTCTCCTGTTCAAAAGACGGTGGAGGAGTATGAACTGGATAATGTGTGGGCATATATGTGCACGCTTACGTATGTTTGTATGTATATGTGCGCACGCAAGTGTGTGTGTGTGTGGCAAAGTCTGTTATGTTTAATTATGCATTCAAATCTGTGCGTTTTTATATGCCAATCAAATGTGAATTTTTTACAAATATATATTTTCATGGACACACACACACATACACACATATATATATATATATATATATATATATATATATATATATATATATATATGCAATTTCCCTCGTAACCATTTTCGAAATTCAGTGAATGTTACGAAGACAGACAGCTGAAGAAGATCAGAATATACACAACTCGAAACGTTTTGAATAAATCAAGTAGCATGAGCATGTTATTGCGGATAATACATAATAATGATAATTTTTCGTCTAAAAAACTCCGACAAAAAAACTAAATCGGTTGACATTTAACCACTGTTCAAACGACAGAGCTGCGCGCTTTTGTTGTTCTAATAAACGCATCGAAAAATGAGGCCAATTTAAGAAAATATTCTAGCTCTAGTGACAACTGACTTCGAACGATTGGATGGAAAACGTGATCACAGTTTAGTAAAAGATTCAATTAAGCGAGAATAAAAGAAAGAAAGTCTACTGGGGAAACAGCCAAATAATGTTTTAATTTGTTGGAATAGAAAATAGATTTTATCATCGAACAGATACAACGTCTGCATATATCATTATTGAAAGTGTAATTACATAATGATGTACACGATATCGAAAGCATGCATATTTATTTATGCCCACGCTACTTAAAGAAATGTCACATGCTATTTTGCAGTATAGCCATTTAAGCAACCTTATTTAAGAAATGGTTATTTCTGCAACATGCATAGTCCATTTAAAGTATATCAATTTTTAGGCACACACTATTTCAATTATGACTATTTTTTTCATCGAGGCGCTATTTAATGTATAGCTACTTTTAAGCACACATTATTAAGAGAGACCCTAGGCTATTCCATTAGTGAGGCCCTCCAAATCCCCAATTCTCACGAGTAGAGGAAAATGGAGATGTATTAAATTAAACAATGTGAGTAAAGCCGATGATGATAGGTGTTTAAAATTACTAAAGTCTACAGTTTCGTCTACAATGCATTATGACAGCACATGTAAGAAAGGCCTATGATAATGCTCAAAATATTATATTCTTGGCTGGAGGTTCCGTAGATTTTTAGGTCCTAGACTTTAGCCTGCTAAGCCTATAGGTAAATCTGCCAACGCATATATTATTTAATGTATGCTTATTTTTATCCGCACAGGCTCTCAAGATGTAGTTAATTTGTAAATTAAGTTGGCTTTATATATATAGAACTTGAAGCATTATGTTAGATTCTGTCAACAAGAAAAAAATATTAATAACTTTTACCATTATTGATTGAAGAAAAGCGATTAGTTAAAGTGCATATGATATTGTCTTAGTATATTGGCTACTTCTATAATTATAAGGATTTTTACTAGAATATTTTACAATACATGAAATAATGGTGATAAAATGCACAAAATAACAGGGACTGCTTGATTTGCAATGCAGGATAACATTTATTAAACAAAATAACAAAAGAAAATTTAAGAGTTTCTTTTCCTAGAATTAAATTGAATTACACAAGGAAAATATCAATGAATGTATTTGAGTGTGACTTGCCTGTGTGTTTGTGTGTGAAGCATTCACAGCCTTTTCTGTTTCAGTGGGAAATGTTCATGTCACAAACTTCAAAAGGAGGAAAAACTGGAAAAGAGTTACTTTAAGGATTCATCTTTTTTTTATAGCCTCAGCACTGCTGTGGTTATTATGATTATCAGGGGCTACTGCTGACATTATGCTTATTAAGGCAATACAGTGTAACCCGGATATAAGAGTAACCCGGATATAAGAGACATTTTCTCTGGTCCCAAATTAGAGCCATACTTACCTAAACAAAATAGACCAAACCCGGATATAAGAGAAACCTGGATATAAGAGAAACCCGGATATAAGAGAAACCTGGATGTAAGAGACTTCTTCTCTGGTCTCGACAACTCTCTTATATCCGGGTTACACTGTACAATATTCCACAATAAATACAACCAACCAACCTTCGCGACTAAATTTGTAGATTTCGGTTACGAGCGGTAGGTAATGTCACAATACCCGTATGTCATTAAATTATGTAGTCACCACACGTACTACCCCAGCAAAAGTAGTGAGTATAGGGTAAGATAGCCTGACTGAACCTATCCTATTCAGGCTGGATTTGAATTCACACATTTTATTCTTCTGGATTACATCTCAAGAGAAACGAACTCAGTCTCTTTAACAATTATTTTTTAATCAATTCACCCCATACAAGGCGATAATGGCACTAAGACGCAAGGGGCTACTAGAAGTGAAAGAGAACGTCAAGACATTAGAAGGAAGCTAACATAATCATAAACAGGAAATAAGCTGGAAAAGGACACCAATGACATTAGCCTAAAGTGAACGAAGCAAGATCGATCTGAAATTGAACTCGGTACCTCGGTTTTACGTTCTATGACGCTACGAGTTACACTATTCGAACCTACACACGAGTGGCACACTATTTAGCTATTCTTCGCTCCGCTGTATTAGGATAGAATAAATAACTATAATTATTCATCACTGTCATCTGAGGAACTGATATGCGATGTACAATGCGCATCCAGGTTAATTAGATAAAGCAACGGGCGTTAATTATGAACAACGGAGTTTGCTTCTTTTTTTTTTTTTTTTTTTTTTTTTTCAAAAGAGAAAAAATGGTCACGCTAAGACCAAAAGGAAGAGGAAACGAATCATGGTCTCGATTTTACTTGCGTGCAAGTATTAGCATCTATATACAAAGGAGGGTTTTCGGAGAAGAGACAGAAAGGCGATACCTGTGCCGCAGTAGACATGCAGCCTTGAAGAGATGACGTTATCTTTTTCATGCGTGTTCGCACAAATATTTGCCTAATGTGTGTAACATCCCGGAATATATCCCCCTCCATTTTCGATACATCAGTCATTATTTAGTTTTGTTTTTTTTTCATATTTATTTATTGTTTCGTCGATTGTTATTTTAATTCTATGTTTGTGTTATACTCAAGCAAATTTTGCAAGCGGGTGTGGGAGTCATTTGTTTTCTTTTTTTTTTGGGGGGGGGGGGTATTAGGTTGGTGCAAAAATAATGTCGTTTTCTCACATGTGAGAAAACGACATTATTTTGCACCAACCTAATACATTGCTTTACTTACGGTTGATTGATATCTAAATTGGTAAATTTAAGAAAGTACTGATTATTTAGAAACGTTTATTGTTGTTGTTGTTGTTGTCGTCGTTATTTGTAGTTTTTTCACCTCAAGCAAAGTGATAACTGCACTAAGATACAGGGGGTTACTGAGAGTGAAAGAGAATGAAAAGACTTTATTCAGTACAAAGAACAATAAAATGATAGGATTCAATGAGAGAGAAGTTGACGACTGACAGACGTTGCATTTCAAATTTTGAATATCGTAAGTCTCAGGATAGCAAGAAATCGAAAGAGATTTCCACAGGCGAGAAGTGCGAGGAAACAGAATATTAGAATAATACTTGCCAAAGATGTAACAACGACCTGCGTACTCTATAGCACTTCAAGTTCAAGTTAGGAATACTCAGACTCAAATTGATATTAAACAATTTCATGTTGGACTAACCAATTTCAAATTGAGACTAAACAATTTCAAGTTGGTACTAAACAGTTTCACATTAGTACTAAACAATTTGAAGTTAGCAAAAATATTTTTCAACAAAACAAATGCGGCATAACAATGAAGCTGAGCTAGCAAATATTTATTATCACTAACTCATAAATTATGAAATAGCAATGTAATTGTGCATGTCAAAAATTCATATTCTCAAAATCCAAGGGTGGCTGTATAAATCACAGAACATAAGCCAGCAGAGCCGTACATTTAGGCAGTATTATTAAAGGTATATTATTAGCAATCATATGCTCGAGTTGTGCACTGCGAAATTCAGTTCGTGTTGCATTTCCCTGTCCTTCGCCTGCAAGAACTCGAGGAAGCTTCAAAACGACCTCGGATTTTGCTCCAGCCTTAAGAATTGAACACGCTCCTTCTATCGGATTTACATTTGTGGTATCAAGTTGAAACAGTTTAGTCTCAATTTGAAATTGATTAGTCCAACTTGAAATTGTTTAATATCAATTTGAATTTGATTAATCCAACTTGAACTTGATTATACCCAACTTGAACTTGAAATGCTATAGAAAACTTAATAAAGAAGATGTATACCCTGGCAGGATTCAAACAGGCGTCAACCTTTGCAGGACCACCTTCTAAACCGGCGGGATTTGATCGCTCGGTTATGAAGAGCTTTACAATCAAGCAATGTTCTATCTTGCCTTTAAGACACATTCACTCGTTCAGATTTTTCTGCTCAGTTTCGTATGCGAAACATAAAGAAAACAATTTCTAATTATTCTTGAGAAAAAAAATTTGAAACAAGTGGGAATGGAATGGAATTGATAAAACTGCCACAAATTTTCGCTTATTCCTCCATTTTGTTGCCTAACCAACGTTACACGTTTCATCAAATTATTGAGGTGTGCGCTCTCATTCTAAGGAATGTCTCCAACTTGAAGGAATATCTTGAAGTGTCTTTGTGGTTTCAAACTTTCCTTCCAGACAAATAATTGTTCATATACCAAAAGCGATCCCGTCTTAAAATGTTCCTTATTTTATAAGCTCTCATCGTCGCTGCTGCATTCTCATAACATAATATTGCTTCACAAGATCCAGACGCCAGTTTAAACTAAAACTTGATATATTTTCTAAAGGATGATTTGATAAAACAAACACCAACTCATATAAATTTAATGTGTCGCTAACTGATTGGTCAATTTTTAAAAACATTATATTTATTTTCCCCTTGTATATATGAATGTGTGTGTGTGTGTGTTTGTGTGTGTGTGTGTGCGTGTAATTTTGCATTCGGGCAAGAATCCATCTTTTATGCAGGTTTGAAAATGACTGCCAATTAAGATTTTTTATTATATTTTACTTGCATTCCTACAAGTGATTTCTTTTCTGAACATAGAGTGTGTAAAAATTGCCTAAATGAAATGTGGATCCAAGCGTTTCAGCTAAGGTATTAGCCATTTTATTGCTATAAAAAAATCCATATATTCACACCTGCAAAGAAAATTCTTGATAATAGCCAATAATGCTCTGATTCGCAGATCATTTATCGAGTCCTGACAGTCTATATCAGAAAATGAAATCACTTGTACAAATGCAAGAAAAATATAATAACAACCTTAATCATAGTGACTTCTTTTTGTAGCAATATGAGTTACCTAAGGTATTGTTAAATTGAAAACATATGGACTTGTTACAAAAATGGATACGAAACATTTACTTTCGACCTATGGTTATCAGTAAGTGAAGTTAACTTCAAAGTATAAAGCATGAGCTTCAGACAAAAAGAAAGTCACGTAATAAAATAAATTAAGGTTTTAGAAGGAGATGACAAAAGAAAGTTGTTATCTATAAAACTGACCATCCCGCGAAAAGGCAAACAAAGAGCGATGAAGCGGGCTTTGGAGAACGGAGAGGGAAGACAGTCACTAGACTGTACACCTTACTCGTCACCTAGGCCTCATCTCAACTTCGCTCGCTTATAGCAGTAGGCTAAGACCCAAGAACAAAATTTGGTTTACTGCTAGAAAATGTTTTATTTTTTTTGACTCCTGAATAACGATCTGGCTGAAAAGTAATTTTTAAGCCACACACTTTTGACTGTACCCTGTCAATGGGTCTGGTGTCTGACCTGAGCAGCAACTCAATATTTGAAACTCGTCTTAAATAAAACTAGTATATATATATATATATATATATATATATATATATATATATATATATATATGTGAAAATATTGTAGAAAATAGGAAAGAAACTGGTTTGGTAAATAATCCAAAGTTCCTTAGTATTTTTGTTAATATTTTTTTAAAATAGTACTCGATAGGAAAGTAGAGCCTAAATATAATTATTTATTTAAAAATATGATTCCAACTCGCAAGTTGGCATCATATTTTTAAATAAATAATTATATATATATATATATATATATATATATATATATATATATATATATATATATATATAGTGGGTGGAGAGAGAGGGGGATAAGGGTTTAATTTAATATATATATATATATAACGTTTTACTATAATCTTTAATATAACGTTTAACAACGTAATAAGAACTATATTTTACATATGCCCAAACATATGCATACGCACACACACACATAGATAGATAGATAGATAGATAGATAGATAGATAGATATACATATTATCAGTCACCGATAGCACGACTCGGAGCATTATGTGCTGATTCGGCATTATGTAAATTAATTTTTTTAAATATATCTGGTTATCGTAATGATGGCGTAAATATATAATATGCCGGCATTACAGATATTTTGATTTTCAAAAATAAATTTAGCATTTAAAATAAACAGGATTTGTATAAATATGTAAAAAAAAAGATTTTAGAGTTGTGAATATTAATTTCTTTATTATTAAAGGAAGATAACTTGTTCCATTCTTATTTATATATATATATATATATATATATATATATATATATATATAAAATCAAATACGAAAACATAATTGTATTTTACCTAAATATAAACCGTAATTTATATTAGAAATTAATCTAGATCAATGTATTTATTTTTGCGCCAACATGTAACCATCAATTCATTTCTCTCCTTTAATAAGCTAGAGTTATTTAAATGTTTTAAGACAACCAATTTCTAACAAAACATAAGTCACATTTATTTTTTTTCCCGTTATAAGATTTTGCTCTTGTTATAATATCCTAGTTTATGGATTGTAAGTTGCCATCATTCTTTAATTGCCAAAAATATTTGGAGAGATCAGTGCTGTTTTTGTATCTTATATTACCTAACATCATTCGATGATAGTAGAAACGAAATTTCCAATGATTTTCAGTGAAACCAAAATAAAATTTAACATCGTTTTACATATATATATATATATATATATATATATATATATATATATATAGAGAGAGAGAGAGAGAGAGAGAGAGACGCGTGTGTGTGAGTTCAAACACGTCTTATTAAATTCAACCGACAAGGTCTCTCTGTTTAGTTCTTATTGTATTTTTTCCAATTTCCGAATTAGATGTTGTATATCGGAAGAAAGATTTTGGATATCCTGTCGGAGATCGGTAAATGGTAGTAGTTTATATTTTAGTATGAAAGCATTTACTTGGAGGATAAATAATAGTCGCT
>OZ010595.1:49868377-49955877 GCA_963932145.1 Acanthosepion lycidas | reverse complement strand
ACTTTTATGATCTATTAATACTACTGCTATTTCTTTTCCTATTACTATTTATATAGGTGATAACTTTTTAGAGTCAATTGTACTCAATAACGTTTTCTCATTTTCTTTAATTTTCAGTAATCTCCTTCGGTGGGGGTTTCATCGCTTTCCTTGTAGTGAAATGATTAAAAAATTATTTACATGTCCACGCCATATTTTTATGATTATCGCTAAAGACGGAGTAACAGTAAGTTTCCAAAAATCTCCGGCATCTTTCTAGCCGCCTTTGAACATTCTCAATTCATGCAGGACTCCCCCGATCTCATCTAATCTCGATTTAAACCATTTAGTACATTTCCAAGTGTTTCCAATATTATTGTTACAATCTTGGATATATTATTTATTATTCCCGACAGTAGAACTCCCTTGATCTTACTTACTTCCCTGATAACTATAATCTTCATAAAATTTAAATCTATTGTCAATCGTCGTCTTCTGATGCCTTGATCCCCGTTCTTTTTTTATCCTTTTCACAACCCCCTATACCCAGTTTTTTCCCTTACTTTCACTCTCTGTACCCCCTGCGTACTAGTGGTACCCTCGTCTTCCTTGGGATGAATTGCCTATAAAAAATATGACATGTCTTTATCATCACAATGGTTCTTCTGCTACACTTTCCGACTTCCTCGTCTGTCTGTTGATATGACTAATCCTCGGTGAATTTCCAACTCTTTTTTTAAAAAAATCACTTCACCCTAAGCAAGGCGATAATTCCACTAAAACGCCAGGAGTTACTGAGAGTGGACGCGGATGAGGAGTCTTTAGTGAGGAGAACGGACAATAAAAGATCATGATTGAAACGCTATTTAATCTGTGAGGTAGATTGTAATTGTTCTGTTGTCCAAATATATAGATCCCTCGTTTTATTAGTACTGTTTAGTTATTGTTAGCCTTGTTCTTGCTACCCAGCCCTGTGAGTGAACTCATAAATCTTAGGTGTAATGCTAGAACGTAAATGCATTTTGCTTTTCATGAGAAAAACACTTTAAAACAGAAATTCAAAATAAAAATGCACAGTGCTATTTTTTTTTAAATTCGCCCGAAAATGAAAAACAAGCGGAAAGGGCGCCATTTCAGAATCCCACTAAAAAATGATAATGTCACGAAATTCACGAATTATCGCTTCAGTTCTCATATAGTCTTTATGCTGTAACTTTACATCTGTTCCCAGGCTAGATCCTGGTATTATCTGTTGCATTCATTCTGTGGTTGGCTGACACAGACAACCCATAATCTAAAAGGATTTCTCTTCCTTACATATGATTGTCAAATTCGGTTTTCTTATTCATAGAGTATGCTAGGTCTTGGACTAAAATTCCTGAAATAAATTATTCGATTCTCGTCAGCTTTGTAATTGTGCTGATACAATTATTTTCCTGGTCAACCTAACTTACTATACACAATTTCAATCTATTTGAGTTAGCCTGTTGTATTCAGGTTTTCTCTAAATGCGACATTTACTGTTTACTTATGATTTGTTTTTTGTTGTTTTTTTTTTTTACATATAAACGCTCCTGAGACATATCATCCATGACCAAAGTAAAACCATGATTACTGATTTATATGTGTCTAATACCGCAAGAATTTTCCATGCCACCCAATATAAAATCATTAAAGAGGGTTGGAGTTTTGGGGGTTTATGTAAATAAGAACTTGCAATGCATTCCTATTGTAAAATAATTTGTAATCCATTTATGCATT
The DNA here is from genome assembly GCA_963932145.1 of Acanthosepion lycidas. Taxonomy (NCBI): domain Eukaryota; kingdom Metazoa; phylum Mollusca; class Cephalopoda; order Sepiida; family Sepiidae; genus Acanthosepion; species Acanthosepion lycidas. Next base: position 49,954,137 of record OZ010595.1, on the reverse strand, counting down.
TGCTTTAAATATCTACTGTCCTACACTGTAATAGAGGGAATCACTGAAATATTTTACAGTATTGAGGATACCATTCAAGAAGAAGAAGAAGAAGAAATGGGAGAATAATAACAACGAAGAAAAAGAAAAAGAAGGTGAAGAAGAAGAAATGGTAGAATAATAACAACGAAGAAGAAGAAATGGTAGAATAATAACAACGAAGAAGAAGAAATGAGAGAATAATAACAACTAAGAAGAAGAAGATGAAGAAGAAATAGGAAAATAATGACAACGAAGAAGAAGATGAAGAAGAAGAAATGGGTGAATAATAACAACGTAGAAGAAGATGAAGAAGAAATGGGAGAATAATAACAACGAAGAAGATGAAATGGGAGAATAATAACAACAAAGAAGAAGAAGAAGAAGAAGAAATGGGAGAATAATAACAACAAAAAAGAAGAAGAAGAAGAAGAAGAAGAAATGGGAGAATAATAACAACAAAAAAGAAGAAGATGAAGAAGAAGAAATGGGTGAATAATAACAACGTAGAAGAAGATGAAGAAGAAATGGGAGAATAATAACAACGAAGAAGATGAAATGGGAGAATAATAACAACAAAGAAGAAGAAGAAGAAGAAGAAATGGGAGAATAATAACAACAAAAAAGAAGAAGAAGAAGAAGAAGAAATGGGAGAATAATAACAACAAAAAAGAAGAAGAAGGTGAAGAAGAAGAAATGGGAGAATAATAATAACGAAAAAGAAGAAGAAATGGGAAAATAATAACAACGAAGAAGAAGAAGAAGAAATGGGAGAATAATAACAACGAAGAAGAAGAAGAAATGGGAGAATAATAACAACGAAGAAGAGGTTGAAGAAGAAATAGGAGTATAATAACAACGAAGAAGAAGAAGAAATGGGAGAATAATAACAACGAAGAAGAAGAAATGGGAGAATAATAACCACGAAGAAGAAGAAGAACGTGAAGAAGAAGAAATGGGAGAATAATAACAACTAAGAAGAAGAAGAAGATGAAGAAGAAATGGGAAAATAATAACAACTAAGAAGAAGAAGATGGAGAAGAAGAAGAAGAAGAAGAAATGGGAGAATAGTAACAACTAAGAAGAAGAAGGTGAAGAAGAAATGGGAGAATAATAACAACGAAGAAGAAGATGAAGAAGAAGAAATGGCAGAATAATAACAACGAAGAAGAAGAAGAAGAGGAAGAGAAAGAAGAAGAAGAAGAAATGGAAGAATAATAACAAAGAAGAAGAAGAAGATGAAGAAGGATAAGAAGAAATGGGAGAATAATAACAACAATAATAATAATTTCAAACCGGGGTTCTTTTTCAGGTTCATTCTGGATCCTTCCATTAAAAATCTTGTTTGGAAAATGTCTTCCAAATTAGTTTTATTTTTAGCAAGTAATTTCAGAATATATAGTTGTTTTGTTTCTTTTTTTATCGTCACTACAGTTTTTAGTTTCGAATTCCCTAAAATCATTTCCTCATGTTTTTTATACTTTTATTTTGTTAGAGTGAAACATTCCATAGGTTTGGTTTCCCTTCACTATGCTAATACTCATCCAATCACGGCTGACAGTCGCCCAAAAGAGAACTTTTTTTTCTTCTGTTTCTTTGTTTCGTGTTGTCGACATAACGCCTCTCTTCTCTTTAGTTGTCTCATTCTTCTTCGGGATCTCTCGTTTTATTTCTTATTTGATCTTACCATCTCTGCTGCCTTGCACCCAAGTAGATTTTATACTTTGAACGCTCCGTTGCATCTGGTCGTCGTTCTATTTTTGCTTTCAATCTCAAAATGATGGGCGTTATCCATGAGAAATTTGCCTGATTCACGCATGCGTATAGAACCGTCAACCACGCACTGTTCGATTTTTTAAGCTTCATCTAAGATCGAGGTCATCAGATTTTCATCAATGAAAAAAAAGGGGGAATTCTCAAATAGCTCAGTGTGCCCCTTGAAAAAAAATAAATATATCCAATGTTAGCCATGAAAAATGTCAATAATAATAGTAATAATAATAGTCGTAATAATAATAATAATAATAATAATAATAATAATAATAATAATAATAACTTCCCGTTTGAGAATCAGGAAATCATTATTTAAAAATATATTGGGAAGCTATAGATAATTTGTATTTTTCAACGAATATACTTCATTTCACATGCTATCAATCATTCAATCAATTTATATATACAGAGTGCGATGGATAAATTGTCGTTTAAATTAAACAAAAATGAAAATAGCACTGACATCTCATTTTAACAGATATATTTACTAAAATTACAAAAGAATATCTTGAATACTAAATAGTGAATTTATTCAATAAAATCGCCACGGCTTTCCAGACGATTCCGGAATCTCCTTCAACTCTTCTGGACGGTCTCCTTGTTTAAGTTGGTGAATGCTGCTATAATCCTTCAGCTCATCTTTGGTGCAAAAGGAGTTTTGTTGAAACGTTCAACTGCACACTACGCATAAGAATTAAGGGGTTTCTAGCCTGAGGAGTTAAAGGCCAGATGTAAAGGGTGATGTCGTCTCAAAAAAGGCTTTAACAGCCATGACTTGGTTCTCCTGCTTGTGTGGCATGGTGCAGAGTGCTGATGCCAGATATGGGGTCTTCCAGCAGCCACGCTCTTGACCCAGGGCAGCACTACCTCTTCAAGGCACTTGATGTAGGCCTCGATGTTGAGTCTCAGGCCACGTGGGAAGTTCAATGGGCCATAACGTTGCCATCACTAGTGATCACTCCAAACACCTTCGTGGTCACCATTAAACTCATCTGGATCCTCTGCACTTTCGTATTGGAGATTCCGATGCGAATGCCAAGGAGTACAGCATGCTGTTTATAAATTTCTGTTTGAATGAATCGCGTCATGGTGCTCTTTTTTCTCAGACAGTAATCAACTAACTCTACTATACTGTACAATCGATCCCCCCCCAAAAAAAAACAACGCGCATACGCGAAATTAAAATATATGAGGTCATCCCATAAGTTCTGTCCGAATTTTAACTTTTTATTAAAATGAACGAAATTGAAAGAGTATTTTATAATGTCTAATGGAGCTGAACATTATTTTTATGTTTAGATGCATTTAAACTGATCAAATTTTATTTCAGAGAACAATAAAATTAAATTTTGTTTGATTAAAACCCTGCTAACATGGAAGTACCGAAGAATCATTTGAGGCACATAATGCTTTATGAGTTCAATAAAGGAAACTCAGCAGCGGAAGCGGCGAGAAACATTCACTCAGTTTATGGAGAGGAATATGTGAATGAAAGAACTTGCAGAAGATGGTTTGCAAAATTCAGAGATGGAGATTTCACCCTTGAAGATGAAGATCGAACCGGACGTCCAGTTGAGTTTGATGAAAAGCTTCTTGAAGCAGCCCTTGAAGAAAATCCTGCTTTATCAGTTGAGGAATTTGCCGTGGTTCTCAGTTCAAACCATACAACTGTTCATTGTCATCTTCAACAACTTAGAAAAGTTCCTAAACTTGGAAAATGGGTGCCTCATGAATTGTCTGAAAACAACCTCAAATCCCGAGTTGACATCTGCTCTTCTCTCCATTCTCGCCAATTTGTTTCACCTTTTTTTGGATAGACTTGTGACTGGCGACGAAAAATGGACCTTTATCGAAATGTTAAGCGTCGTAGACAGTGGCTTGGTAAAGGGGAAGGACCCCAGCCACAGCCGAGTAGGGAACTTCATGGGCAAAAGGTTCTTCTTTCAATCTGGTGGGTTCGCCAAGGAATAATCCAGTTTAAATTCTTACCACCTAATGGAACAATTAATGCTCAAATATACTGTCAGCAATTAGAGCATTTGAACGAAGCTTTGAGGAAAAAATGACCTGCTCTAGTGAATCGAAAAGAGGTGATGTCTCATCAAGACAATGCGCGACCCCACACAGCAAGAATCATGTCACAAAAGATCAAAGAACTTGTTTGGGAGAAAATTCCTCATCCACCTTATTCTCCCGATCTTGCTCCTTCAGACTACCATTTGTTTCGTAGGTTACAGAATCATTTGGAAGAAACAGCTTTTGTAACACAGGAAGAGGTTAAAACTGACATTTCTGAGTTCCTCGAATCAAAGCCAAAAGAATTTTACAGCAATGGAATTAGTAAGCTTGTTATTAGATGGAAGGAAGTCATAGATAATCATGGAAAATACATTGTTAATTGAATCTGTAATTAAATATAACATTTGGTCACTTATGGGATGACCTGATAAAATTGGCGACAATTTAACCATCGCACACTGTGTGTGTATATATATATATATATATATATATATATACTCAAACATACACACACACACACACACATATATATATAGAGAGAGAGACAGACAGAGAGAGACAGAGAGAGAGAAAATATTCTAAATAACATTCCTGCATACAATGACCGACCACGAGTAAAAGTTTCATTCGTTTTCACGCTATCATAAGCTAGTCAGCACATGATTATTGATAATGAGTGAAACATCTGACGAACAGATTAAAACTTGTTGGTGTACATGTATATAGATAGATATGTAGCGATAGGGGTTACCATTGTTGTTTATTTCCGACGGGATCACTAAACATGTAGCGGTTGTATTACCATTGTTGTTGTGAACGTCGAACGACGGACGTCGGGGTTGTCATTATTGTAGTGACTGAGTTACCAATATTTAACTTTGGCTAGGAAAGGTGGGATTAAGAACAATGCGTGGACGCAATGCAATTTATATTTGACGTAAATAGCACATAGAATAAAATACAAAACTGAACGGAATGATTTCAAAACATAACAGTTAAATTTATTCATGTTTGCTGTACATGCATGCGAACTGAAAAGGTAGGACAGAGTCGTATCCCTTTGATTAGGTATTAGTTGTAACGGAGTTCATATTAATAAGTAATATTAAACTTGTAATTTAGAAGAATAGGGTTTGGAATTGTGAATTCTAAAGTTCAGAAGAGATTTCAGAGTTCGTGAATGTTGGTAATTGTCTTTAACGTCTCACCGCAAGAGCTAAGACGGGAGTTCTTGAAGGTTACAACTTGGCACTTGGTAGCAAGGAAATGAGACGTGCGAGAGAGATGAATGAAAAGAAAAACTACTCGAGGGAGTTTTACACGTGTTGAATTTATATAATGGTCATGAGGCTCCCAGCATATGAGCGGGAAAACAGATTGGTCGCGTGCAGGCGCTTTGATTGGTCGGAACTGACCATTCAACAAGCTAGATTGGAGGTGATTGACCAATGAATACTTGTTATATTTGTATGAAAGTAAGATGTTACTTACCAGGTAGGAAGAGTGCATTTCCTAAAAAGAGGTAAGGCTGGTTTGTTGTAGAAGATCCCACAGATAGATAGATAGATAGATAGATAGATAGATAGATAGATAGATAGATAGATAATAGCAAATCGGTAAACGGAAAGGATAACCCAAGTCGGTCCTCTTAATATAACATATTAAAAATATAGATGAATAGAGGTCAATGTATTGTATACAGAGCAAAATAATATACATCAAAGCAAAACGTAAGTTTTTAATGCCTGCTTTATCAGGCCGAAATTGGTCTGAAGATGCACGTATTAAAAACTTACCCGCTGAAAGAAATTTATTACCGGATTTTTCGACATGTTTTAAATATTGCCTTTGATATATATATATATAAAAAAAATAAAAAATTGGTCCGGTTGAAACTTGTGACAACGCGTATAGACAGGAAATTAAAATTCAGAAACGTCTATTATACTTGTTTTGAAAAGGTTACTTACGATAGGATTAGACCTTTTGGTTCCCTTAAACCAAGGCTTTATGGTCTTCCTAAAGTTCATAAGAAGGACGTTCCGTCGAAAACCATATTATCAATGATTGGTTCATCCCAACGTTCTTTGGCCCAATGGCTTTTGCATGTCATACAACAGGTTCAACATCTTATGCTAAATATTGTATACCTGATGCGTTCACGTTTATTGAACGTTTACAGGCCATACAGCTTTGCCCTGATACTGATTTTATGTGTTCTTTTGATATGTCCAGTCTGTTTGCTAACGTACCATTAAAGGAGACTATTAATATTTGTGCAGACTTTTTATATGAAGGTGACATTACTCCACCTCCTTTTTCTAAGGATGTATTTATGGAACTTATGACACTTTGTACCAGTTCAGTGGAGTTTAGTTTTGATAATGTCATGTACAGTCAAGTGGATGGGGTCCAGATGGGTAGTCCCCTTCGCCCTGCGTTGGCTGATATTTTTGTGAGCTAAAACGAGATGTTGCTCTTTGGTAAAGTGTCTAAACCGTTTGTTTATATCAGATACGTCGATGACACTTTTGCAACTTTTTCTAATGAAAGTGAGGCTGTTAACTTCTTTAATGAGCTTAACTCCTTACACAAATGTTTGTCCTTCACTATGGAAGGGGAGAAGGACAATTGTCTGCCCTTTTTGGACGTTTTTGTTGAACGTAGTAAAGGGGATTTTCTTATAAGGATTTATCGCAAACCTACCTTTACGGGCCTCTATTTGAATTGGCGTTCGTTTTCACCTACATCAAGGAAAATCAATCTTGTTAAAACCTTGGTGTACAGGGCACTCAAAATTTATTCTCCTACTAGATTGGACCGTGAATTTGAGAACATTAGGGAGATTTTCCTCAGTAATCGCTATCCGGAGGCCCTTATTGATTATATTATTAGTAAGAAGACTAAGGAATTTCATTCCTCTAAAGTCCAGGGGCCTTCTAAATGTCCGGTGTATTTGAAGATTCCCTGGATTGGGGATAGGGGCCGAAACTTAATTAAGCAGATTAGTAAGTCGGTTTCCGGTTGTTTACAATCTGTTGCTTTACGCTGCATTTTTCGAACTAGGTCTGCGTTTCCGTCGTTTGATGAATTGCCCTACATCAAATTGAGTAATTTAGTATATGAGTTTAATTGCAAGTGTGCTGCTGGTTATGTGGGGCGTACAACCTTGCATTTGTAAACTAGAATCAACCAGCATGTACCTTCCAAAATACGACTTGGTAAGATAGAGAAAATGTGTTATCTTCCCCGGCATAAATATGGAATCGGCTGTTGCTCAACACTTAGTTGAGAATATAGCTTGTGCCAAGTCGTATACAAAAGAGTGGTTTAAAATCATTCATACGGCTGGTTCCAACAATCATTTGAAGATTTTGGAATCAGTCTGTATAGGATTAAGGAAACCTTCTCTCTGCCGGCAGAAAGATAATTTGTAAAGTCTCTTAATCTGTTGGGGGATATTGTATTTTAACTGTCCCTCGCTAATTTATTTACACGTTATTTCCCCTCCCCTCGTTACAAGTATATACACTTGTTTGTTATTTTAGCGTGTTCCCCCCTTTTTTTGGCTCTTAATTTTCGTTACTGTTCTTTTCGTTAACTAATAATCCAACGATTGTCTCCAGATGAGATGTTGGTTGACAGGGCCTTAGAGACTAATAAAATTAAAATCAATAAATTCCTAGTTTTTAAAGCTATATATATATATATATATATATATATATATATATATATATATATATATAAGCTTTAAAACATCATCATCTGTCTTTTTGAAACCTCTTCTTTTATTGTTCTTTCTCCTCAGTAACATTCTCCCAGTTTCTAGGAGTGTAATTTGAAATATATATATATATATATATATATATATATATATGTAGAGACAGAGACTGGCGATAGTATTATTAAGATTTCTGGCACTAGTATGAGTATATTAATATATTTCTATTACACAGGTTTCGTAATTCTTAGGTATCCTTTCTTTCCTACGGCATTATCCCAAAAGGCTTGACTTATTCGGCGACTTGTTGCGGCTGCGGACAAGCCCACCTTAAAATAATAAAGCAAACGAGCTGCCTCTACATATTTCCTCTTTGCTGCTTGACTGATGTGTGTGCGCAACGTGCCTGCATTGATCACCATCATTGGTAAAAATCCCACTCGGCATGTGAAGCATTCATTTTTTGGGGTCGCCCCAAACATAGGTAGCAGTTCGATGAATTAAAATAAATATTATATTAATTCAAAAGTTTTTGTTTTTTGTTTTTTTTCTACAAGCACACTCAGTGTATTACTAGCCTACCGTAATGATTTCGACCAGAATTTCGATTGGAAAAATGCTACATTAATTAAAAAGAAGCCAATATACAAAAGTGAACATGTCGAGAAAATGCTTTGAATGTTTAATCATCCAAGATGTGTTTCTCCCAACACAGGTCTGTTGTTACAATTTGAGATACTGAAAAAAGAAAAAACGATAAAAAGGTAAACATAATCGTCTTAAACTGAATGAAATCGGTTAGACATGGTTGATGAGCAAAACTTAAAAATCAAAAAACGTAAAACACAACACTTTAAAAATCAGCGTTTCCACTCGCTCCCTAATTTTAACCAACACACGCGTTCATATATCCCCCTCTTTCTGCTACACATATATATATATATATTATAAAATCGACTAAGTCTCACAATTATTTTAATATATTTTATGCTTATACGTTATCTTTATAGATACAATTATTTAAGTAGATGCTCTGTTTATCATAAACAGCATTAACTACCTGAATGTCTGAGAAATTTCATAAAAAATAAATGTCCTTAGACAGGAATCGAACCTGTGTCGTACATGGAACTAAACGTGCTATTCTATTTATCGATAGAGGAAGCGTCAGGTTAGCAAAGTCAAATTCACGCCGATAAATGTAGTTAATATTAGGTTGGTGCAAAAATAATAACGTAATTATGTCGTTTTTTGACGTTAAAAAATAGGTCAAAAAACGACATTATTACGTCATTATTTTGGCACCAACCTAATAATATAATAAAAAGTATTAGGTTGGTGCAAAAATAATGACGTAATAATGTCGTTTTTTGACGTATTTTTTAACGTCAAAAAACGACATTATTACGTTATTATTTTTGCACCAACCTAATAGTAATATCCCATTATTTATATATATATATATATATATATATATATATATATATATATATATATATACATATATATATACATATATATATACATATATATATACACATATATATATACATATATATATATATATATATACTCCCGGAAATCCTGTTGAGCTGTCGAAATAAAGAGGGGTTTTAAAAACAGCGGCTCCTACAGTTATTAAGAATTAATCTTTAAGTACGAATTGAGTTCACCGAGCCGCTGGTATATTTCGTATAAAAAAAAAAAAGTTAACATTCCCTCCCTTTCTGCCGTGCGACGATGCCCTAGGGGTAAGATATCTGACTGAAGTCAAATTAGTCGTGTTTGATCCCGGCTTGTAGCGGATAATTGGGCGTCTAGCCACACTGTGGAGCTGTGATACAGAGAAACAGTCTGTCTGTGGATGCCTAGATAGATAAATAGATTTAGTTGGATTGAGCTGAGTTTGTGAACTAGGGTTTCACCATATTTGTGATCGTCAGACAAACCCTGACGATCGCAAATAGCGTGAAACCCAGGTTTACAAACTCCCATTAGTCCAACTAAATATGTTAGCTCTATTACTGATATTGAGCGCTTTCTAATAAGTACCGCGCATATATAATATATATAAAAAATTGCATATATATATATATATATATATATATATATATATATATATATATTGCTGGTAATTGAGCTTTGCTTTGTAATCAGTTTCCCGTGGCCTAATTGGCAGACGTAATCTTGCGCTTAATTTCATTGTTCAATATAAGAGAAGTGTCTCCTAAAACACCTGTGCCCAGTAAAAATAACATTTATAGTAACAAGCTGGAATATATTTTATTATAATCATCATTTTGTGAGTCTATTTTTTCTTCAGCCTCAAAAACTATATTAAAATACATATAGCATTCGACAGACTTTCGATACTTTCTGCTTCCATATCTCTTGGAGCTATAAACAACGTTTGTCTCATTACCATCACACCTCGTCCATGTTCTGCCAGCAATTCATACAAACTCATTCGGTAAATTTCTCATCGTTTCCCTTTATTCCTCCTTCCCTATGTATGTCCTTCGAGCGTTAAATTTTTAAGCCGTCCTTCCGGTACCTTAGAAATTTCAGCTCTAGTTATCGGTCCTGACCTGGCAACTCGACTTCAGTTACTTTCCCAAAGTCGCGACATGACTTTCATCACTGTCTTTCTATAAATGTGTTTTTATGGAAATTGTTCTAATTCACTTTCCTCCTTGATACATCGACCGCATGATTAATGTATACGACTCGATTGGCAACTAGGCCTCATCGTTTTACTGTTAAAATACATAGATAGTTCTATTCTAACAGTTTATTTTCTCGCGTACTCGCCTGTGGAATTCACTTCTTTCTTTGCCTGTGGAATTCTCTCTTTTCTTTGCTGTAACCTACAATCTTCAAAGAAAATCTTCAAGTTAAATCGCCATCTTCTGTTTTCCTGAATCCTGAGGAAATTATCTTGGGGAATTACGCAAAAGAATTCAAATACTATTATAAAGTTCGTACAATTCTTGTAGTTTTGGTTAAGAATACCGTAAGGAAACACGGGAATAAATGTTTGAATAAAGAACAGGTTTGATCACATGAGAAAAATCGAATAATAATACAGTAATAGAGAATACTGTAGTTCAGTGCAGCAAAACGACTAAAACGCTACACCTTGCGATCCACTTTGCGACGCTTGTTCCTATGAGCAGACGGTTCTAATAGCAGATGGACGAGTCCAGGTTCAGCAATTAATGTAGAGAAGGTTTGGTTGTCATTCTACACAACAAATATTTCGATATATTCTTCAGCCACAGATAATAAGTAATGATACAATACAAAACTACGTGTCATTTTAATAAGCGAGGCTTATTGTTTATGGGCGCACGCAAGTTGTTGCTCTTAATTCAAACAACACTATTTTTTCTTGAGTTTCTGGTGATCGGAAAATGTCATGGCTATAACTTTCATCAGATTCTCAATGAAATATATATACGTATATAAACCCAAAGATAAATACTCTGTTTAGGTAAATAGAAATAAAATGGACGCCAATACTTAGTGTCAGAAAGAGACGGCTGAGATTACTGGGACGTATAAGGAAAGAGGACAAGAAGTATTTGACACTCTCCTCGCTTAGGAAGAAGGGACATGAGGCAACAGAAATGTTGTCCTACAGAAGAATGCTGAGAATACCATGGACTGAACATGTGATTACGAACGAGTTTTAGTGAAAATAGGCAAAATGCCACTTATATTTAGAATCAGAAAGAGTCAATTGAAACTTCTTGTAAGCGATCTGGGATTGCAAAGGAAATGCTTGTCGCAGATTATTTCCACGTCACAGAGAATAAATCACTAAGTTCAGACTCGAACATCGGGGGAAAGAAAGAAATGCCGAAAACTCGATTCGCCGGTACTATCTCATAAATCACAATGCACGCAACCAGTCAGAAAAATAACGCATTCTCCAACAAACGCGGTAGCCAAAAATGCCCAAATTCCGCCTTCGATTCGAGAACACCAACTGCTTTTATCGACCAAGCATTTTTTCCATTCGTCGACAGCTGGGAGAGTATGTTCAGTATTTTGCATATCAAAATACTTTTATAGCGACTCCTGCGACGGACTTTTTTTTTTTTAATTCAAATATTCTACCTTCAGCATGTCATACGTAATACGTACCTTTTTGTTTGGTAAGTCATTTTCTTTTTCGCCACATTTCCCGGCGTAGAATACACGCGACGCGCTGTCGCTTGGTTTGACGAGGTAAGTCGCCATATTCTTCGCTTTACTTCTAAGACACATAATGAGGGAAGAGGGCGTGGATGATTTTACATTAATAAGACATACTAAAGGAAGAATGGACAGAGGAATATTCTACATAACGAGCGTGTATGATAAGATGGCAGGTCAGAGATTGGTTGTGATGACGAAGAAACAGAACCCTGTTACAAAGAATAAGAAATTGTAGAGAGACACGACCATCTACGTAGGTACGTAGAAGAACCTGAATGAGGGAACCCTTGGATAAAAGTATATTTAAATAATTGGGGGATTGCATAAAAGTATTCAAGTTTAACGTTATCTATATATTTTTCAGTCACATATAGCACCAGCAAAACAAAATGATTTTTCATATTAATATGCGAGATGTTAGCGTTTATGGCCCACTTGGATACTCATACTATAAATGCATACACAATGGAGGATTTTAAGTTTTATATTTTTATTTTGGTTATAACTTTCAGAATATCTATAGTTATATATGCTTTAAGAAGATGATTCGGTTTTATCGTCACCATTGTCGACCGCAGTCGGGATCATCGAGCCAGTGTTAACGATTTTTTCCTTAGCTGTATAGTATGTTCTACGCCAGGGCTACATACAGTTTTGAATCATCATTATTTCTTCTAGACCGGTTGTCACGTAACACTATAGAACCCAGTTTGCCTTGCTATTTACCCATAGATGAAGTCATGTTAATATGCGAGGCTTATTGTTTATGGGTGCACGCAAGTTGTTGCTCTTAATTCAAACAACACTGTTTTTTCTTGAGTTTCTGGTGATCGGAAAATGTCATGGCCATAACTTTCATCAGATTGTCAATGAAATATATATACGTATAAAAACCCAAAGCGGGGAGAAGGAGAGGATTCATACCTTTCCCAAGGGTATTAGCACGTAAGTGAATGTAATGGATCCGACTGGAATACGAACTCGGTTCTCCAATTTCTCAATCTGAGTAACTATTAGGTTGGTGCAAAAATAATGGCGTAATAATGTCGTTTTTTGACGTATATTTTAACCTCAAAAAACGACATTATTACATCATTATTTTTGCACCAACCTAATATATATTACTCCACCACTGCCTCCTATCTAAAAGACGGGAAATGACTACCTAACAACAAAGAATATTCACAGACTGAGAAGAAGAACCTGAAGGATGCACTGTTTAGTTATTTATTATACTTCTATTGTAATTTAAACCAACTTTATTCGAGTGTAATTAAAAAATTATCCTCCCTTCTCGCAAAATCATAATGACTTTAGGTATCTTCTGCTCCTGCGTGCTTATATTTGTTAATATTATGGTCAGGCGATCAAAATTTAAGCTTGATCGCTGGAGTTATCTTACTGCAGTTACAATGTAAACATGGCCGCTTCGCTAGCAGTGTGTACCAAGGAGGAACAAAGAGCAGTGATCCGATTTCTCTGGTCGGAAGGTGCGTCAAGAGCTAAAATTAATCGGAGGCTTTTAAAACAATAAGACCACGGTGCACTGCCGCGTAGAAGTGTGTATGAGTGAATCGAGAACTTGAAAAGTAGCTGGAAAAGTATGGCGCACGAAGAAGAAACAAGGCGCCCATTAACCTTCGCCACTGACGAGAAGATTCAGCAAACAATGGCAAACCGACGATATATCATCGATAAGATAGTATTTTCTATGCAGTTTCAGATCACTACGCTTTGTTTCTCCTTGATGCACACTGCTAGCGGAGCTGTCATGTTTACACTGTAACAGCAATGTGGCAAACCATGTGCAATGTTTCTATATTAACGAAGGTAAATTTAGAGGTTATAGCTCTATTTGTATTTAAGGTCATACGATGAAACGGATACGACGATAAGAACACATGTTACGATTTACAGTCATTTTACTTTAACGATAACCACTAAAAGAGCCAGAGAAAATGGCAACATTATCAAGGAGAAACATATATCTGGTGTATTGAATGAGAACCCGGAGAACCGAGTTCGAACACCAGTCGAGTTCATTACATACATTTATTGACAAATACTCTTAAATAGAAAAAAGAACAACTAGACTCTTCAACCATTTTTGTGAGTCAGTTTAGGAGAATTATAAATCTGAATTAATAACGTCATGTAGCCATGGCGAAGCACATACTGTGTAGCTAAGTAAAGGGTCGTTGAATTCTCAATGATTCCATGACATTGATTCTATGACCTTCACTATGACCATGTCACTTCGTGATTTAACCTTTTAATGTTTCAATGACCATAACTATGACCTTGTCACTTCGGAATTTAACCTTTGAATTCATGACCTTGTCATAAACACTTGTCATGAGATTATTTAATTTATGACCGTGTCACTTCGGGATTTAACCTTTGAATACATGACCTTGTCATAAACTCTGGTCATGACATTGTCATTTAATTTATGACCGTGTCACTTCGGGATTTAACCTTTGAATTCATGACCTTGTCATAAACTCTGGTCATGACATTGTCATTTAATTTATGACCGTGTCACTTCGGGATTTAACCTTTGAATTCATGACCTTGTCATAAACTCTGGTCATGACATTGTCATTTAATTTATGACCGTGTCACTTCGGGATTTAACCTTTGAATTCATGACCTTGTCATAAACTCTGGTCATGACATTGTCATTTAATTTATGACCGTGTCACTTCGGGATTTAACCTTTGAATTCATGACCTTGTCATAAACTCTGGTCATGACATTGTCATTTAATTTATGACCGTGTCACTTCGGGATTTAACCTTTTTCGTTGTCCCACTAATGGAACAAAGTTTAAGATATATTTTGTTTATAGTAGATGAAAATTAATTTTTAACATTTTACTTTTATCTATTGTATACACGGAATATATGTGTGTCAATATACGGACAGTGCTGAGAATTCGGACAGAGGTGGATTACGAACAAAAGGTAGCTTGGAATATTTCCTCTGATCGTTCTGATAAGAAAATAACCCCCGAATTTGTTTTTGAGGACCTCGTACTCAACACGAAAGCTTATATTATGTGCCTTGGGAAACTAATTCCCCCCTGGTCAAGAGGCTGACAGCTGCAAAACCATATGTCAATTTCTATAATTTCTTCAACCACATCAACACTTACATCTGGCGACATAACTCCCAAGACAGCAAACACTTGATTATTATGTGTGGAGAGTATATGCGCGAGAGGCCAAAAAACACTTTGTAATACTAAAGATGAACATGTGCTTACACATCGTGTGTATGTACAATTTATACTGATTTTCGTCAGATTTTAAAATTATAACTGGGTGCTAAAAGACGATCTAATGCTAAAAACGAGAACCAGACTTTCTATTAGAAAAACGAAAAGAAACGATGATAAATAATGAATTATGTTTTCTGGCTGATCACAGGTTGGAAATAAATGAGATATCAAAGATTTTGAAATACCAATATCTTTTCTAAAAATATTAATGAAAGAAATGTTTAAAAAGAATCCGAAATCCAAAGAATTTTGAATATTCACGCTACAACACGATCGAAATCTAAAACAATATTTAGAAGGGTGTTAAAAACATTTTTTAGCTTTTTCCCTTGTGATTACTATTTATCATCTATGTGAAAACAGAAATTGGGGGGGGGCAAAAAAAAAATTTTTTAAAAATTAAAAAAACAAAAAGCAGAAGCTCTTTTCGGTGTGGAAGGCAGAAGCTCTCTTCGATGTGGGAAATAGAAGACAAAGAAGGCTTAACCATAATTCAGAACAAATCTTCCATACAAGCAAGAATATCGAATCTCGTTGTCGTGATCAAGAATATTTAGTCTGCTATAACCTAGAAGTTAATGAAAGAATTGGAAATTCTTTTAGAAACTGAAACTGTCCGAACTGTAGTAATGCTAAAGTGTGCAACTGTACTGAAGACAATGCTGGTGATTTTAGAAGATTCACCTCAATTTTCAGCACAACTACAAAGTACCTTGTAAGAAAATATAGGAGCCTGACTTAACCGTCTTGGTCTTTTTAAATGCAAAACAAAATAACCAAATTCAGACAAGAGTAAGTTTCGACTGGAATTAATCACCCAATTCAGACAAGAATACATTTAGATGAGCATGAATGACCCAATCCAGACAAGACATTTAGATTGGAATAAATCACCCAATCTAAACAAGAAGATTTTTGATTGAAACGTATCATATAATCCAATCAAAAATATTTCTAAATTCAAGTGAATCACCCAGCCCTGATATGAAGACGTTTAAATTCAAGGGAATCACCCATTACAGAAAAGGAGATTGGAACGAATCACACAACCCAATCAAGAAAATGTTATTAACTATTTCATCAATGCTGTCGTCGGGATGGCTCTGTTTCTTCTACTCAACTCCAATTTCTCTAGCCTATTTACTTGTCACTGACTGCCGTCAGCGTTATGATAATAATTGACACACCTATCACATTCAAATTTCAAAAGTATTTCGCGAAGTCGAGATAAATACCAATCTTTCCTTCAAGTTTAACTCGGTGTTCTGATAGAACAGCGAAGTCCCCTAAATACAATATTTTTTTTCTCCTTGTATACTTCTTGCCTCAATTGTGTGATATATTTCAAGCTAAATGTTTCCATGTCTGTATTTCGTGATTCATTGAAATCAAAACATTTTCTTGATTGGGTTGTGTGATTCGTTCCAATCTCCTTTTCTGTATTGGGTGATTCCCTTGAATTTAAACGTCTTCATATCAGGACTGAGTGATTCCCTTGAATTTAAAGGTCTTCATATCAGGATTGGGTGATTCCCTTGAATTTAAACGTCTTCATATCAGGGATGGGTGATTCCCTTGAATTTAAAGGTCTTCATATTAGGACTGGGTGATTCCTTTGAATTTAAACGTCTTCATATCAGGACTGAGTGATTCCCTTGAATTTAAAGGTCATCATATTAGGAGTGGGTGATTCCTTTGAATTTAAACGTCTTCATATCAGGACTGGGTGATTCACTTGAATTTAGAAATATTCACAATCTCAATTTTCAGCACAAATACAAAGTATCTTGTAAGAAAATATAAGATCATGACTTAACCGTCTTGGTCTTTTTAAATGCAAAACAAAATAACCAAATTGCTTGGCATTCGCACCGGAAGCTCCAATACGAATATTTCAGGGACAGAGGACAGTGCAGAGAATTCGGAAAGAGGTGGATTAGTCGAATGGTTATTACGAATAGCTGATGAGAAAATTTGTTTTTGAGGACCTCGTACTCAACAAGAAAGCTTATATAAAGTGCCTTGGGGAAGTAATTCTCCCCTGGCCAAGAGGCTGACTGCTGAAAAACCATATGTCAATTTCTAGAATTTCTGCAACCACATCTGCAACCACATCAACACTTACATCTGGCGACATAACTCCCAAGACTGCAGCTACTTGATTGTTATGTATGGGGAGTATATGCGCTTTGTACACTTACACTTTGTAATATTAAAGATGAACTGTAGACAAGTGTTATGGCAGACGCCACCAACTAATAAAAGGAGACTGTCCAGAAGAGTCACCGGAGATTCTGAATACGTCTGGACGGCGTGGTTGGTATTTTACTGAATAAATTTAATCTTTAGTATTTCAAGATATTTCCGTGTAATTTTGTTAAATTTATCTGTTAAAATGAGATATCAGATTATTTGCATAATTTAGACGACAATTTATCCATCGCACCTTCTCTCTCTCTCTCTCTCTCTCTATATATATATATATATATATATATATATATATATATATATATATGTTTCTATTTTTGTTTCTTTTGGTAATTTATTTACTCTTTGGTTGCATTCTAAATACTTTTTTTGACCTGACAGATTTTTTTTATCATTTCACATATACTTATATTCTTATATCCTGGCCTTTGTCCTTTTTATTATTATTCATTCCCTTCCATTTTTTTGTATTGCTTAGTATATTTCTTATTCTATATCCTTACTTTTCCTATCTCCAAACTTTCCAAGTTTTTTATATTCAGTGAATTTCTCTTTTCTCATCTTTCTCCTTTTGTAATGGTTTCTTTCTATTCTTAAAATGGCGTGAAGGGAACCGTATTACGAATGTCAAACAAGATATCACCTTTTATAAAAAAACTAAATTTTATATCTGTAAAACTATATATATTTGTGCGTGTGTGCGCGCGCGTGTTCGTTTAAATAATTTAGCCTTATTATATCTATTTATTTATATGCGTTAAAAAATCACGTAAGTTACCTCCCTTGTAAAAAGGTAAAAACATATTTTGAATTTACGGTGATAACGCATAACACATTCATAGATATACAACCCCTGAAGATGATCTCAGATGAGAGTGAAAGTACTTTGGAAAATAAAAATTATTTGAAAGAAAATTTAGGAATTTTTCTTAATAAATTTTCTACAGCCACCAAGAAATTAATTCGTGAATTTGAAAGAATTAAAATAAAATAAATAGACATAATACGCCTAAATTATTTAATCAAACATGCTTGAACGAAAATATTCTGCCTATATATATATATATATATATATATATATATATATATATATATATATATATACACGACTCTCCCGTCAAAGTCGACGTATGAGGGTCACGCAGGTTACTTCCCAGGAAACCGACAGCCCGACAACAGCACATGAGATTTGATTATCGTGGTGAAAGTTTCGTGCAGGGCCATCCACACTTTTTGAAGGGCCGAATACAGAGACCTGGTGCACTACGTGCCACAAGGTCCCCAAACGACCCTCCGCAGGTTTTGAATTCAGCGTTGTCCATCTCCTAGACCAGCTGCCATCCAAGGCTATAGAACCCAGTCTGTCTTGTTATTTACCCATAGCTGGTGGGAGAAGGAGAGGATTTACACCTTTCCCAAGCGTGAATGTAATGGATTCGACTGGAACTCGGCTCTCCGATTCCTCAATCCAACCCGCTATCTATTACTCCACCGTGCCTCCTCTATATATATATAATAAAGCAAGTTGAATAGTTTAGATGCTGTCAGTATTAAAAGAAGAAAAGAAATTACTGTATTGATACATATTGTTTTATTCTGAGAACTTTCGACATTAACACAATGTTATCCTCAGGGTGTGATTTTAGACACAAATGTAGTGTTTATTATTTCCAAAGACAAACATTGCTATGTTCATCTGAAAGATATACTTGTCATGTGTAGAGAGGGTCACTAGTTTTTGTGCCATGTGGTATATGTTACGCTCCAGGGGACATAACTAAATATGATATGTGAAGAGTTATTTTTGAATTATGAGAAGCTATTAATATCGACCTTGATGTGTTTTTCTATCTATTATTGTAAGCATTTTAAAACTTTTGTGCAGTATTCATAATTAATTTTTTGAAGGTTTGGTTTCAATTTTTTAATATAGATGTCTTCAAGAATTTTTAGTTTATATTTATTATTTTTCTAAATTGCGAATGTGGACAAGCATGTTATTTTAACTGTTTAGAGATTTTATACATGTCATTCAAATGAAACGTTAACCCCCGAGACAAGTGGTCGTAGTATGGCCAACATAAATATTTTTTTCTTTGGAGATACAATCTCCCCGACGACATTTAAATTTATATACAATGTTGCTTTTCTGTAACGCATTGTTTGGTGGGGAATACTCTTTATAAATGATTAAATTGGAGATACTGGATTTACTGTAGTACGCAATTAATTTAATTTTTACAAGCATCTGTGGTAGATATGTTGATATTTATTAATTTTTACGATATTTTTCTCTTGTTTATAATTAGAAGGCATTTGGTTACGATCCTGATGAAAATAAACAAAGAAACCTTGTCTACACTATTCAACGAGACTTGCCTCAATATATATATATATATATATATATATATATATATATAAAAGAAAAACAGACCACTTTAAGGTACCATTATAATAATTTATTTCACCAGAGTCCTTTTAAAGGACGCCGGATCATCAGATAGCACTTCCAAAAATGAAATGAAACGAAAAATGAAATTAAAATTGATGGGTTGTGTAAGTTTTTGTAATGTAACAGAGAGTGTAAGAGGGATAGTTAAATAGACATGGTAGAGTATAGGGAGGGATTAATTTCATATCTCTCTCAAGTATACTTTATATTGTGGGAGGAGGCGTGACCAGACCGTGACCTATTTAGATGGTAACTTAACGGAAATGATATGTAGAAACGGGAAGAGAGGAGGGAGAAAAGAAAAAGGAAAAAGGAAAAAGAAAGAAGAGGGTGAGGGAGAGGGAAGTAAAGAGAAAGAGGCTGTAATTGGGTTTTAGCAGTTTATGTAAAGAATAGATTTTAATGCTTGATAGAAATTTAGATGTCTAAAAAATTTTATGTTTGCTATCAATTTAAATATTTAATTTTTTAAACAAATAGTTTAGGGACTTAATCTAAGTTAGATACTATATCTATTAACACATTTATAGAGAACATAATAAAAATATTTTAAATAATAATATTTTGTTTACCCGACCAATCGTACTTTTTTAATATTGTAAAAATAGTTACGGTAACATCTTTATTAGTTTTACTTTTAATCTAATTTATGAATGCAAATTGTCATTATTTTTATAGGGGTAATCTTACTTACCTAAAGTTTAGGTTTAAATATGGAATAATATTTGAGGGTAATATTAAAGATTTTGCTTTCTTCTTATATATATCACATACATATTCATGCAAATCCCAAATATACATACGTTTATTTACATGCGCAAATACACACATAGACACACATATAGCGATATTAACAAGTACCTATCCATATTCATACATAAATTACATACACATACATTTATAAATAATTGCATATATTTTAATATTTGAAATTTATTTAGATTTTTGTCCAAATTCATAGTTAAAGTTTAACGTTAGGTGACTTCTGAAGTGTTTAATTATTAAAAAAAAATTAATCAATATATATATATATATATATATATATATATATATATATATATATATATTAGGTTGGTGCAAAAATAATGACGTAATAATGTCGTTTTTTGACGTAACGTCAAAAACGACATTATTACGTCATTATTTTTGCACCAACCTAATATATATATATATAAAAGGAAAATAAATATATGTATATATAAAAGGAAAATAAATATATGTATGTTTGAAAGGAAAATAAATATATGTATGTTTGAAAGGAAAAAACTTAACACATCACGAAAAATCCGGTAATAAATTTATTTCAGAGGTTGTTTTAAATACATTCCTCATCAGACCGAAATTACAAAATGCTTTAAATTTATCTTGACAGTATGTTAAAACTTTTTTTTAAATAAATCATAAGAGAACGTGAATTAAGTCTAACCAGTCCAGAAAACTATGGATCCACTATCCACCTTTTGTAGCTGACCAAAATCAGTTAGTCTATTTTCAGAGAGAGCAGCTTTGCCGATGTTTCTTTTTACAGGACGCGGGCTTGGTCCTACGTTCAAGGTACTTTTTGACTATCCTGTAGAGTTCTCACATTCCAAACACTAACGAAAAGATATTTAATTTAATGTTTGAATTTCATTGTCCTGGTGAGGATTCGGATGGCTATTCATTTACACCTACTGACAGGGACAAAAGCAATTTTCAGGTCACATTTTCTAAACCTATCACCCCACGAAGAAAATCAGTGCTATCCTAAAATGTTTGCTTTGTTACGAGAGGAGGACACGAGTTACAGAAATACTCACCGATGTGCAAAACGGTCATCTTCCATTCACCAACCATGCGCCATGTTAAAGCTGTTAATCTCTTGTCATCGCCTTCACATGTTTCTGGCATTATCCCTTCAACACCACAGGATTTCAAAACCACAAAACATATTACTGGTGCTTACTGAACAACGTGCACATGACTTGTTTATACGGGTCATTGCTTGTGCAGCACAATGCACCTTCTCTCGATCAAAACAGCACTGACGATATATATATATATATATATATATATATATATATATATATATATATATATATATATATATATATATATATTACAATTAAAATTAAGAAACCTTTGGTTAATGACCATTTTCACCTACGAATACATCTACAAACTGATACCATAAACAGTGAAAATTGTCATCAGCTAAAGGTATCTTAATTGCAATTGTAAAGACAATTTGCTCTGTTTAATGAAAATAAACATTGAACGCTCTTTTGTGAGTCAGTTTTAAAATTTCATGTTGTGTTAATAGGACTTTCTTGGATTATTCCAACGGATTACTACACACACACACATATTATATATATATATATATATATATATATATATATATATATATATATATATATATGTACGTATATATACTTTAAAAATTCGGAGGCCAATTGAATCCGCTACCTTGGTTTCAACATTAAGGTATCCCCAGGCGATTTTAATCAAATGACTGATTTGATAAAAATCGCCTGTGGATATTTAAGATTGAAACCAATGTTGCGGATTCAACTGACCTCCGAATTTTTAAAGTTAAATGCTCTACATATTGTTTTTACTTTTATTTTATTTTGTCACACGTGTATTGAGTACTTTTTAATACTACTGTTCCATTCTCTGATTCAACTCTATTAACCTTTTATGCAGTATATATATATATATATATATATATATATATATATATATATATATATATATAGCTACGTCGTTCTGAAAGATTAATACAAAACAATGATAGATGAAATATACAGGAACTGATATTAAGGGATCAAAGAGCTAACCAAGTAGAAAAAAATTGCCTAAAGCGATGCCCCTTCTTATCAGATTATTATTGCCTGGATGTTCGTGTATATATGTGCATGTTTCTTGAATTTAATCGGAGGCAAGGAAAAAGCATTTGTTGCTTTCTCAAATATTCGCAAACGTGCATTTCCGTTTGCGTACGCATGCGTAGCTGATGCATGGACATGTTTTTCATTAAACATCTTATGCACGAGCCATTGACTTATCTAATTCCTCTTCTACAAGATACGTTTCGGAAGTACATTGAACTATAAATATGTGTGATATTAGGTTTTTTTTTGTTTTTGTTTTTTTGTAGTATGGGTTGCAAAAATGATCCGTGGAAAATGTTATGAAGCCATTTTTTATTTTAGATCTCAGCTTGGGACCTGGCCGGAAGTATGTATACAACAGAAATCAAAGTAAATAATAATAATAATAATAATAATAATAATAATAATAATAATAATAATAATATTTGCGCCTAAAAAAATGTCGCTCACTAAATTACCAAAGGTCGAAGTTTTTAAGGCAAGCAGATTTTGTGAATAATGTGCTCACTATTACAAAATTAAAAATGAGAATTAATGATAGAAAATTTGAAGAAAGGTATTTACCATGACCTTGTAGAGCGGGGTTATTTCTGCAGAACTCAGAAGTCAGGAAATATAAGACTGAACTTTTTAGTCGCTTATATACTACTTGAAACCAATAAAGTGAGTGTGACGTATCGTACATTAATTTGTTCAACGTAAGACGTTCATCTTCCAGTTTCATTATCGCTCGAAAAGAGTTTAAAAGTTAATTTGAAACTTTTTACCTCGAAATTTTTAATATATCTGACATTTTTCTAATGGCTGATCTGACTAATATTGTGTAATTTCTTTTGAATCAAATATAAAATATTGAACAGTTATATGCTGCAAGCGAAAATCGATATATATATATATATATATATATATATATATATATATATATATATATATATATATATATATATATATAAAATAACCTAAGGCTGCGGGAAGCTGTTTCATATCATAGATTTGACCTTCCTGTTGATTAATTCTATAATTTCCTTTCGTATTATTATGAAGACATCGTCTTTATTTCACGTACAATAAGAGAGAACATTTTACGCAAGTCCCTCTAAAAAGTTGCAAAGCCATCAGCATGGCTGATGCTACAATCCTGGAGATCGTTCTTGACCTTATGTTTTAAAATGACTTGAAGTGGAGCGACTACAACGAATCAATTGCTGCATCTACTGCAAGAAAAGTTGAATTACTGTGTCGTAGAAAAAAGAAATTTCTCTTCAGAGTGCATTTTGCATATTTACAAATCTACCATTCGCCTATGCATTGAATACATCTGCCATATCCGGTCTGGTGCTTCTGCTATTCATCTCGAGGTTTTTGCCAAAATCCAAAGAATGTAATTGATCCTGATTTAGCATCTCGAATTCAGCCACTTTCTCGCCGACGTGACGTGGCTTCCCTCTGACTTTTCTACAAATATTTTCATGGCAACTATACTGACAAGCATTTTTTCCTGGTGCTCCTACCACATGAATTTAAGCGTGCTACTAGATTTGCATCTAGGTCTCACCCGTTTACCGCTGATATAGTTAAATGCAAACGCCACTTCTACTCCAAGAATCTCTTTTCTCGTACTCCCCGTCTGTGGAACTCCCTTCAGTTTACTTTCTTCCCTGATAATTACAATCTTCAAAAATTTAAATGCAACGTCAATCTATATCCTGTTACCTTTTGAATTATGTTCATCATTTTTCCCTTCCTCAATCCTCTGTATAATTGGTCTTTTTTCTCACATTCGCTCTATGTAACCCCATGCGTACTAGTGGCATTCCCGCCTTGCTTGTGGTGAAAAATAAAATAAAAACATGGCAAAAATTATGAAGTTGTACTGTGCAAAAGCTAGATAATTTTATTTAAGAACTACGGTTTTATAAGCGGTATTAATTTTGTACTTTTCAAAAATAGTTAACTGCGAATTGTTTCACTGAAACAATTTACTGTCTTGATTTGTTATTTGGAACAAATGAATTATAGTCACAACAATGTATCCAGCAACTGCAGCATCAACAGCAATCTGTAGCACATATAACTGATAGAAGAAAACATAATCAATAAATATAATCAATAATTTTAGTTTCGGCATTATCAAAACATCGCTAAAAGAAATATCCACTCTGAACTGGCTCCTGTTCTCTCAAAACTGTATAATAATTGCCCCGTTGGCTCTTGCTTCCCTGCTTGTTGATTCAGTATTTAAAAACTCAGGTGACCATGAGGCCTTCCAAACTATCGGCTTATTAGCCTTTTACCTCTTTTGGCTAACTACAAGAGGCCCTAATCGATGCTGAACTAGTTAAGGATCTCACAATACAGGGCCTAATTTCAAATTAGCAATAAGGCTTTCGTTTATCTAGGTCAAGTGCTGATGTATTAACAATCATTTCGGGAAGAGTCTATCAAGCTTTCAATAAGAATCGGGAAGCTAAGTCTTTTTTTTTTATTAAATCGTGAAATGGAAATTTTCGTGAACGATCACTCTTCTAGATTATTCTTCACCAATACAGGGCTCTATTCTTGGTCCCATTTTGTCTTTAACTTTCATTAACCCCCTTCTAGATGACATCAGCGTTCAATTTGGTATCTGCAGGGTGTAAAAGAAAAATTGGCCGAATCGTGTTACAACATAATTGTACATCTCACAAAATGTTTAATATCTAAAATCCACTAAAGCAACTGAGTTTCTTTTTTCCATGATTTCAAATAAGACATTTAGCCATCTAGACAACATTTGTTGTAAAAATCACTGAAAAACCCCTTAAGATATTCAGCTAGAAAGAGAACAGTTTGAAATCGTTTTGTGTCAGCCCATGTCTTATCAAATGAGCAATGGTGGAAGAAAAATGGTCATTCAGACCTTCACTAATAGTACCAACATTCATACTCTGTTTTCCATCTTTAAAATCTATTCAAGAACCATCAAAAGTATCGTGAATAAGTTCCAAAAAAGAGCGGAAAACTGTATTAGGAGGTCACAACATGAAGAGGGATCATCATTTCAACTTAGATTTAAAGAGATCAATTAGAAAAGATCCAACTTAATCTATAAGACGTTTGCTATGTGAGAGAAGAGTTTATGTTATGACAGTCCAAAGAGCAGTGAAAAAAATCTTGAAAAAGAAATTGCACGTGAAACGCGAGTGGCATCGTGTTACTCCAGAACAGAAAGTTAGAAGGTTGGAGAGAGCGAAGATTATCTTGTATAAGTTGGAAAATGGTCCTGGAATAATATATATATATATTTAAAAAATAATTATATGTATGCTCTACTTTTGAATCGAGCACTATTTTTAAAAAAAATAATAACAAAAATACTAAAGAACTTTGGATTATTTACCTAACGAGTTCTTTCCTATTTTCTGTATATTTGCACACACACACACACACACATATATATATATATATATATATATATATATATATATATATATATATATATATATATATATGATTGATTTCAACACGATTCTTAATTATACATTCTTATTGCTCAACGTAGAATCCAATAGTGTTATAAAAACCTCTGGAAATTCCAGTATTTAATAATTTCGAAGATACAACTGTTCAAAGCTTAATCTAACAAATTGACAATTTTGCTGTTAAATGATTTGGACAATTTTGCTGTTATAGCCTGTATGCTGATGACACAACCATTTACTCCTGTCTTGAGACTAAGGCTGATGAGTTTAATAAGGTCAAATTAGATGCCGATCACAAAAATGACCTACTGCCTCTTGTTCACTGGAGCAAAGAATAGTTAATTTTAACGCCTCTAAAACTAAACCGCGCTATGTTAATCATCTGATAGACCACTTTCTACTTTCCATCAGCATGACAGATGCTAACCTTCAGGAGAGAGACTCGTTGCGCTATCTCGGGATAAAGTTTTCGGCTCACTTGAAGTGAAATGATCATATTGAATTCACTGCTAGTTCAGCTGCTAAGAAGATTGGTTCACCGTGTCTTCCTACACGATTGTTCTCTCCAGAATCTTACATATCTATAAGTCTACAATTTGTCCATGTCTCGAATATTGCTGCCATATATAATCCGGTGATTCAGCTATTTATTTAGAGATTCTGGATAAAATCCAAAAGAGTATCAGCAATATTATTGTTCCTAACCTGGCGTCTCGACTTCAGTCACTTTTCCACTGCTGTAAATTTGCTTTCATGTGCCTTTTCTAAAAATACTTGCATGGAAATTGTTCTTATCAACTCTCCGCTATGGTACGTAGACTTTATGAATTTAAGCGCATTACTAGATTGGCAATAAGGTCTCATCAATTTAGAGTTTAATTGGCTAGATGTAACCATTAGTACTACGCTAACATTTTCTTTTCTAGTACTTCTCGCATGTGGAACTCTCTTCCGGTTCCATGCTTCCCAGCCAACTTCAAAAAGTTAAATGCAATGTCACTTTTTATCTACTGTGTTCCTGATTATTCTTGTATTGTTCTCGCTCCTTCATGCTTTATGATTTCTAATTCTTTCGCACCCAATAACCCTTTGTGTTTTAGTGGCTTTGCTGTCTTGCTTGGGATAAATTCGATTAAAAATAAATAGATAATAATGTTTAAGTGATAAAATCTGTCGGATTAATAAATAAAAAATTCATCACTTCTAGCGAGTTGCGAAATTAAATTACAAGGAAGAAAGAAAATTAAATGATACATAGAATTTTTGCCATTATCGATGTTGGTTTTCTCAGTGTTGCTTCTTGTCTTGAATGCCTATTGAAACTCAAGTTCAAATCTATATATACGTTCCATCGCTAAATATGCCGTAAAAATAGCCTGATCCTTGTACGTTTCTAGAAAGTACCTGACTCTTTCTCTATCTTTTTTAATGTTCTATCTTGACAAGAGCCAGACAAGACCATAAAATGGATTACTTTTACCATATCTGGTCAGGAGCTACGCAGTCCTCTCTTTCCAGTTTTAAAAGAATTTAAAATCGTCTATGCGTTTTTTGTGGGTGATGAATTATTCCATCAGCTGAGACCTTTACATCTATGACGTACCACGCCAGATTCACTGAGATGAACTAACCCCTTTCCCTTCATATTCTATTAGTAAGAAGAACATTTCATTCGTACAACTTTTTCTTAATAACCTCTACTTTGTTGGACAGGCTCTTGAGAGAATGTTTCATCAATCACTTCTACGTTAACCTCTTCACGTCTAGGTTTAACCGTTATCTCTTCTATATATCCTTGTAAATTTCACCTCTTATCTCCTCTTCTACACTAATACAACCTAATTCAATAGGCTCTACATTGACTGCTTCTTGGACTTTGTATTTGGTTAATATTTGATAAAAAAAAACTTTCAATAAAATAGAAAAAGCAACAAGGCAGCAAGGTTTCTGATCATGAGACTGAAGGTTTTGAGGAGCGTGGACACCCGTTTTTATTGCTGTTGTTCTAAGTTCCGCTATCTTCAAGTAGTGAACACCAAAACAAAAGCAAAACAATGTAAAAGCATAAAAATGCATTTTTTTTTATAGTAAAAATACCAGCAATACATTTTCATAGTAAAAAATTACGAACAATACATATTTAAAGTAGAATTACTGACAATAAATTTTATAGCAAAATGACCAACAATACAATTTATCTGTAGGTGAAGGCATACAATTGCGTTCAAAATATATTTTAATTGAATCCATAAAATTGTGTTCAAAATATTTACATTCAAGCATTAAATAACGCATAGAGGTTGATAATCGCTAAAAATCACCCAACCAACCAACAAACATGACGTTCATGACGTTAATCTATATAATATTCTACAATTTCTTACGGACGTCAAAATATATTCCAAAATATAACCTCAACAAAACAATATAAAACACATTTATCATAGCCTCTAATAATGATGATTACACAAACAAGTGTATGCATAAAATCTGAGTATTATCTACCATGTATTCAATTGTGAAATCAGAATAACATATCACATTTTTTTCTTATTTCAAAGCACCCACGAAAATTAAATTTTACCATTAAATGACCCATAAGTAGTTGATAGGCCGTTAAACAAACAAATCAATCAATAGTAATTCTGTACATTGGGTGATGAAGTTCTTATACGTTTGACTTTATCCGAACGAATCTGTGGTTCCAACTTATAATGAAGGTCAGCGGAAATATCAAATGTTACGCTACAATTGGCTTAATTATGTCTCAAATGCAAATAATCGTCCAAAACAAAATCTAAACCTGTTGTAAATATTTGTGGGTCTAAAGAAAACAGAATACATTTTCTCGGTTCGTCCACTTATTGACCGGAGATGACTACCTTAGGCCTGTTGATTCTTCACTAGCCTTGTCTTCTTTTCGTTCGAGACAAGCACGCTTTACTAATACCAAGATACGAGTCTCACAGGTAGTATCCCACCATTGTACTAACGGCTTAAGACCGTCCTGGGTATGACGATAAACTACATCTGCGTCCTGGATATGACGATAAACTACGTCCAACAACAAGGCTTCAGATAATGTTTTCGGAAAAATAATGTTGCCAGGTATACGTTTTTTGGAAAAAACAATGTTGCCAGCTATACGTTTTTTTGAAAAAAATAATGTTGCCAGTTATACGTTTTGCGTCCTGGGTATGACGATAAACTACTTCCAACAACAAGGCTTCAGATAATGTTTTCGGAAAAATAATGTTGCCAACTATACGTTTTTTGGAAAAAAATAATGTTGCCAGCTCTATGTTTAATAATACTGTATATTTAATATATGTATAGGTGTATGTATATATATATATATATATATATATATATATATATATATATATATATACCTTAATTTGGCATTAAATGACCCACAGTGGTTGATATGTCATAAAGCCCACACAACCAACCAACCAATGGCTTAAGATGAGTATATCTCCATTGTAGTAAGGGGTTACGGTCACTCGCCCTAAAAAATGCCGATGGAACTAGAGAGTATTTCATACACAGTCACGATTAAATATGTGGGTTACCATTCTACAAATGAATCATACTGTATTGTATCTCTGTAGGAGTATAGACACATAAGTCTAGCACAGTTTTTTTTCTGTCGCATCGTCTACAAAATTCAATAACATATCCAATATTCAAACAATTGATCCAAATAA
This sequence comes from Acanthosepion lycidas, assembly GCA_963932145.1. Classification (NCBI taxonomy): domain Eukaryota; kingdom Metazoa; phylum Mollusca; class Cephalopoda; order Sepiida; family Sepiidae; genus Acanthosepion; species Acanthosepion lycidas. The sequence continues at coordinate 49,924,413 of OZ010595.1, read as the reverse complement.
CATCAACAATACGAAGAATGATAGAATATGATCTATGGCAGTGACTTTGAACCGTTGCACCGTGAGATGATCGTAGGTGTGTCGCGAAAAATCTTAAAGGTCATTAATTAAATAATTTTCGAAAGAAGTCCTAATCACAATAAATGTGCATATCAAAATTAAAACCAGCTTAAAATAATTAGTCAATACAGTTGACATAAGATCACTGGACTGGGTGAGAAATCCCTTTGTTTTAAGTGTGTGCACGTCAGCAAATTTAAATATTACACAAGGGGAGGGGTTAACAGAAATACGAAAAATTCAACAGATATTACATCATTTTGTTTATTCCTTAAGGTTGAATTTTAAAATGTTACAAAAAAGGTAAAAGAAATACTTCTTCCATCATCACCGCCATATTTGTACGAAACAAGTTTTTTTTCAGCAATAGTCAATATCAAAAACAAAAGTCAATCACGGCTAGAATGCTTGGAAGATGTTTAAAAGTATGCCTGCCCAAAATTCGACCTTACAAAGAAGATATTCTAAAGGAAGTTTGAGCGCAGATATATCATTAAATGTTAAACTATAATAAACAAAAAATTAAATAAATATTAGTTTTTAACAGTTTAAATTAGTGTCACTTTCGTCCGAGAAGAGGCGAGAGTTGTGACAGAAAAAATTGTGTCTGCTTCTGCTCACAGTGCCCTGAACATCCGGCAGTTCCTGGCCCAAAAGAACATTGCTGTACTGAAATAATCTCCCTATTCTCTTGACATTCTTCCTTTCCCCAAGGTGAAGAGGATCATCAAGGGGACCCGTTTTGAAGGCGTGGAGAGGGCTTTAATGACGAAGCTGAGGCGTATCCTTCCAGCTGTGTATAGAAGTGTAGCAGAGAAGGATGGAAACGTGCATTAGATTCGAGCGGCGTTAATCGGAGTAAGAAACCATGTAGTTTGCTCTTTGGAATTTAAATTAATCTTTTGTACTAACAGTTCCGTTACTTTTCACACAGACAATGGTTATAATAAATAAATATATACATAATATATAAAATAATATAAAAGAACAATTTTTTGCAATAAACACTATTAAAAACAAAAAAATCAATGACGGCTAGAATCATTGGAAGAAGATTTAAAATAGGTACCTCCACGAGATCGCTAAAAAAGAGCATAGCATGATGAAAAAGACGCCAAAGTTGGCAAAAACAAAATGTTATCGTCTAAATGTTTATGTTATTATTAAGAGGAAAGATCAAAAGTATTTTGGGGGCATTTTCTTACATTTTTAATCGCTCCTAGCACGTCCGAAATTTTCGTTAAAAATCTTGTTTTTTTTTGGGGGGGTCAGCAAAATTAACTGATAATCGATCATAGCAAACATTTTTTTTCCATTTTATAAAAAAAAAATGAAAATCTCAATTTGAAATTCTTTTAAAAATTAATTATCATTTTTTCAAAAAACTTATTTTAAGAAAATCAGAAATTATAATGTTTATTTAATTTCAAATGCTTTCATTTGATTTTAGTTGTTTTTAAGAATATGGTCAATATTTTCTGAAAGCAAAAATTGTTTTCGATGAAAAATGAATTTTTAAAACAATTATTTCTTATTTCTTTAATTATAATAGATTTATTTAAAATATTTTGAACCAAGCTCAACTAAGCCAAAATGATGTAATTTGAAAATAAAACAAAGCAGGTCATAACCTTTCGCGTCACTTGACAGGGGAGGTATGATGTATTGAGGGATTACGCGAGGATAATTTGTTCTACGGAAGGAGAAAAGTGAAATTATTTAGATTTAAGTGAACAAATTATTTACCTCGTTATTTTTAAGGAAAACTTTCAGCATTCTTTTTTTGTTTTTTGTACTTAGCTTTCACCTTTACGTTTACGATGCTTTATGGAAAACATATTATAAAGAAATTAAAATAATCCTGTTAAGAGTGAGATTAAATTTCATAAGAAAGGTATCTAATTTATAGGTAACTTTCTTATGAAATTTTATCAGAAATGTACATAAAATACTATAATTTTATGTACATTTATTACATTTTACTGTGTTATTTGTATTTCCATTCATTTTATTATTAATTTTGATATTTCATTTATGGAAAAATGTCATAACTGAGATTAATATAAAAATAAGATCATATAAATTTCATAAGATGATACTGATTCTTGTAAGTACCTTTCTCAGTCGAAACTGAAAAATCAAATTAACTTCTACCCACGTGATTCGCAAAAGTAAAGGCCTTAACAGCGGAGAACAATGTTTAACTCAAATAACGCAACTTAATTGTATCCTGGTTGTTCTTCCGTACATTATAATTACAGCCCGATTATAAACACAAGATTACATTTCTTAAATATTGCGGGTCTTCTGATTAGTCAAAACGATACAATTTACCGCGAGGTAAGTAATAATCTATCTCAGAAGGACACTTACGAAAGTGGATGAGACTTTTAACTAATTTTATAATATTTTAACAACTTAAATGTAAACATCTATTATAATTAAAGAAATAACAAATAATTGTTTTAAAAATTCATTTTTCATCGAAAAAAATTGTTTGCTTTCAGAAAATATTGTCCATATTCTTAAAAACAACTAAAAGCAAATAAAAGTATTTGAAATTAAATAATATCTTTGCTTCATTGATTTTTGTATGTTACAATTCAAAGCTGATTTTCAGGTAGGGAGTCCAATTAAAAACAATTCAGAGCTGATTTTCAGGTAGGGAGTCCAATTAAAAACAAAAACAAAACATGAGTTGCATTCGTCAAAGCCTTGTGCTTTTAATTACTGTAAGTACTAAAGTGAACGCGATCGAATTTCTAGAGTTTTCATAAAATTAGTTATGGGGGGTAATAAATATAAAAAAAAATATTTCTGCCATGACTTTAATAAAAAAAAAAAACATAAAAATAATAATTTCAAGCATCTGTGAATGGTTTCCGACAATTATTTTTTTTTTTTGCAAAATTTTCTAAATTAATGTGTTTCATACAAATAAAACGTGCCAAAAATTGTATATGTTATTTTACTAGCTCCGGTGATACAAAGAAAAGAGCGATTTGTATATCAAAATTCAGAATGTTCTAAAAAAAAGGAAAAAATTTTAAAAATAATTAAAATAAATTTTGATCTTTCCTCTTAATAATAACATAAATATTTAGACGATAAAATTTAGTTTTGGTCAAGTTTGACGTCTTTTTCATCATGCTATGCTCTTTTTTCAGCGATCTCATTGAGGTGCCTAATTTAAGAGTATGCCTGCCCAAAATTCGACCTTACAAAGAAGATATTCTAAATAAACGTCCCATTAAATGTTAAATTATAATAAAGAGAAAATTAAATAAATATGTTTTTTTTAATAATTTTAATTATTATCATTTTATTAAAAATTATAATAAATTGTTTTGTTTGTGTTAATAAATAAATCATAAAAATATATTCTTTTTTTAATCTTTTTGGTCATAATGTAAGTGAGCCGCTGAAGTTTAACTCAAGTTTTAAGTATGCCTTGAGATAAAAAAAAATAAAAAGTTGGAAAAGCATTGGTTTAGTTAATGTTATAAGATTTTGACTACTTTTGTACATCTAAATTATACATGATATATAAAATAATATTAAAAAAAAAAAAAACAATTCTAAAAATCGTTATGCTCAGATATCTCATTTAATGTTAAGTTATAAGAAGCATAAAATAAATATAATTTTTTAAAGAATTTTAATTATCTTATTACAAATTATAATAAATTGTTTTGTTTGTATTTACAATATTTACATTGTTCGGACTACTACCCTCATCTTTATTGCCATATTCACGACGTTTCGGCCGTTGTACTCTCCGGCGTTCTTCAGGCGAGTGGAATTTAGAACCGAACCCTTTATTTCGTCAACCGTAGTAGATTGTTCTAGTTACACATGCCATGCCTCTTCCGGATGTCTGTTATTTCCCTTTAACTCAACTCGTCCAATTTCTGTTCACCGTTGCAGTATGGAGGTATTGAACTCACAATTATTTGGATCAAGTCCCTGGATCCAACCAATGATTTTATTCACTGGGCCTTATATCCAGTTTAAGGATTTTTCAGACTTATAAACCTAATCTCTCAGTAACATTTTTTTTGACAGAACTCATATTGCAATTTTGTTGATATTATTGCTTTTCTCCAGTGCTACGTATTACAGATTTTATTAATTTTTATGCTTGGCCGAATTAGGAGATTTTTATAGCCAAGCACAGTTGTTGATTCCTTAAGTTTTTGTTTGTGTTAATGAATAAATCATAAAAGGTATGCTCTTTTTTTTTACTCTTTTTTGAGCGTCATATTTTAAGTTAGCCCCGAACTTTAACTATGTGCCGTGAGATTTTTAAAAATGGTTGATGATCATCGATCTATGAAAATAGTAATAGTGAGAATAACCAAACCAAAACATTTGTCATTCATTGACCGAACAGTTAACGTTATGTCGGTTGAAATTTACAGTAAATTAGGCTTCTCAAGTCCAGTAGCTGTTATCGCTCTTTCTACTAGTGATGAGAGTTTTCTTCTTAACCTTTCGTTTAGTGTGGAAAGTCAACAGTTCAATATTATTTTTTTCCTTCTAGTTACATATGTTATCCATTTTAGTTGTTGCCGCTGTCGAAATCTTCGAGTAATGTGTTTTCTGTTACCTTAAGTAATTCTTTGTTTTGTAGCGCCAATCATTAAGATTTAATGACAAGTTATCTTCTTCAAAACTTAAATGATTCACTGGTGTGAAAATATACTTAATCATACATCTTAGAAAACATTTCGAAACTAATAGAGCAGGCCTTTCTAAACGAGTTGGATGCAACGCATAACACCAGATTGTAGAACTGACAAAGCTATTTAAGAGTTTTTAAGCTTATTTATTTTGTTTTTGTAGCATCTTACGGTGATGGAGAAACTATCTTAACGTTGCCTATCCTAATTTCAATTTTCTTATCTTCTATACTTAATTTTCTGTAACTGATCCCTATTTGAAGTGTTTCGATTTCCGAATTCTTATGGTGGATTCAAGTGAATGAACTCTATATATCAGACAAATGATTGGTAACTGAATGACAAAATGAAAGAAAAAACTATACGATGAGTTTCATACTTCAAAAAGACTCCTTCAGTTCAAAACAAAAACAGTAGGTCGACTACACATATATATTGTTGTGTTCTCCCTCTAAGAGTCTATGTTAGACTCTTCCGCCTACTATAAGTTTAGTAGGAGAGAAGGTCCGAGAACAGTGAATAGATTAAGCGCTAGTTCATTCGGTACACACTTACTAGACGTGTAATACTCCTCTGGTGTAATTACTGTTTAATATACGATATATCTGCAAACCTTTTTTTTTATCACTTAACTATTTACTTGGTTACAACAATATAGGAGGCGGGAAAGTTACAAAATAAAGGTAAAGTGTCCATACATTTTATCTCAGTGTGTAATTATACCTGATTTAATTATACCCACTATATATATATATATATATATATATATATATATAATTTTATCTATAAAAAATATTATTAAAGTAGGCCTTTTGAAATATCAAACTAGACACACAGAATTCTGTTAATTCAATTTACCAACAACATAAAGAATGCATTTATCTGTCCGAACAATGTGTGGAAAGCTTTTCAGTTCACTTATTTTGGCTGCAAATTATCTCCGCTTTTACGCCGAATTTACCATCTGACAGGTTCCGGTCAAGGTTAACAGTAGTTCTAACAGCTTTTTATTAATAGCTATTATTTATCTAATGTAAATATAGACGGTTGGCGGGAAAAGGGATTACGTGATAGAGCAAAAAGCAAACTTGAATGATAAAAATACAAAATGCAGAAAATTGTGGAGAGCCTTGATCACCCATTTCCTGAAGGGCACGACACATAGAAAAAAAAATATTTTAGAAGGATTATTTTCGTAAGTGGTCAATCACCTACACTTCACTATCATTACAGGATGCCAACGATAAGATATTCTTTAAAGATAGCAGCCCCTGCTATCTTGAAAGAATATGGCGGCAGACATAAAAGTATAACATCAAACAAGTCATATTCTCTCCCCATATGCATAGCTTATAAATATTTCAGGACAGGGGGTGTTATATAGTTACTTTGCACAACTCCCTTTATTTTGTTACTCTATAGGGTAGTGGGGGAAAGACTTCCTGTTTAAATGTAAATCTTTGTTTTTAACTATTCACCTTGTATAAGGCCCTTGAAGCCACTCGAGGTAGAGGGCTACGTTAGGAGATAGTTTATATGGATCCGAAGGGAAAATAATGGTTAAGTATCTGTCTATATTTATGAGATGAGATATTATGTACACTATTTACATTATTCGGACTATTGTCCTCATCCTTGTCGCCATATTTATTACAACTTTTCAGCCATTGTACGCTCCGGCCTGTTTCAGGTGGTTGGAATGTCGAACTGAACCCTTTATTTTGCTCACTAGGGTAGACTGTTCTAGTTCCACGTGCCATGCCTAATGGATGTCAGTTATCAGTTATTTCCTGTTAATTTCCCTCTCCAAGTTCTCCACTGCTTTAGCCGGGTATTGAACTCACACTCTTTGGGACTTGTCACTGGGTCTAACCAACGCCTTTATCCACTGTAGCATGTGCCCTTGAGGACATCCATTAAACATGGCACGTAGAACTAGAACAGTCTACACCAGTGAGCTAAATAAAGGGTTCAGTTCGGCATTCCAACCACCTGAAGAAGGCCGGAGCGTACAACGGCCCAAACGTTGTAATAAATATGGCGACAAAGATGAGGAAATGAGTGTAAATAATGGTTAACTCTAGACTTGGACAGGTTACGATTGTAGTGATCGGGGGAAACGTCTTTTTGATGGTCTGTTCCGCAGAGCAGTGGTTCACTGGAAGAAGCTGTCCGAGTGGAACTTTTCACCAATCGAACACGGAGGAAATGTGGGTTATTTGCTACAATGTGAGTGGGTCCACCAAGCTGTGAAGATTAAAAATAACGAGACCAAGGATTGTAGTTCGTCCGAGCACTTTCCATGGAAATTGTTAATAAATTTATTAATTATCGGTCGATTTTTATAAAATATGTTTTTAACCATATCATGGTAGAAGTACAGTACAATGTTTAAATTCTATATAGGCACCTGCGATGTCCACTCTTGTTTGTAATCGTCAGGGTATATTCTTGAACATTTCCTGCGCCTTTTGCAAGTTTCCTTCCAATCTGGATGTTGAAGGATGACGTCTTCTGTTGTTATCTATCACAGATCCCGTACTCATCAGCTTGGAATGACAATTTCTGATGGTTTTGCCATCGACTGATGAATGAAGTCTACGAACACTGTGTAACATTTCTGCAAATGTAGCACGAACTGCGATACGCTTATGCAATCAAAGGCATTGTGTCATTCTGGGGTACACTTTTCAATCTGATATAAGAGCAGAAATTAGCTACTTGAGGGATAACAAGTTTTTTTTTGGGGGGGGGGTTATTATTATGCAAGTGTGGTGGTATCAAGAGAATTTATCAATAGTTTTCAATAGTAAATTTCTTTCCCGCCACCCGAAGTAATTTTTGATTCATCTTTACTCCTCTTTAGTCCCTTCTGCGAACCATTTTCATTCGTCAAGTAGATAAATCGGCTTATAGATTCTTCTTCTTCTATGTGCCGTATCCATTCAGGAAGTAGACGACATGTCTCCACACAATTTCCTGCCGTTTGTAGGTTTTAATAAATTTTGATTTTTTTTTTCTAATCTCTTGTTAACTATGTCCCGCTATCCATTAACTCAATCTCGCTAATAAGGTTATGTGTTTCTTTTCCTCTGTCTCTCTTGTAATTATCACATTTGTGTTATGGCCCGGTTCCTTGTACCACGGTGATAGGCCAAGGTAGAACCAATAAAGAAGAACTCGAACACGAATATGGAATAACACAGATATATTACAAACAGGAATATATACAGAGAAGTAGAAAAGTGTTAGTACGAACAATCAGGTTTAGTAGTAATTGTCTGAATAAGACTCTGTTTCGGACTGCCTCTGACTCGACTGACTGATTCGGTCGCTCTGACTGACTGACAGACTCCTGACGAACCTCACTCCAGACTTCAGACTGAACAGTATTTAGTCACCCTAGTCATGAGGGCATCATGTAGCACAAGGCCCGTGGGCCCGACCAAAAATATGCCCTTTGAACCCGTATAAAATATGCCCTTTGTTCAGGGTCGGTTTACCTCCCCGAAAGTGACCCCGCTCTTCAGCGTAGCCTCCTTCGTGTTCCTCCCCCGCCCGAAGACAGAGAGTTCAACCGATCAGCCAGTCAGCCGGTCGTCTGACTTCAGACTGAACGGTATTTAGTCCCCCACCATACAAGGGCATCATGTGGCACAAGGCCGTTTTAACGTGGGATCTCCGAGCCCGTGAGCTCGGCCAAAAATATGCCCTTTGAACCCGTATAAACGGGTTCAGGGTCGATTTACATCCCCGAAAGAGACTCCGCCCTTCGGCGTAGCCTCGTTCGGTTTCCTCCCCGCCCGAAGGCAGAGAGTTCAACCGATCAGCCTATCAGCCTGTCGCCCGACTTCGGGCTGAACGGTATTTAGTATTTAGTTTGCCTGAGAAATTACCACTGTCTCTACCTGATATCAAATATATGTCTTTTTGTCTCCCTTTTCTCGTTGCTCACATGTTCATTCCCAGCATCCTTTTTTAGAACCACATTTCTTTTGGTTCAGGTCACTTCTCCACCCGTGAGGAGATTGTCCTGCATTCACTACTATATAAGAGAAGTGATATTACATAGCAGTCCATTATGATTTTCTTCGCTTCTAACGAATTTTTTCTGTTTCCTAGTACTTTGCTTAGCTTTTGGAAGGCATCTTTCGCTATTCCAATGAGCTTTTGGTTGTTAAATAACTTCCCATCCACTGTTTTCACTTCACAGGTGAAAGAAGGAAACAGTCAAGTTGAAACCAAATGAAAATCATTTAAATTAAAATTAAATTTGTAAAATTTTATATTACAACACCTCGAGGGCTAGCCAGTCAATATCACGAACAAATAAACAAAAGTAGCGAGTTTGAAATTAACTGGATTCCAAAACACAGCAGTATTGTACGAGATATGCTAATTTATCATAAACAGACCGATCTGCATAAAGTATAACAAGTTACCCTGATATGCTGTGATAAGACACAGATAATATGCTATATGGCATTAGGGGCGGTCAACCGTGGGATTGCATTCAGTTTGAATGTTGAGGTTTGACATGATAGATAATGACAAAATATTTTTTCCGAAACGTCGTTTCCTTTGTTTTTTGGGGTTTTTTTTTTTTTGGTTTTTTTAGGAGATGAGTTTAAATATTTAGTTTAGGTTCAGAATCGTAACGTTGGAATTTTATTCCTTATAGCACAGCGTTATAAAATTTATAATTTACTGAAGCTTTACAAATTGTATATGGACAAGATGCATGACACAAGCACTAAATCAGTGAACTATCGAATAAGACCTTCATTTATTTCAAAGGGAAATTATAAAGCACAAAAGACTTCATTATGCTGTAATATGTCAAACAGTGCAGTAGTTTTAGTGCGATTTTCAAAAAACAATGCAAATTTAAACCATTTGTCTTATAATGTGTAACCAGCGGTATTATAATGTTATATACATTTTTATCTATTGTTGCTTTTATTAATTATGATCTAAAATATTATTCATTGAGTAACCTTTTTTTGTAATCAGTTTTTACTTATAGAATACAGTAAAAAATGTATATTTTGTGTGTGGTGATTCATAATTAGAATTCTGGTTTGGATATATATGTTCCATTCAATATATCTAATACAAAATATATCTACTTAAGTTGTATTTATTCTTGAAATAGTAGTCTCTTGAATTCAGATTGTAAGCAAATTAGATATTTCTGTACATTTTTCAGTCTATCTTTAAAACTAGCTACACTTATATTGATAAACCCTATGCATCTTATTTTTAGTATCAGTACATGTCACACCAAACCCCAGAATTCACCTAGGGTGCAATGTTGATTTCCTAAAAAAAAGATCAATAATATGCAGATTGTGGCATTATGCTTGAAAACAAGCTATGATAAATAAACTACCTGGAGGGATTCTTTCTGGATTAGCTAACAACCTTGTTTTAGTATCAATTATAAATTGGTCTGTAGCGTTTCGCTTTATTTCGGAAGGATATATATCTGTTTCAAACATTGAGCAAAAGAATTTGATATAGTACGACACAAGGATCTATTCGACCTCCTAGAAAAACTTTATGTAGGTAAACAATCCAGAATATTTACTTAACCCTGCTAATTATTTTGGGGAAAAAGTTTCACTTTTTATTAGGTTGGTGCAAAAATAATGACGTAATAATGTCGTTTTTTGACGTTACAAAATACGTCAAAAAACGACATTATTACGTCATTATTTTTGCGTCGTTTTCTCACATAGTAACATATGTGAGAAAACGACATTATTTTTGCACCAACCTAATAATATTTGTTTTTAATATAGTAACTTAGAAACTGAGTCACGTTGTAGCGGTGGCGACCAGCTTTACCAGACTATAAATTAACAAATGAACTCGAAGCACAGAAGGTCATAAAAGAATTACAATTCGCTTTATGAACACGTCTGTAGCTGGTTTGAACGGTATGTTTGGGACGTGTTTATGCGTCAGTGTTTGGAAAAACACTCTCGAAAAAAAAAAAAAAGAGGCTAAAAATCGCCTGGATACACATAGTATGTGAATTGAGTGAGTACGCAAAATTAGAAAGTAGCTAATGACAATGATGCATCTTCTTACCAGATTTATTTAACCAATGCAGCGAAGTAATCTTACGGGAACAAGATGTCATACTACGATTTATCGGTGGGAATCATCATAAGATATTCAGATGACACCTTGTTGATAGTAAACCTGGAAAGAAAACGGTAGGAATTGAGAAGAAAGTACGAACCTCCAATCGTAAGTAGGCAGAATGTATGGTTTTTATAAAGATGAATATCCCAAGATGCCTGCGTCAGATGTCACAATCAAGGACATTAACAATCTGGAAAGTCATTTAACAAATGCCGTAAAATGTAACACTGAAATTCGAGGCTAAAAGAAACCTGAAATCTTTCATATTGTTAAAAGATTGAAAAACAAGAAAATTACTTTGAAGAGAGTGTGAAATGCTATATGATATCAATTCCCTTATATGGCAGTGAATGCTGGAACTTTTCCACTCAAATGAAGCGGATACTTGAGGCAACACAGACATGGCTCAAAAGTTACTCTATGCCAGACTATGCTGAAATTATTAAACGATCTTCTAGACATATGTCAGGACATCGCCAATCTTAGTAAACATTTCTAGCAAATATTTCATTTTATCCCAATTTCACAAGTTTAAAGTAAGGGTTTTAACAAAGAAGCAAACATGATTTCGAGCGTCCAGTCTCTCAAGTTTTGCATGTATGATGGAAAGTTCATCGGAAATATTTCATTTGCAGTGTAATGATGTAATGTAAGAAAATATCTTGGGGATTTTTTTTATGAAAACATCCCAAAGAATAAAAAAGACGTTTGAAGCATTGTGTGGTACGTAAGCTGCTGCGAACGCGATTTAGAAAAGCTAAGAAGTATTTTGTATGTTTTCAAATCTCTGAGTAAATCAAAGAGTAAGGGGAACGCATTCCATCATTTTTATACAGAGGGTCTTTTCTCAAACAGTTGTATTTTTTTTTTTGTTAGTCAACCATAGGACATACCGCTACCCAAACACCAATTAACATATTATAAAATTCGAACTTAGAATAATATTTAATATTTTTCTAAAATTAAGCGGAAATATTTATTAAGAATTTTTTTAATGAATAATCATAATCTTTCAATCATTAATCACGAAATTCGATTATTTAAAATCTCCGAAAGTTTTCTAAAAGGACTTTGATAATTTAGGTTAAATCTTTGAAGCATATCATAGAATAATCTATCTATATATAAAATTCTGTGACTTCCGTTAGTCTGTCCGTCACATTCTCTAAAATATCTATACATTACTCGATCGAAACCAAATTTTGGGGAGAAGTGCATATAAGTCGGTAGAAAGTACAATTGTTTTTTTTAGGGGGCTTAGCTTAGTACAATAAATTTTCATTAATAGTTTTCGAAAAATTAACAGCTTTCGAAAAATTAATAGTTTTATTATTTAACACCGAAAATAGTGCCACTATATTGAAAAAAAATTTAATGATTAAAATAACAAATAATTTTTTGTTGCATATCTTTTCTTTAAATTTATATATATATATATATATATATATATATATATATAAAAGAATCCAGTTTCCAGTTCGCCCTGCCTTTGAGAGGACTATAAAAAAAAAATCACAGGCCCAAACGTTTCAAAATGTTGGAATTTGAATCCAGAAAGATTTACGGATGAGCAGTTCTACGTTGCATGCGCAAGAGTAAGAAATCCTAATAATGTATTCTTCGATGTTAAAAAGGAAAAAGCAAAAAAATAAATTTTCTTAAAGAAATATTGTTTAGCATGAAGTCCTATAAAATCAAATTAAATAAAATAAATTATTAAACGGCGAAGTTTGCCAAAGTATTTTCAAAACAAAACAGCTTATTCAAATTCCATCGATTGGTTTGCTAACTTGAAGGAAACGTAGAGTTTTTAAATCTCGACAAAAATAATAGGTTAATAAAATATCAACAATACTAAATACTGTGAAAATCTCAAGACGCGTAGGATAATACGATAATTTCAAATTCAATAAATAATACAAAAGTTTTCTAGAAGGAACCTGAATATTTTAAGACAGTCATGCCCTTAAATAAGAATTCTGTTTTAATCATTTCACCGCAAGCAAGGCAATAAACCTACTAAGACGTAACGGGTTATTGAGTTTCAAAGATGATAAAAACATATTAAGAGAATAATAAAAGATCAGGAATTAGGAGGATTAACAGATAACGATTGACATTGCATTTAAATTTTTGAAGATCAAAGTTAATTAGGAAGTAAGAAGCTGAAAAAGAGTTCCACAAGTGAGAAATGCGGTAAAAGAAACTCATACCATAAAACTTACGGTTATGTCTAGCCATTTCAACTGTAAAATTTTGAGACCTTTCCACCAATCTAGCACTAGGCTTAAATTCATGAAATCTAAGTACCATAGAAGAAAGTTCAATGGGACAATTAAAATGGAAGTATTTAGAGAATATTCAAAGAGAAGCTACGTTACGGCGTTATGGGAAAGGGACTGAAACCAAGATACCAGGACAGGACCAATAATATTGCAGATTCTTCTTTGGATTTTATCTAGAATCCCTAAACATATAGCATCAAAATTCAAAGCAAAGACGAATAGTCGGCTTATAAATATGTAAGATAGATTCTGACGAGAAAAATTGTCTAGCACAATACAGTAAACCAAACCTTGAAATTAATGCAATCTTTCCAATTTCAATTTTCTTAAATTAACATTGCTCATAATTTATTTAAACTTTCTAAAATGAATATGATAGAAGTTCATGACTTAGACGATCGGGATGTGATGTTTGCATTTAAAACCTCTGTACATAAGGAAGTTTTTGACTTTAGATTTCATTGCTCACAGACTTTACAGCTACTTCAATTCTTCTTCAACTTGCTTTAATCGTCTGTTAGACTAAAAAAAATAACTTAATAATTGTTGAGGTAGAAAATTAGATTTGATATTTAAAAGACAATATTTACGTTTTTCTTTAGCTATTTCATAGAAATTACCCACAATCACTATGAATAAATACTATATATATATATATATATATATATATATATATATATATATATATATATATATATATATATTTGAATAAAAACAGACCACGTTAAGGTTCCATGTAATAAATTATTTCACCATAACCCCTTTAACAGGTCTCTGGATCATCAGACTTTACTTCCAAAAATTGAAATGAAAAATGAAAAATGAAAAGAAATTCACACATTTTTGACGGACCTCATCAAGTATACGTAAAATTAACGAAGTGAGGAAGTGAGGTGGGAAAGAGGATATGAATGTGTCATATGTAGCATTTCAAATTCTTATTTTTAATTTTTAACTCCAATGTGTTGGCTAGATGTTGTTCGAATTTATTGTGTCTAGTCTCAAGATATAGATGGCTAAGGAGAGGAGGGGTGGAGACCGCCTTTAAAGGAAGAAGCTACACTACTTTCACGAGGACAGTTTTTCTTTCAAATTTTTTAGACGCTGTTAATTCGCGTTACTTTAACTGGCATGTTTGGGAGGTTAAAGTTTTTTCTGTATCTAAATGTTTAAACAATCTACGAAGAAATTAATTTGAAATTCAGTGGAGTTTTTTGTTATTTTCTATGAAACAGTCGATTAGAAAAATTCACAGATAGTACATTGAAAGAGTAATCTATTTTATATTTAGTAATCTTATTAATTAATTTATTTTTATCTTTTATTAATTAGTAAAAAAAAAACAAAAAAAAACATCTGCTCTGAATTTTACATTGAGCTCTCCGGATATCATCCTCCTCGGGTCTACACATACGGATTACCTAAGTTTGCATAAACTATATATATATATATATATATATATATATATATGGCACTTTCCAACATTATATGAAAATATATATGAGTTAAGTATAATATTATTATATATAAGTATATAGGAGGAACGTCTTAACAAGTTTTGAAAATAAGAATTATTGTTGTGTTGAAAAAGGAAAAAGGAAATCTTAGCGCTCTATACAGAGTGTAACAACAGAATTGTCCAAATCGTGTAACATCAAAATTATCCAATTGTTAGATTAAGCCCTGAACTGTTTTATCTTAGAAATGATTAAAGATATCTTACTGGAATTCTCCGAGTTTCTATAACACTACTGGACACTAATTTGAGCAATAAGGATGTATAATTACTCTCCAAGCTTAACAGAATATCCTAAAGAAATCGAACAAAAACAAAAATAACATCATCATTAATTAATCATAGCTAAAGATCAGAAACCTCATGAAATAAAGTTTATATATATATATATATATATATATATCTGTCATATGTTCATAACTATCTTTCTATCTAACTGCCTGTCTGCGACAGTTCACATTTCTGTATCTATCTCTGTCTGATCATATATATATATATGTGTGTGTGTGTGTGTGTGTGTGTGTGTGTGTGTGTGAAAATATTATGGAAAATAGGAAAGAAACTGGTTTGGTAAATAATCCAAAGTTCCTTAGTATTTTTGTTATTATTTTTTAAAAATAGTGCTCGATACGAAAGTAGAGCATAAATATAATTATTTATTTAAAAATATGATTCAAACTCGCTACATAAGAGGTCTCATGTTTCAAAACAAGAGCCGAAAACTTCAAAATAATATTTGAATTAACTTGGGTTAAAGTAGGCTCTGTTCCATCTCTAAGCGAAATTTTATTTTGGAATAACTTATTTCTGAAATTTACGAGTTTTAATAGTATATTCAGAAGCCTGCCTATTCTAAACAATCCGCCCTTGATATTACCATGGAAATTTTGACTTCAATTCTGAATATAATATGAAAACACGTAAATTTCAGAAATAAGTTATTCCCAAAAAAATTTCGCTTGAAGATGGAACAGAGCCTACTTTAACTCAAGTTAATTCAAATATTATTTTGAAGTTTTAGGCTCTTGTTTTGAAACATGAGACCTCTTATGTAGCGAGTTGGAATCATATTTTTAAATAAATAATTATATATATATATATATATATATATATATATATATATTATTCCAGGACAATTTTTCAATTTATTCGAGATGATCATCTCTCTTTCTAACCTTCTAACTTTCTGCCCTGGAGTAACAAGTTATCGCACAGGTTTCACGTACTATTCAATTTTCAAGTCATTTTTCACTGCTCTTTAGACTGTCATAGCTGAACCTCCTCCTCTCACGGGTCAAATGTCTTATGCATTGCGTTAGATCTTTTCTAATTACTCTTTTTAGCTCTAAGTTTGAAATGATGATCCCACTTCCTGTTGTGATCTCCAGATGCAGTTTTCCTCTCTACTGTTCCCATTTTTTAAAAATTATTCAGCGTTCTCTTGATGGTTCATCGATGAACTTTGAAGATGGAAACCAAACTATAAATGTCGGTACCATTAGTGAAGGCCTGAATGATATTTTCATTTCACCATTACTCAGTAAGACATTGGGTCTGACACAAACGATTTTAACTTGTTCATTTTTTAGTTGAATAATTCAAAGGTTTGTTCATTGATTATTACAATAAATTCTGTCAAGATGGCTAAATGTCTCATGTGAAAACCTCGAAAAATAAACTCAATTTTAGTGGGGGGGTTCTTTTTTTTTTTTTTAGATATTAAACATTTTGTGGGATGGACAATTATGCTGTTACACGATTTGGACAATTTTGCTTTACACACATATATATATATCACCATCAATACAGAGGTTTATTTATGTCGAAATAAATAGAAAAGATGTTATTCTCCAAAATGACGATGCAGGGGCGCATTTTGTAAAACACAAAAGAATAAATAACATTGTAAAGATGGCATGTTCCTCTAGATCTTCCATCTGTACATTTTTGAGATTCGGTATTGTAACTATTTACACTATTCGAACTGCTGTCCTCATCTTTATTGCCATATTCACGACGTTTCGGCCACTGTACGCTCCTGCCTTCTTCAGGTGTTATCCGTTGAAATTTCGAACCGAACCCTTTATTTAGTTCCCGGGATATATTGTTTTAATTCCTCGTGCTTTTTTGGATATTTTAGATTCAGTTTAATTCCACTGATTTACTCATCTCTCCAAGTTTTTTGTTTCCCCACAAATCCACCACTACCATTGCTGTGCTTAGGTATTGAACTCACAAGTTAGGTCAAGTCACTTTTTGAATCAATCTAACAATGCTTTTATCCATTGTGTCATGTGACATTGGCCCAGTGGATACATAGTGTAAATAGATATTTCCACGTTTACCACATTTAACATCTAAATATTTTCATTTCTTTCGATCAATTAAACATTTCATAAGTAGTAGACCATACAGAGATAAAGAAGTTGAAAACAACTTTTCAATTGTTATCTAGATAGAAGCCAGATTTATTTAAATGTCCAATCGAATATATGGCTTCCCGTTGAGCTGCAGTATTTGAAAAGAAGGCTATTATATCTTTGACAAATTGTATTTGAATAAATTTGATTTATATTTGCTTTCATATATATTTTTGTTAAAAGATAATTACTTCCTATACACACTAATATCAACTAGGACTGATCAAAAAGTATCGGGACAGGTGCTATAAAATAAAATTTCTTTTTATGTGCCATGTCCTTTCAAGACGTACGCGATCATGGCTCTCCACCTCCCTCTATCTGTTGAAGCTCTTCCTTCCCTCTGCTTCCTTCCCCAGATAATGTTCTGTCATCCACTTGCTTAATCCCTCCAGATATGTCACGTGTTGTTTTCCCTTGTCTCTCTTTCCCTCTATTTGACCCGTGAGTATCAGATCATCCAGGCCCTCCTTCCTCATTATGTGTCCCAGAAACTACAGCTGCCTCTTCCTGAAAATAGAACACATTAATTCGGCATGTAATCTCCTTCAAAGTAGTCTCCTCCTGAAGCCGCATACTTCATCCAGAATCGTTTCCCTTGATGGAAGCATTCCTGGAACTACTTTTTTGGGATAACGAGTAGCTGCCTCGTGAATTTTTTCGACGTCTTGAAATCTTATTCCTTTCATATGAAAGAGGAAAAAGTTTCAAGGGGCGAGATCTGAAGAATATTGTGTTTGTCGACCCCGGGGCATGTTGTCCTTAGCCAAAAACTGCTGCACAAGCCATGAACACTGATGGAATCTCTGTGATGCGGTGAGACAACCACACTCTACAGACTTTCCTTCCAAGCATTGCAAGCCAGCGAGAACGTTTTAACTTAGTGTCTATGTGCAATGTAGTTTAAAGTCAATCTATGCAGTCCCTATACTTTCTAATGAGACCTCGTAATTTACAAATGAGCAATGTTATAATAAAAAAATACTTTCATGAAAGTATACGCAACCGGCTTTTAACTAGTCCAGTGCAATTCAATGTTTAAATAAGCATTTATGCTTTTGGTGTTCATATTTACCGGAGTCGGTATTCAATTGCAGAATTTTGCATAAAAAAGACCTGACCTTCAGTGGTCAAAATCTAAAAATAATGTGGATGTACGCCAAATTGATGGGGATAATAGATATTCTTCATTTGTGAATATGCAGCCGAAGAAAAACAAGGAAAGATAATGATATCTGTCCGGACGGCTCACATTTCAACCAGCAAAAATATTGATTCCAATTAGATATTCTATTGTTTGAAACGACTTAGCAGATCTAAAAACAATCGTTAATATTTCCCTTCCTATAGAAATCTATTTGAAAACGAATCGAAAACTGAACAAATAATCTGCGCAGTCGCACAATGCTTGGGTAAAGTAAAAGTCTCATCATTTTCTAGTTGAAATTACTAGACGCAACCGTAAGTTCTACGCTAACAGTTTCTATCACACTTCTCTCTCGTGGAACTATCTTCTGGCTTCTTGCTTCCAAGTCAACTTTGATCTTCAAGAATTTAAATATTGTATTAATGGTTATATTATCTCTTCTTCATTCCTGTTCTTTTATTATTCCCTTAATATGTTTTTTCTCATATTCGGGAAGACTCGGTAAACCTTTGCGTCTTACCGGTTTTATTGTTTGTCTTGGGGTGAAATGATTAAAACAGAATTCTTATTGAAAGATATGATTTTCTTAACTATTCAATTTTCATCTTGTTCTTTTATTGATCTCTCTTCTTAATAGTATTTTTTTCATATTTTGTAACACTCAATAACTGCCTGTGCCTTAGCGGCTTTATTGCCTTGCTTGCAGTTAAAGGATTAATACACGCACACACACACATATGTATGTATGTATATATATATATATATATATATATATATATATATATATATATATATATATATATTAAACAAAAACGAAAACAAAAATTGTTGATGGAACCAAAGGACAACTTGCCAAAGCATAAAAATCTTACCCAGACAGACTTGAATACAAACAGACTTTTTTCAAATATTGCTCGATACAAAAGTAGAGCATAAATATAATTATTTATTTAAAAATATGATTCCAACACGCTACATAAGAGTTCTCATGTTTCAAAACAAGAGCCGAAAACTTCAATGTAATTATTTGAATTAAATTGAATTAAAGTACTTAGCTCTGTTCCATCTTCAAGCGAATTTTTTTGGAATGACTTGTTTCTGAAATTTACGTGTTTTATATATATATATATATATATATATATATATGACTTCCATTTTGTTGTCATTAGTCATTGTTTTCGGAAAAATAATGTTGCCAGATATACGTTTTGAAACAATAATGTTGCCAGCTATACGATTTTTGAAAAAATAATGATGCCAGCTCAACGTTTTTGAAACAATAATGTGGCCACCTATATGTTTTTGAAAAAATAATGTTGCCAGCTATACGTTTTTTGGAAACAATAATGTTGCCAGCTATACATTTTTGAAACAACAATGTTGCCAGCTATACGTTTTTTGGGAAAAATAATGTTGCCAGCTATGTGTTTTTGAAACAATAATGTTGCCAGCTATAAGTTTTTTGGAAAAAATAGTGTTGCCAGCTATACGTTTTTCGGAAAAAATAATGTTGTCAGCTATACTTTTTTTGGAAAAAAAATAATGTTGCCAGTTATACGCGTTTGGAAATATAATGTTGCCAGCTATGTGTTTTTGAAACAATAATGTTGCCAGCTATGCATTTTTGAAAAAATAATGTTGCCAGCTATATGTTTGATAGTACTGTATATTTAATATATGTATAGGTGTATGTATATATATATATATATATATATATATATATATATATATATGTGTGTGTGTGTGTGTGTGTGTGTGCGTGTGTATGTATATATATATATATATATATATATATATATATATATATATGTGCCTTAATTTGGCATTAAATGACCCACAGTGGTTGATATGCCATAAAACCCAACCAACCAACCAACTGAAAGAGATTAGAACTTTTAGAAGAAATAGGAAAAAAGGACATTTATGCTTAGCAACAGAAAGAAGAAGTTAAATTTTCTAGGTTATATAATGTGGAAAAAAGTGTAAAAGATTCTCTCGGGACAAAGAGAGAGAGAGAGAAAAGGATCTAATGCATAACTTAACTAGACAGCTTGAGTAAACTGACAGCGGAACAAAAATTAGGTGAGATAATAAAAAATACATTATTTATCAAGAGCGACAAAGGAGAGAAAATTTTGGAGAAATGATCGCTAACATCCTGAAGAGACAGAACACATAGAAGAAGAAGAAGAAGAAGAAGAAGAAGAAGAAGAACAACAACAACAACAACAACAACAAGAAGAAGAAGAAGAAGAAGTAGAAGAAGATGTGACACTAATTAGGGTTGCTAGAAAGAAAGAAGAAAAAAAGAAAAGGCGAGAATTAAATTTAGGTGATGAGAAGCAATCATGAACAGGACACTGAGCGATGTTATTTTTCTAACAAAGAAAAGTGGTAAGATTTTACTTTCATTATCGAGGAAGTAAGACACTGGATTTAATTTGATTTATGACGACGGACCGAGTGGACGATAGCCGCCTGCCATGACAACGATAATGAAAATTTCAGGTTGGTCAAGTGGCCTACGAAACAGAAACTGGGAGATAATGATAATTAGGTCATGCTCTGACCGAAACCAATATGTCCGTTGGACCACCCCCATATCATTTGGAAAAAGACACCTGTTTTATGTCGAAGCTGGCCACGATAGGAAAATTATTTTATCAGAACGAATAATTGACTGGAACGTGGATATCGCCGGATGACCACCCACTTGTTTGCGAAGGTCCCGAGTGATGAATCCCAGGTCACATTCAGGATAAAATTGAGATTAAGAGACCACACTACGGGTCGTATTGGTTTGTTTTCGGGCAGGAAAGAAAGAAAGAAAGAAAAAAAAAAAAGGAAGATAATTTTTTTTTCTTTGAGCAAGATTTTTTAAACCAAGGCCAGTCTGGCCACACCCACACTGCTTGACGTCCATTGGCTGAATGGTGGCGTGAGCGGTATCCGAAGGTAATCATGTGAAGAAGGAGGGGAGGCCTGTTGACGCACCCCTGAAGGGATCAGTGTGAGATGCCAGACAGACTTGAATACAACCGACAATACTGGAATAGAAAGAGAAAAATGGCCAGAAACGAAACATCTACGTACTAAATTAATGTGATCGAAGCTTAGATTGCCTAAAACGAGCAAAAAACGTTAAGTCCTATGAAAAGATGGCTCTAGTCGCAACTCGAGTTTCACGCGATCTTCAGACGAATTGAACGGTTCAATTTTGAAGATCGCATGAGTATATATATATATATATATATATAAGTATGTATGTACACGTATGAGTAATAGATTCGATTTGGTTGCAAAGAAACCATGACAAACAGAATTTAAAAAATAACAATTATATACACCTACAAGATATTATTTTTTCACTTTTACAATGCAGCGTGGCATCATTTTTACTGATACAAGTTCTACTATTTAATCCATAGATGGAAGAGAAAAGGTAAAATCATATATTTTCCAAAGGCATTCGCGTGTAACTGAATATAATGAACCCAATTGGAAATGGAGCTCGGCTCTTCAATTTCCAATTTGGAACCGTTATCCATTACACCAACCAACCGCAAATCCAAGGGTCACTTATCTATGTACCGACCAAGCTCAACATTGCTTAACTTCGACGATCGTACAAGAACCGTTGTTTCAATGTGATATGGATTTTCCACGTGGAGGGGGCTTTACTTTCAGATTCTTCTGGTGGGTATTGGTAGAGGAGAAGGTTTTGTTGTTTTTTTTTTACCCGTCGGAGTAGATGATGCGGTTGTAGCATCTGTCCAGTGCCGGAGACCTTCTCTACTCTCTTGCGTCCTTACCCCTCCCCCCGCTGCATGGACAGAATCCTCGGACTTGATCCGTAACATCTGTTCCGTAGCGGCTATGACTAGCTTAGACACGCTATGACCAGCTAAGACCAGCTTGGACCTGCGACCTCAGTTGAAACAACTGGATCCCCACGTTAAAAACAGACCTTGCCTCACAACCCGACTCAGTGGGGAGTCGTGGTAAATACAGGGCTCTTCTTCCAGAAGGGGCAGAAGAGAAGGGTTTTTTCCCAGTCAGAATAGATGATGGGGTTGTAGTATTTGTCGCGTGCAGGAGACCTTCTCTCTTCCCTTGAGTTTCCACCCCCCACTGTTGCGTAACATTTGTTGCGTAGCGGTGGTATGACCAGCTATCATTAGCTTAGACAAGCTCTGACCAGCTTAGACAAGCTCTGACCAGCTTAGACAAGCTCTGACCAGCTTAGACCAGCGGCCCGAATATAAACACTCGGGTCCCCACATTGAAGATCGACCGTCTGCCACAATCTGACTCAGTGGCGGGTTAAGGTAAATCTTGGATTTTCCACATGGAGCAATTAAATAACAGACTACTGTTTCTTATACAATAATTATCACAACATAGGAGAAATCTCAAGGAATTTAAATAAACGATATTATGAAGACAAAAGGAATCTTTTTTCAAAACAACATATTTGCTCAACTTGATGATTCTGCCGGTAATTTTGATTCAAGAAATGCTACTTTAATTAAAAGAGAAATTTACTACGATTAAGATAATTAGAAAGTGCTTTAATCGCTAGATTATCCACAGTACATTTACGTCCAGTTTCTAACATTTTAACTTTCTTGTCAGATTTTCTTCTATCACAATGTGAGGTATTTAATAACAAAAGTGATGAAAACATGAACGAAAACTGAAATCGATTTGACAATAGATCTAAATATATATTAGGTTAGTGGAAAAATAATGTCGTTTTCTCACATAGTAACATATGTGAGAGAACGACATTATTTTTGCACCAACCTAATATTTAAAATTTTCATTATCAACGTCCCGCTTTCTTTCATGCGCGCCTGTAATCGCATCAACAGAAACAGCAATAGTCACATTTTTCGTGTGAAGTGTTTTGACCTTTAAGGTCAAAACGCGTCACACGAAAAATGTGACTACTTTGTCAGAAAATTTACGCCTTATAATTGTTCTTGATATCTAAAAAATTGTATATAGTTTTCATATATATATATATATATATATATATATATATATATATTAGGTTGGTGCAAAAATAATGACGTAATAATGTTGTTTTTTTGACGTTAATAAATACGTCAAAAAACAACATTATTACGTCATTATTTTTGCACCAATCTAATATATATAAGAAACAACAGATATTTTTATATATAGTACTCAATATTAAAAATATTAAAATAATGTTAAAAATAGAGCGTTAATAATATCATATGAAAAGATTACTTAACATTAAATATCAATTTTATCCCGACTTCGAAGTTTCTTGGTAAAATTTCCAGTCTTCAGAGGGTTCTGCTTTTAAAATATCGTTTAAAACCAGAACCTTCTGAAGACAAGAAATTTTACCTAGCAACTTCGAAGCCGGGATAAAATTCATATTTAAAAGTTAGGTAACCTTTCATATAAGATTGATATTATATATATAGCGGACTCTCCCGTCGTATTCAACGTATGAGGATCAAGCAGCTCAGTTGCTAAGAACCGAGAGCGCAGACATCAGCACATATGATTTGATTATAGTGGTGAAGGCATTGTGCAGGATCAACCACACTTTTTGAAGGGCCGAATACAGAGACCTGGTGCACTACGTGCCACAAGGTCCCTAAACGACCCTCTGCATTTGTCCTTCTTTTAGACCAGTTGCCATCCAAGGCTATAGAACACAGTCTGTCCTACTATTTAACCATAGCTGGACAGAGAAGATATATATATATATATATGTGTGTGTGTGTGTGTGTGTGTGTGTGTGTGTGTGTGTGTGTGTAGAAATATATAGAAAATAGGAAAGAACTCGTTAGGTAAATAATCCAAAGTTCTTTAGTATTTTTGTTATTATTTTTTTTCAAATATTGCTCGATACAAAAGTAGAGCATAAATATAATTATTTATTTAAAAATATGATTCCAACACGCTACATAAGAGTTCTCATGTTTCAAAACAAGAGCCGAAAACTTCAATATAATTATTTGAATTAAATTGAATTAAAGTACTTAGCTCTGTTCCATCTTCAAGCGAATTTTTTTTGGAATGACTTGTTTCTGAAATTTACGTGTTTATATATATATATATATATATATATATATATATATATATATATATATATATATATATGACTTCCATTTTGTTGTCATTAGCCACGCTCACTGAATCATGACGCCCAAATTTCGGTGTGTGGAAAATTATTTAAGTCAGGTAATTTTTAAAGAAACAGCAACATAGAGAAAACATTTTCTACCCTGTTTATGATGATCAATTGTTGGCGCAAAACTTAATATGCTAACGAGGTGATCAAAATCAAGTAATCAAATTGAACAGATAGCAATTTGAGACACATATTTTAGCATCAAGCGGGGAGAATTCTCCAACTGTAGTTAGATGCATTACATATCATGACAGAGCCACAAGCCTCTCCCTGTCAATTAAACTTGTGAAAAAATTCTTGTTAAAGAAAAATCTGCGCTCTCCTGGTTTATATTTTTATTTAGTGTGTTTTCTCCAATAATCACGACGGTATATAACAATAAATAAATATACCATTTAATAAATAAATGCAGAGCCTACTCAAATATGAGTATCCACTAAGAAAACGTTTAAAGTGATAAAATCTGTCGGATTATTAAATAAAAAAATCCATTACTTCTTTTATATATATATATATATATATATATATATATATATATATATATATATATATGTGTGTGTGTGTGTGTGTGTGTGTGCGTTTGTGTGTGTGGAGAAAACATTTCCTACCCTGTTAATCTGTTTGAATCTTAAGTTGTTTTTCTATTTATTTTGTTTTTGTCTGCATTGAAAATTAAATGACAATGAAAACGAGACAGTCAATCAAAATCCTCTTTTACAAAATGATTTCGACTCTTCTAGATTCGTCTACGATTTTCCCAATGAACAAATCTCTGGTGTCCATTATTAACGTTAAGTCGTCACGTAATGTAGAAACATTTGAACAAGTTGAGGAAAGGGGGTAAATTGTTAAATCGAGTCGTTCTAACGAATTATCATGATAGCGCAAGACACATTCCTTTGGCTTATTGCCTCAAACAGATTATGTTCAGAAGGAATATCACATCAGTTGTATATATTGTGTTGGAAACAAAGTTTCCGCAAAACTTTTATTACAAAAGATATACAAACTTTGCGGGAACTCTGTTTCCAACACAGTACTTTTTTTTTTTTTACATTGGGTTAATCATGCACAAGACACAAGAGCCACTCGAAGCAGAGGGTTGCACAGTAACAGGCATAGTTTTTGCGGATATGTGGGGAATATAACGGTTAACATTAGATATGAAAAAGTTAAGATTGTAGTGATCGGGCAAATATCCTCTTGTGAGTCAGTTCCACAGAGCATTGTTTTCGTTGTTTGAGCGGAACTAACCTCTCGCCATTGGGATACGAAGGGAATGAGAGTGGTTCGTTACAGTGCGCGTGACATGGTGGGTCTTAGCCGTAAAGGTTAGAACTGGTGGAACTAATTATTGCAGTTCGTCTGAGCACTTTCCATGAAAGTAGAGAAGGAGGCTTGCGATATTTCGCCTGTAGGATGGAAAATAATTTATCACCCATAAGAATACGGAGATGTTTTTTTAACCTCTATGGAGACTACAAATTGAGGACTGGGCGGCTCCTGACCAAATATGACAGCATTACTCCATTTTAGGCTTGATCTGTCTCTTGTAAAAATAGAGGGGAGCACCAGGAGTTGAGTACTTACTAAGCGACCATTTTTCTTACATGTCTAGCGATGGATCGTATATACGAAATTCACATGTACTAGGTTTACGCAAAAATTTCAGAATTTTTCTGCTGTATATTCAGACTCTTTTAACTGGAACACTTTTTTTTTCGAAATTTTAATATCTGTAAGGATATTAAGATGTATCTATACTTCTGGATTTGAAATAAAATACTTGAATATTAATACCGCTTACACGAGATTTACTATGGTTGTCTATAAAGAAAAAGGCGATTAAACTATTTTATATGAATAGGAATTGATTTTCAATCATGAATTAAAATTTTGCTAAATTAATTAGAATTAAACATGAATATATTTATTTATTTATTTCACCCTAAGCAATGCATTAAAATCCATAAGACTTTGGGGGTTACTGAGCGTGGAAGAATATAAGAAAAGGAAAAATATTATTAAAGACAAGAACAGTAAATTAAAAGGTTTAAAGGAAACAGAAGATAACGATTAATATTGCATTCAAATATTTGAAGATCAAACTTGACTGGAAAGCAAGAAACCGAAGGAGAATTACACGAGCGAGAATATCTCATTAATTTTAATTTTTCACGGGTTTATTTTTATGGCAATGCTCAGATGTGTTTATATTCTACAACCAAGCGGCGTAGAAATTATATAAAGGAATAACCATCGACAAAATTTGAACTATCATCCCAAGATTCTGAGAGTATATTTGAAATAAACATCTTACCGATTTGTCTCCACATTCCATATTCATTCCATATGTAAGTGTTTATTTGATATTCTCAACGCCATATTGTTTCTTTATACCTAACTGTAAGTGATGTAATAAACTTAATTTGGCCAATTCCTTAGATGGAGCATTACTTTTTATTAGTAATTTCTGTTTAATTTTAAATACTGTTTCATCGAGTAAGGTGTCTGTCAAAACTTGGTAAGAGTGTCTGTAATAACAACGACAACGCAGTTTAGTCTTGTGACTTAAATCTACAGAAGCGATACTCCTGATTTTTATTCGCACATATACAATATGGCCGACACGGTACTTCCGTGTCTGAACAATATCTGAAACTGTGCTTCTGTTTCTTTAATTCCCGGTTCCACTATGTCGTCCCTGTCATTTGTAACTCCAAGTATCCACGTTCAAATCACATCGGTGGCTTCTTATTTTTTCCAATATATGCTGTTTCTTATAGACAGCATAATAAAAAGAACAGAGCGTTGCAGTAAAAGCAACATAAAGATGGGAAAAAATCCAAACTGGTCATAAATCACCAATAAAAAAACAATTTATGACAAGTCATAAAAAAACTGCTAGGTAACCTTGACATAATTGAAATTATTGGAATAACTGAGAACCTGCCAAACCTGTAAACCGCCTGTATATCAATAATAAAGAAATTCAGTAAATATACAAAAACAGTAAAAAGTGCAACACAACGGCGTTTCTTTTCGCCTGACTTATTTAACCTATACACACTGAAAGAGAGCGTCCTGGGTATGACGTTAAACTGCATCCAAGACCTCTGATCAGGAGGTTTTGAGGAGCGGGGAACCACCTCTTAATTGCTGGTGTTCCCATGTCCACCTTGACCCGGAGTGGTAGCACCTGTTAGGGTCCAAGCTATGGGCAAATAGTGAACTTCTAGTTTTTCCAGATCTTACCCACGTCCTGGGTATGATGATAAACTATATCCGCATCCTGGGTATGATGATAAACTACATCCGCGTCCTGGGTATGACGATAAACTGCGTCCAACAACAAGGCCTCAGATAATGTTTTCGGAAAAATAATGTTGCCAGATATACGTTTTGAAACAATAATGTTGCCAGCTATACGATTTTTGGAAAAAATAATGTTGCCAGCTCAACGTTTTTGAAACAATAATGTGGCCACCGATATGTTTTTGAAAAAATAATGTTGCCAGCTATACGTTTTTTGGAAACAATAATGTTGCCAGCTATACATTTTTGAAACAATAATGTTGCCAGGTATGCGTTTTTGAAACAATAATGTTGCCAGCTATACGTTTTTTGGGAAAAATAATGTTGCCAGCTATGTATTTTTGAAACAATAATGTTGCCAGCTATATGTTTTTTGGAAAAAATAGTGTTGCCAGCTATACGTTTTTCGGAAAAAATAATGTTGTCAGCTATACTTTTTTTTGAAAAAAATAATGTTGCCAGCTATGTGTTTTTGAAACAATAATGTTGCCAGCTATGCATTTTTGAAAAAATAATGTTGCCAGCTATATGTTTGATAGTACTGTATGTATATTTAATATATGTATAGGTATATGTGTGTGTATGTATATATATATATATATGTGTGTGTGTGTGTGTGTGCGTGTGTGTGTGTATGTATGTATATATATATATATATATATATATATATATATATATATATATATATATATATATGCCTTAATTTGGCATTAAATGACCCACAGTGGTTGATATGCTATAAAACCCAACCAACCAACTGAAAGAGATTAGAAGTCTTATCAGTATTTATTATTAGCAACGAGAATCTAAACAATATAAAATATGCAGATGACAGTGTTTATATCAAATATAGAAACGAAACTACAAGAACTCCTACAGAAGGTAATGAAGAAATGTCAGTGAACGCTGGACAATCTCCTCGCAGATGAAGCAACAGAAATGTAGTTCTAAAAAAGGATCCGGGAATAACATGGACCGAATATGTGAGCAATGATGAACTTTTAGAAGAAATGGGAAAAAAAGGACATTTATGCTTAGCAACAGAAAGAAGAAGTTAAATTTTCTAGGTTATATAATGTTGAAAAAAGTGTAAAAGATTCTCTCGGAACAAAGAGAGAGAGAGAAAAGAATCTAATGCATAACTTAACTAGACAGCTTGAGTAAACTGACAGCGGAACAAAAATTAGGTGAGATAATAAAAAATACATTATTTATCAAGAGCGACAAAGGAGAGAAAATTTTGGAGAAATGATCGCTAACATCCTGAAGAGACAGAACACATAGAAGAAGAAGAAGAAGAAGAAGAAGAAGAAGAAGAAGAACAACAACAACAACAACAACAACAACAACAACAAGTAGAAGAAGATGTGACACTATTTAGGGTTGCTAGAAAGAAAGAAGAAAAAAAGAAAAGGCGAGAATTAAATTTAGGTGATAAGAAGCAATCATGAACAGGACACTGAGCGATGTTATTTTTCTAACAAAGAAAAGTAGTAAGATTTTACTTTCATTATCGAGGAAGTAAGACACTGGATTTAATTTGATTTATGACGACGGACCGAGTGGACGATAGCCAACGATAATGAAAATTTCAGGTTGGTCAAGTGGCCTACAAAACAGAAACTGGGAGATAATGATAATTAGGTCATGCTCTGACCGAAACCAAAATGTCCGTTGGACCACCCCCATATCATTTGGAAAAAGACACCTGTTTTATGTCGAAGCTGGCCACGATAGGAAAATTATTTTATCAGAACGAATAATTGACTGTGACGTGGATATCGCCGGATGACCACCCACTTGTTTGCGAAGGTCCGGAGTGATCCACATTCAGGATAAAATTGAGATTAAGAGACCACACTACGGGTCGTATTGGTTTGTTTTCGGACAGGAAAGAAAGAAAGAAAGAAAGAAAGAAAGAAAGAAAGAAAGAAAGAAAGAAAGAAAAAAAAAAAAAGGAAGATAATTTTTTTTCTTTGAGCAAGATTTTTTAAACCAAGGCCAGTCTGGCCACACCCACACTGCTTGACGTCCATTGGCTGAATGGTGGCGTGAGCGGTATCCGAAGGTAATCATGTGAAGAAGGAGGGGAGGCCTGTTGGCGCACCCCTGAAGGGATCAGTGTGAGATGCCACTGTGAGAGAGATGAGAAACCCGTTGACACCCTCTGAGGGTATGGGGGAGATACCAAAATGAGAAAGGAAGAATTTGGGAGGACGAAAAACTTCAAAAAATGGAAATAATAATTCTTCCTGACCGAAAACAAAGAAAAACCTTTAATACGGATTTAGAATTATCAAGGAACCTCAAACCCCGACAGGCACACCCCGGTTTTGGTCGGCGTCCATATAAGCAGAGTCGCAACGAGTTGCGGCAGTTGAATTAAGGAGTTCGCAGCTGAGTTGAATTGAGTTGGGCCCGCCTCGCAGAAAGCTGACTAAGATTCCACGCAATCACAACCTCAACTTCTAACCAGGAACAATTTATTTTTGAAGAACGACTTAGACTCACACCACCAAAACAAGTTTTACGAATATCGCCTGAAGATACACCAAAACCAGTTTCTTAAAAGAACAAATTAAGATGTTAAGACTCGCCTAACAAACACAAAGTGTCACGAATCCATATAAGCGAGTTGGAAGAAAGACGCAGTTCTGTATTCAGCAACCAGATATAAAATATTGTTATTCCTTTTTAACACATTCGAACTTTTCGAGTTATTACTTTATTTTCTTTTACATATACTTGTGCGGTATTACCCTTGTTCGGACTCGACTCGCATTACGGCCCGGCGACTGATTGATTTCGTCTACCCAAGATCAAATCACAACGTGGGTAGATTAGACTGGAGATCAAAGCAGTTAATTCGGTAACCAGACGTTGGAGGCGAGCTGGGAACAAGGCTGATACCGAATCTAACCAGATTCCCATCCGAATCAGCAAAAGGTTAGAACGTCACATTTGGTGCCGCGACCAATACCAAGTCACATTGGTCGTCACAGGACAGGATAGGACGGCGACGGCACGGAGACAGACGGGGTGACGTCACAATTGGGCCGCGACCTGGACAGCACGGCAGACGCGGCCAGGCAGACGTCACATTTGGCGCAGCGACACCGGGGGATGTCACAAGTGGAAGAAGAAGATGAAGAAAAAAAAATTCGGTCAACTCGTGATAAATCATTGTTTTGTTAATAACATTCAATTTTCATTTACATGAAAGTTTATTTTCAATTAATAAAAGTATATGCCTATAGGAGAATATTATTTTCACTTCAATCAACTACCTTTTAAATTAATTAATATTACACGCACATTTATAGTCTTTATAAATAATTAATTATTTAGAATAGAAATATCTCTTGAAAAAGTGACAGTCGGCCATGTAATTTGCTAATAAATCCAACGAGAATCTGACAGTATTTCTTTAAATATTACCCGACTTAAATAATTTCTCTATATTTCTGTGATGACGTAATGTAATTACTTACACTATTTACATTATTCGGACTGTTGTCATCATCTTAATTACCACATTCACGACCTTTCGGTAGTTATACGCCCCAGTCTTCTTCGGGTGATTGTAATTTCGAACTGAACCCTTTATTTTGTTCAGCGGATTAGATTGTTCTAGTTCCACGTGCGATGCCTCTTCCGGATGTCTTAGTCATCTCCGCTTAACTGCAGTAACCAAGTAGTGAACTCTCAACTCCTAGGGTCAAGTCAATAGATCCAACCAACGACATTATTCCTTTGAGGGCAAAAGTGCATAAAAAATGCATGCACTGATGAAAAATCCAAATTATTATGATATATATATATATATTTATTAAAAACATTTTTATGTTTAACGTTCTTTTTATAGATACAAGTATTTAAGTAAATGCTCTGTTTATAATAAACAGTATTAAATAACATTTACTGGCCTGAATGTCTGAGAAATTTTCATAGAAAATATCCGTCCTTGGACGGGATTCGAACCTGCATCCTATACGGATGCGTCATTTACGCTGACGTGCCTAACCTCTCGGCCACCAAAGAACGTTCCGCATGCCAGGCCGAATTTACTGCTTATTCTCGGACATTCAGGCCGGTAAATGTTATTTAATACTGTTTATTATAAACAGAGCATTTACTTAAATACTTGTATCTATAAAAAGAACGTTAAACATAAAAATGTCTTTAATAAACAAAAATTGTCGGACTTTGTCAATTTCTTAATATATATATATATATATATATATATATATATATATATATATGGATTAAATCCGACAGTTTAAATTTATTTGCTTAAATGGCATTTTATGAACGGATATTCATATTTAAGTAGAAGCTCCGTTTTTTATTAATTTAGTTTAATAAACGGTATATTTCATTTCTTTACTTCTACGATCCTGAGTATTTCGAGTAATAGTCGAAAAAAAGAAATGAGCTAAAGTTTTGTATTTCTTATGTATAGTTTACCTTCGCTTAAAGAAATACAATCAAGAAAGCTTTTGTGTAGCAATTTAAAAATGTTTTTCTTGTAACCTCTTATAATAAAAATATAATAATATATTGCTCTACTTTGTACTGAGCATTTTTTTAATAATGCTACGAACAGTGAATTTTACTCTATCTGTTCTTTCGCTCATTTGTATATATATATATATATATATATATATATATATATATATATATATATATATATATATATATATATATATATAAATTTTATATGTTCATACATTCTATCCCTGATATTGGGCACTTTTGCTTAATATAACATACCTTAAAATAATATATTTCTCATATATATATATATATATATATGTGTGTGTGTGTGTTTTCGACGAGGCTATGAAACTAATCAAAAATAAAATTATCAGGATTGATCAAATATTGACAAGTAGGCTGAAAACATATTAGTTACCTTTCATATGTGTGTATAGCATAGGGAGAAACAAATATTTGTACACATACAAATTTTTAATTTATTGTATTTCCAACTAATGAATAAACATACTTTTCATATACTTAAGTATACACTGATGCATAATAACTAAATATGCATAGAAAACAGAAAGAAAATTGATTTCATATAAATAAATCCCATTTATCCATTTTAATGGATGAAAAAGTATTCGCAACAAAGAATATATAATCTTCATTTAATACTTTGGAGAATAGCCATTATTCAATTCTTCAGCAACCCATATCCCCTTGTAGTTCTCAATTAATGGTTTGCAAATTTTTGTTGGTATTTTGTTCCATTCTTCTTCGCATATGATCTTCAGATCCGGGATGTTTGTTGGAATTCTCGATTGTATTTGAATTTTCAAATAACACCACAGATTCTCAATTGGCTTTAAATGGGGGGACTGACTTGATCCTTTCAGGATATTTACATTATTTTTAGCAAGCCACTTCTTCGTAAATTTTGCAATGTGCTAAGTATCATGATCTTGTTGGAAGATCCAATCAAGAGGAAATTCAACATTTTCAACCGAAATCATTAAATTTGCTTCTAAAATATTTTGACATGCTGCAGCATTCATTCT
Organism: Acanthosepion lycidas; assembly: GCA_963932145.1. Classification (NCBI taxonomy): domain Eukaryota; kingdom Metazoa; phylum Mollusca; class Cephalopoda; order Sepiida; family Sepiidae; genus Acanthosepion; species Acanthosepion lycidas. Next base: position 49,891,114 of record OZ010595.1, on the reverse strand, counting down.
ACCATCTAATACTGATATGTTGCCAGTACTTTTTACAGAAAAATATCCCTAAACCATGATGCTGCCACCAACAAATTTCACTTTTGGAACTGTTTTTTTTTTTTTTTGTTTGAAGGCATCGCCATCTTTCCTCCATACATGATTTCTAGAATTACTTTTAAACAACTCAATTTTGGTTTCGTCTGTCCATGATTCTATTTCCTAATATGATTTTTCATTATCCCTATGTTTATGAACGAATTTCAACCTGGCATCTCTGTGACTTTTCAATAGCAGTGGAGTTTTCCGATGGGAGCGTGATTGTTCCTGTGAATTCTATTGCTTACTATCCGTTTAGTGACACAGATTCCTGATGAAAGCAAATCATCCTGTAACTTGTGATGAGTAACCATTGGATTTTTTTTTATTTGACGCATTAATTTCCTTGAAGATCTTGAAGAAATCTTCTGTGGAGCACACGTTCACACACACAATTTTAAAAATAAATGGCAAGAGAACAGGAGTTAATATGAACACAATGAACACGGTGAGAGCGGGAAGTACTAATGACAGCTAGTGAAATACATAGGAACCACGTCAAAATTTATCATCATCATCATCTAATTTACGTCAAAGAATAACAATCATCATCACACATATAAAAACGGAGTGAAAAATTAATATATATATATATATATATATATATATATATATATATATAAACTTTAAATTCAGTATATCTAATTCATCTTCGTAATTACAAAATACATCATATATATGTATATATATATATATGTGTGTGTGTGTTTGTGTGTATGGCATATACATATAAAAACATATGCAAATATAGACATCCATAAAAACATACCAGTAAATACATATATGCAATATATGCACACACCTATACGCATATATATATATATATACATACATACATACATCTCTTCAATAATATAAATTCACAGGTAATTTTTTCTAGATCAAGCCATTTACACTTGTTCTCTTGTGTTTATTGATTTTTTTTTAAACTTAACATATTTGTATTAAAAACTTACCTGCTGAAATAAATTTATTACAGGATTTTTCGCGATGAGTTAAGTTTCTTTTCCTTTTATATATATATATATATATATATATATATATATATATATATATATATATATATATATATATATATATATGGTTAAGGGATATTTAGGCAGCAAATATTCATAAAGGTTTGTCTAATTTTTTGCTATATTTTTTTTTACAATTTTCCCATAAGTTGTAGACGTTTGAACTAGAAATATTGATAAACTGTCTGAAATTCATATTTTATTTTTGTTTAAGCACTTTAGACTATTGCAGTCATTATCAAGAAACAATGTGGCTTCTGTGATATATATACTTGTTATATTGGAATGAAGTGTCGCTGCTGACACTGGTGTTTGAGCATAGATCGCCAGTGAGCAAACACAAGCGATTTCATTACTGAATTAAGTAGACCACGTGACCATAGAGGGAACGCATATATACAGAAGTCGTTTGACCTCTGGATGATCGACATTTCTAGTCTATCCTCTGTTACTAACAGATCGTTATTTCTACTCTATTCTCTACTATATTCGCAATACTATTTCTCTATTCAGATCAATATACGGTGGTTAGTTTTCGGAAGTGTATTATCGAGCGCGGAGAAGTAATGGATAGCGGCTCGGACTGAGAAATCGGTGTAACGAGTTCGAATTCCATTTGAATTCATTACATTCACTTATGCGTTAATAGGTTCGGGAAATATATAAATCCTCTTCTTCTCTCCCCAGCTATGTGTAAATAGCGGGAGAACCCGAGTTCTATAGCCTTGGATGGCAACTGGTCTAATGCAGAAAGAAATGGCAATCTACCGCAGAAAAAAATCTGCCTCGTCAGTCATGTATCGAAAGATACATGATCGCCTAAGCATGTATCACGCACAGCACATAACTGACTGATTATCGAGCAAATACTATTAGAACAAGTGATATTCGAAGGCGTCTGACACCAATATTGTTCAAAGGGCGTAATATAGCTGTATCTGCGATTACAAAGTCTCTACTACAACGAACATTACGAAAGTGACAACGAGTATTCGTTGACATCAGAAAAGTGGCAACGAGTGTTCGTTGACATCACAAAAATAGTATAGGTCAAATGTTTGAACTCACTTTCTCGATTTAATAATTATTAAGTTTTATAACTTCTTTTCTTTAAGCATGACAACAACTAAGTTTACCATTATCCATCCAAGGAGATTAGAAAAAATGCAGCCGTAATTGATCTAGCAAGACAAACTTCATAACCATTACACCACGTCGAAGAACTCCAGTTATATATATATATATATATATATATATATATATATATATATATATATATATATATATATATATATATATATATATATATATATACATACGGCCATCGTAAACCATAAATATCTGATCACGATTTAAACAATATTCATTTGTTAAAAAAATAAATATTTTTTCAATATTAGTCGCTTACTGCTGTCTTACCAAACTTTGAATTATGACACTTTGTGTCTTCCACATGTTTTGACCGACCAACCATATAAATATTCATGAACCTTCTCAAATTTAAGAGCCTTGGAAAACCAATGACATCCTTGCTCTTGTATATAAACACATGCAACAAAATAAAACTTTTGCCTTGTTGAAGTCTCTCAGAGGACGAAACGACTCAGCTAAGTATATTTTTCCTCTTCTCTCTTTTTATTCATGTGTGTGTGAGTGCGTATGTGTTTGTTTTCCCTTGCCTTGAGAAGAGATGTTAGTCGAATACGAATACAAATGGAAGTATATATGTATGTATGCATTTTTGTCTGTATGTAGGTATGTAAGTGTTTGTTTACGCGTTGTTATTTTCATTCAGCACATTTTCTTGAAGAGAATGAAAAATAACCGGCATATATATATATATATATATATATATATATATATATATATATAGAGAGAGAGAGAGAGAGAGGGGGGGATTACATCGGAAAACATCGTAAAACAATAAAAAAAAGGTTAAAAATGTACTGTAATGGCGATGACGAGATAGGCTTTCTTCAGTGTTAATATAACACTTGTTTTTTTATACAAATGCGAATAAATAGATCGATCAAGTCGAGTGAAATATGACGGCAGATATGTGAAGAAAATATATATTTTTTAATGAAAAAAAGAAAAGAGAAAAACTTCTACGTTGTGATGATGAAGTTTTCGGTGGGAGATTTTCCAGGAAACTACAATTTTTAATGATTGATGATCACGTATTCAGAGATTGTGGGTTTGATAACGCTGTGTTGATATATATTGCTAACACGTCTGGTCCGTTATTTCTACTGTATATTTAGATATTCTTGATTAAAATCAGCAATATTATTGGTCCCGATCTTACGTTCGGCTTCAGTCACTTTCCCACCACCGTAATGTACCTTCTTTGTGATTTTCCTATAAATATTAGGTTGGTGCAAAAATAATGACGTAATAATGTCGTTTTTTGACTTTAAAAAATACGTCAAAAAACGACATTATTACGTCATTATTTTTGCACCAACCTAATACTTGCTTGTAACTGTTCAGAGTAACGCTTTGCTATCGTATCTAGACTTTATGAATTTCAGCGGGGTACTACATTGGTGCTAACGCCTCATCAATTCACAGTTGAATTGGCTGCACCTATCTACATACTCTGTACTAACAGCTTCATTTCTCGCAGTCCTCGCTTGTGGAACTCTCTTCCAGCACCATGATTTCTCGCCAACTTTGATCTACAAAATTTTAAGTGGAATGTCAATTGCTTTTTAGACTTTATTACACATCTATTGTTATCGTTCACTAATTTTTCTCTTTTATTTCTTGTTTACATTCCGCTTGTGTCTGATTGTTACCTTGCATGGATTGATATGATATTTTATATATATATATATATATATATATATATATATATATATATATATATATATTATGAAATGGGCAAAGTCCGACAATTATTTTAAGACCTTTTTATGTTTATACATTCTTTTTGTAGATACAAATATTTAAGTAAATGCTCTGTTTATAATAAACAGTATTAAACAACATGTCCGAGAAATTTCCATTGAAAATATTCGTCCTCCGACAGGAATGGAAACTGTATCCTATACGGAACAGTCATATAGTCTGACGTACCGTTAACCGATTGGGCCACAGAGGAGCGTTCGGTTGTGTAAATATATATATATATATATATATATATATATATATATATATATATATATATATATATATATATATATATATATATATATATGTGTGTATGTGTGTGTATGTGTGTGTGTGCGTGCGTGTGTGTGTGTGTGAATATATACATATATATGTATATATATATATATATATATTTATATATATATATATATATGTGTGTGTGTGTGTGTGTGAATATATATATATATGTATATATATATATATGTGTGTGTGTGTGTGTGTGAATATATATATATATGTATATATATATATATATATATATATATATATATATATATATATATATATATTTATATATATATATATATGTGTGTGTGTGTGTGTGTGTGTGCCTGACAATAGTGGTTTGAACAGACATTTTTCTTCTTTCTGTTTTTTTTTTCTGATATATGTCTATTATTTTTGGATTGTTGTAGTTATGACAGGAATAATTTCGTGCTTTTATTATATTTCTTGATTCAATTTATGGTTTTATATTCACAGTGATATATTATAAAAATAGATGCATAAAATCTATTTAAGCAGTTAAGCTACAATTTATGCATGTGTTAGAAAATACTATACTGCGCCAATGCCATGCAAATTTCGAAAATCAGTATCCATAATTTCACTTATTGATTGATTCGATTTTAACAGCTTATTAACCTTTTTTTTTAAGTTATTGAAAGCCAAAAAAAGATTTTTTGGGACATAAATATGATAACCCATTGTTAGGCGCAGGGAAAATAGAAGGTTCATATCTTTTCTATGTCTATTTGCGAGTAAGTGTATGTAACGAATTCAACTGGGATTGGAACATGGTTCTCCGATTTTCAAGTCCCAATTGTTATCCATAACACCACCCGCACATTCAAGTTTACAGCATCTGGTATACCAATTGGTCACGAACTGAGCAGGCTCGATATTTTTTTGACTTCGCTGATAATACGAAAACCGGTTGTTAAAACGTGATATGGTCATAAACCTCCATGAGTTTGAAATTTATAACGACTTCATCTAGAGGTGGAAGCCCTACATTTCTAAATTGACAGATGAAGATAGAAGCACTACATTACAACTTTTCAGACTGTTCCAAATTGACAGATGCAGGTGTGGGTAGTGTAGAGCTTATCGGCGCGGAAAAAAACGATTGGCGTTTAGATTTCGAACTGCAGACTGTTGAATAAGCGGGCATTTTTGAATGGAATTGAAAATATAATAATAAAAAGAACAGCGTAATACAAGAAAATGCAAGTCAAATTAAAACAAGTATACGACAGTAACAAAGAAATTATATTCATATACAAACGGGATACAGTCAAGCGTTTATAGACTTCTAACTTCACGACCAGAAAGAACAATAATATTTGGTAAAACCGAAAATTGTTCATTTTTATTAGCGAGGAAGAAATCCCAGCATGCATCAGTAGGATTCGTCTATATAAACATCAAAGCCGCAGATGTAACATTCGTTTTTACACAAATACGCTTCAAAAGCATGAATCCAAATCTTTTCACATCTCAATTAAGGGTTTTATGACAGGAGAGACTAGGCTCTGTAGCTTTGGTTGGGAAGCAGTCTAGACGGTCGACTCTGAATTCAAAACATGTTGGGCCTGGTAATAGCAATTCCTCCTTGTATAACTCTGCGTGTTATGGAAGACATATTAGCGTGGTGAGGCTGCAGCCTTATATGCTCCAGGGTAGTCTCCAGGATTAAAAACAAGATAGATAATGAAAAGATTCAGATAGATATTCGGAGGATTCATACCTTTTCCAAGGGTATTTCGCGTAAGTGAATATAACGAACCCAACAGGAAATGGAACCAAGCTCTCTGAATAACAATTCCGAGCCGCTATCCATTACACTACTCACACACCCAAACTTTAAACACCAGGTATTCCCAAGCGGTCAGTCATCTAGGCAAGGACCAGGTTCGACGTTTAACTTCGGTGATCGTACAAGAACCGGTGGTTCAACACGATATGGCCGTAAGCCAGATAGTTATTTGCAACAACCAAACATGATGCAAAGTAACAATACTTTTAGAAATATCAGAGTAGCTTGATTTATACACCCAAAAATATACATGATATGGATGTGAATGTATAATCACCACAGTATAGCGCCATCGATGTCTATGTATGTCACATTAAGAGGCATGCATCTGTATCTCTATCTCATCCCTTGTAAGTATTTTTCTCGGAATATCGCTGTATGATTTTTAGTATACGGTTAAATTGCGTGAGTATTCAGGTCATGTGTGAGCGTTCGTGTATTGGGGCCTAATTATCTATGGGAGTGTCACATGAAAATATGTATTTATATAGTCACGTTTCTTTGGACATTCATCTCTCTGTGCGAGAGATTAAATCTGTATTCAGTTTGTGTCAAACATTGTATGGACGGAGGAGAGTGACGGCAGTGAGCGACTACTCTCAGATATGGGCGTGACCTTTGTCGTATCTGTTGCATTTCTCTTTGTATATTTGCACGCACATGACTTCGTGGGTACGCATTCTCCTATTTATGAAGCAAAGTCTATTTGGATACAAAACTGCACCATTCGAAAAATTCACTGACTTCATCGATTTGAACTGGACATGTCTGTTATATACACTGGCATTTGGGACAGCAGACTTGGCTTCAAATAACAACTGATGATACAAATGGGTAATTCAGGATAGACAGAGGAAGCGAAACCCGTCTAAAAGCAGGGAGACGGTTTAGAAAGTTCTAATTAGTATCTTGCATTAATGAGATAGATAGATAGATAGATAGATAGATAGATAGATAGATAGATAGATAGATATTGGTGGCTTACGTTTTTGTCAAGTCAACACTTTTTGGGTTATTTAATGTGAAATTAAGCATGGAGAACTCAGTAGTCATGCTCATCCAAACTCGCACCGCTGACAATTACTCCACACCGTCAAGCATAGCATCCTGGGTATGACGATAAACTACACCGGCGTTCTGGGTAAGACGATAAACTCCGTCCAACAGCAAGGCCGCTGATCAGGAAGTTTTGAGGAGCGTGGAACCACCTCTTAATTGTTGGTGTTCCCAGGTCCACCCTGACCCGGGGTAGTAGGACATGTTAGAGTCCCAACTATGGATAAACTTGGGTCAAAACACTATGAAATTATAAAAATAGGTTTTAATACCAGAAATACTTTGTAAAAAAATGATTATCAGCAATAAAATGGCATTAAATAATCTATTGAGGTTGATATGCCTCAAAAGAAAACAAACCAACCAAACCAAAACGAGATAGATAGATAGATAGATAGATCTGAACCGACTGAAATAGATAGATAAATAGTTAGATGAAGCGAGATGTTAATATCTACTGATCAGTCAGTAAATGAGAATATAGATAAAATAAAGGAACTTTAAGCTCTATTTTTTTTAACCCAATGCAAAAATGAATGATCGCATTTGACGTGCTAAACATTAGCCTTTGTTTACAGGCGAATCTAATTATACCAATAAAGAGGTATACGTTATTGAACCAATCATAGTAATATGGCGGCATCCATATATCTTCAACATGCTTTGAAATTAGCGATTTATTTTGTAATTTTTCATCGACAGGATATAGATTTTCGATATCATAACAATTAGGCATGGATTTATGAATGCCCTAAAGACCAAACATGCTATTCTTTACTCTAAAGACGAGTTCGATTGCAACTGAAAGAATAGACGAAATTAGTTACGTGATTCTAAAACATAAATCTTCCCTAATACAATTATATTTACGATATATTTTGCAGATTTGGGCTATTTTATTGCGTTCGGCTTCGACGAAAACAACTAGACCACATAGTTAGAAGTAAAATATCGTTCACCATACAGCTTTAAAATAATCCTACCGCTTTTGAAAGCCGGGATTCTAATTAAACTAAAGTGTAGTCATGTGCTGGACTCGCCAGGGAAAATGCACCAAATATTTGTACGTATTATTATAATTATTTGTAGTTCGTACCAGCGAGAATTCGGCCTGTCACTGTCAAAAAACATCTCAGACAGACAATACTTTTCGAAGTATGTTTTCTCTACCCAATAATGCAGGTTTCTTGCAACGTTCCCCAAGTGAATTTTACACGAAGTTGGTAGATATATTCTTTAGACCTAAATAAGAATGAGCCAGGTTTTCCACTCACTACTGGGAGAATGTTAACCTGTTTCTCCGATATTTTCCAAAATCTAGCAATCTCACCCTTCAGTTCAAAGTATCTGCTGATCTTTTCTATTTACTTTGCTGTTGTATTTTACTCGGCAGCAATTGATACATCAATTATCTGGCATTCATTTTCAGCTGAGTTGAGGACAACCACATCTAGTCTTTCAACAACGCGATCTGTATAAAAATCATAGATCCAAACTATGTTTGACTTACCTTCTCCTTTTATTACCCCCGGTCGTACGTGATTGTAACATCTCTTGAACACGCTTGTACAATATTATTTGCAAAAAAGCCAGCGTATGTTAAGGCAAATATGGACATGTACTCTCTCTGTGCGAGCATTTTACAACCACTTATTATATGTGTGATATTATCTTGTTTCTCTCCACAAAACATACGCATTGAGTCATCTTTACTGTAATACACGCTGCTAGCTATGGCCTTTTGTAACATTCTTATCATAATTATGCTTATAGCTTCCTTCGTTAGTTCGCACGACCGTTATGTTCTGCCAATACCTCATAAATAATAGGAAGTGCTCGGACGAGCTACATTCCTTGGTGCCAACATGCCTAACCTTCACGGTTAAGACCCACCGTGCCACTTATATTGTAAGCTAACCAAACATTCCCTCCCTATTCCATCAGGGAGAATTTAGTTAAAGAACAGCTTCTTCCTACGCACTACTTCCCTGTGGAACCGACTCCCAAGAGGATGTGACCCCAGTTACTACAATGGTAACCTGTTCAAGTTTCCGGTTAACCGTTATATCCTCCGCCTACCCGTATAAACTGACACTTAACGTAACCCTCTACCGGGAGTGGTCCCCGGGCCTTGTATAGAATGGAGCTTACTGTTAAAAAAAAAAGAGCTTGCATATCACGTTGAAACACCGGTTCTCGTAAGACTACCGAAATTAAGCAACGTCGAAAATTGACAGGAAAAAAAATGAACGCTTGGTAAAATTTGTAAAAAGACAATATGAACATGTATCTTTCCAACACAATGTTACAAAAACTCGCTTAATAACTGAACAGGAGTAAATAGTGTAAATCCTGGGACTGGGCACTAATCATCAATACAGTTGCGCGCATTTTAGTTATTAGGTTGGTGCAAAAATAATTTCGTTTTCTAACATATGTTACTATGTGAGAAAACGAAATTATTTTTGCACCAACCTAATAAAAGGGGCACTCACAATACGGATAGTCAGGTTAATTTCCCATAACACATTTATGTTCATACTTCCGTATATATATCTTGAAAACGCCCTTTCACGACGTAGACGATAATGACTCTCCACATATTCTGCTGCTGCTTATTATTATTATTATTATTATTATTATTATTATTATTATTATTATCTTTTAATTTCTAGGGGGGTTTGGGGGGATAAAAGAGTGATTTTTTTCCATTACTTTGTCTGTTGTTTTATAATCAGAATTTTTCCCTCCAAAAATGGCTGCCATTCTAGGCTAAAGAGTTCAGTATTCCCTTCTATTTAGCCCATAGCTAGAATGAGTGAAGGAGATAGATTTGTGCCTTACCCAAGAGTATTTATGCAAATTTAATGCATCAGTCAAGACAGGAATTTGAACTCAACTAGCCAATTCCTGTTTCCACTTAGCATTACTGTAAACTGATAAATATATTTCCACCGTCTTTCTTTTAATATTTCCGTTGGGGGTAAAAATGAAGAAGCCAGTGGAGTTCTACAATAAAAAGCACTTTGTGGAATTACTTTTTCAAAGAAAAGAACATTCTGAGATCGACTTGGTTTGGCAGAAATAAATGTACACTGATTAAATAAGAGGAAAAATGATGGGGATATTCCCCTCGGGAATTTTCTCTACAAAGTTTAGTTTTTGGCCCTCATCACCACTGAAATACTTTCTGAATATTTTAAATAAGTTATTTGACTGCTTTGTCAGAATGACAAGAAGCTGTCAGCGCAAAGTGTGAAAAGGAATTAGTGGCACTGTTCGTACTCCATAAATTATTGTAAATCTATTTTGTTAAATTGACAAGACTTGAAACTTTGCTCAATTATCTTTGTTTAGTGGTTAATCTTTTAAATATTAGCGTTTTTCAAAGCAATTATGTTTACATTTTTACACTCTTAATTTTATTTGCCGTCTTTCTTCATGACAAAGTCGATCATTGCTCTCTACTGTTTCCTTTTCTTTATCTGGAGATTATCATAACTTGGTTGTTACAGTTATAGACTAATATCCTCCGCTTAGTTATTATACATTGTAAAAAAAAAAAACTTTTAGGCCAAGTATATAAAATGATTGTAAAACTTCATTTTATTAAGACGTTAAGATTTACGAGACTTTGTTCGGACTGTTGTCCTCTTTTTTATTCTCATATTCAGAACGTTTCGGACGTTGTATGCTCCAGCCTTCTTTAGGTTCAAAATTCAAACGTATTTCACCTGAAGAAGACCGAAGCCTACATCGGCTGAAAGGTTGGTAATATGACAATAAAGATGAGGACAAGAGTCGGAAGAGTGTAAATAGTTTCAATACTTCATCTCAGAAATATAGACAGATATTGAAGTTAGGATTTTTAGCAGTATGCTTTTTTTCTGCTCGTGCCTGTAGACATTGAGGAATTGAAAATAAATTGTTGGATTTTCGTAGATGCTGTGTAGCAGAAGATATGTTGCTTTTGGCAGCTTGAAGCTGAGAAAAAGGCTACAATGAAAGATCTAAGATGATAAAGTTATGATAGTATATACATTTCTCAGTAGGAATCATTACATCTTACTAGCATGCGTGTAAGGTATATTCCCAAGGCATCATATTTGAACATTGGTTTATATTTTTACACTAAAATCATTGCTAAAATTTCTGCTGAAACAATGATGAAGTTTGGGATTCGAAGGAGAAAGTGACTTAACGAAAGACAGCCAGGCGGTTGGGAATTTGGGGAAACAGTGTTTAAACCAGCCAAATGATGTTTGCTACTGCTGGAAGTTTTTTTTAAGTTCAAAGAAAACTGAAAGATTAAAATGTTAGACAAGTGAGAGGAAAAAATATAGTCTCGGTAGGCAATCCAAAATTAAGTAATTAATGAACAAACAAAGCGTGAATGCAGTCTTAACAGTTAAGTTTCAGTAGATACAGTACAAAGAATTACACACACAAAAGAAAAAACTTGAATAGACTTTTATCATTAACTAAAAAACATAGGAATAAAAGGTTGAATGTCGAATTCTAGGAGGAGTCAAAAAGTAATTTGTAGGAATGAATGCAAAAAAGAGTTATATTCTAATGCAATATAATATGTAAGAAAACCAGGGGAAGAAATAACAATGCAAGATATACCACAAAAAACGGTAAAAATTTGTTGGTGAAAATGTAGTGGCCTAGGGTTGTATCGAAAAAGATGGTAGAGGAAAATTGATAAAAATTAACGGAAAAATAAACGGAAAAGACATTATACTTTATTCTGGTTTCATCTTCTCCCAGAGTATGGAAATTTATAGTTCTTTCAAAATAACGTTTGCAATACAGCCTGTAATAAACATGTTTCATGTAGATGAAGATGTTTAACTTATGGAAGACTATCCAGCAGAAATGCCTGATCTCAGTATAATTGCACAATAATGACGGAAACGGAAGAAACAATTGTTCCAACAAAAACGTTTTGCGATTGCTGCGAAAAAGAGTGGGTAAAAATCGCAATAAGAAAATTTGGAACTTGTTCTACTCAGTGCCACATGGAACTGAGGCAGTATTTCGAGCAAAACTTAGGAATGATAATTAAAAAATACAAAATTTAAGACTTTGTACTTTCTGTAATAATGAATGTCACTTTTGGCAAAAGAAAAAGCTTTGTTAACTTAAAGAAAGAGCTGAAAGGTGAAACTTACGCTGCTTGCTTAAGAAACAGAAAGGCTTCGTTAGAAACAAAATAAAAGAGTATTGACCTGTTATATAATATGTCCTCCTATATGAATACTATATAGAGAATGCTAGACAATCTCCTTAAAGACGAAGAAGAGACTTGAAGCAACATAAACCTGGTTCTACAAAAGGATACTAAGAATACCATGGCCCGAACATGTGAGCAACGACGGAGTTTCATAGAAAATCGAAACGAAAAGGACACTAATATTTAACATCAGGAAGAGACAATTGAATTTTCTAGGTCACAAAATAAGAAAAGAAGGCTTTGTAAAGTTGATACTGTCAGGACAGATTGAAGGCAAAAGAGACGGAAGAAAAACAACAGATAACCAACCCTAGAAACCTTGAGTAAATGAATGGCGAAGCAAGGTTGAAGAGAAATAACAAAATATATTAAAAGCTGCAAAGGACCGGAAATTGTGGAGAAACATGATCGTCAACGTCCTGAAGGGACGCAGCACATAGAAGATCATAGATACTAAACAATGTGACAGAAAGTTGTATCTTTTATTAAAATTGCAAACATGATTAATTAGTCCTTGTAATTTTCGATAGATTAATGTTGGTGTTATTAGGTTGGTGCAAAAATAATGACGTAACAATGTCGTTTTTTACGTTAACAAATACGTCAAAAAACGACATTATTACGTCATTATTTTTGCACCCACCTAATAGTTTATAACTAAAACAAATATGGTGGCTGTATGTCGCATATATTTACTAAAAATGCAAAACATTTGGAACATCTTGGTAAATTATTTACTTTAGTTAATAGAAACCCCAAATTTGGAGTTATTAGCAGTATGCTTTTTATCATTATATTTTATATTTGACGGCAAGAAAACAAGTTACTGAATTTCTAAATACCGTGTCTCTTCAGGAAGTTGACGATTGTGGCTCTCCACAATTTCATTTCCTTTGTAGCTCCATCTGCCCTGTGTTATCAAATTTTCCAAATGCTCTTTCCTCATTATCTGCCTTTGAAATTTCAGCTGCCTATTCTTGGTGTATAGTATAAGTAATCTTTCTGTTTCTATTTTATCTAAAACGTGATTGTTGCTTAAACGCCTATGGTACTCTAAGCATCCTTCTGTATAATCAATCTTCTGTTCCTTCAAGTTTCTTCTACATGTTTGAGGTGAGTGACCAGCATTCACTGCCATATAGGAGGATCGATTTTACTTAACAGGTGCCTATTCTTTCCTTTACTTAGTTTTTGGTGTGTCTGGGATAGAGTTAATATAAAGTCAAATTTAGTCAGATGATTAAAATCTATTTTAAAATCTTTGCAATACATTCAAAATCCTGGTCTTAAGAAACTCTCTAGTGTTATTGTCAGTTTCATTATGTAAAAATCATGTGCTTCAAGAAATAGTAATTGTTCAATAATTAATTTCTAACCACCACTGGTAACGGTAATGGTTATCCTGTCCTTATAAGGAAGTATTCAGCATTCATTGACCGAGTAGTCGATTCTTCTTTCGTTTGGACTTTATAAAAAATATTTCTATTAAAACAATGTTTTCTTATGAAAATAGGTTTCCCAAGTCCAGTAACTGTTATTGCTCTTTCCAGTATTGTTGGGGGTTTCCTTCCTAACCTTTTATTTGAAGTAGTGTGGAACGTCAACATCTTGATTATGTTATTATTCTCTGGTTGAGTTAACCATTTTAGTTGTCCTCCAGAAACCTTCAGAATTCATTCGCTTGAAGCCATCTTGAAATACTGATCTGAGAAAGTGATTATGTACAGCTGAGTTTAGATATATCTGGGCAAGTTTGGTTATTTAAGAATATGACTAATATTTCGGGGTTTATGTTTTGGTTTTGTAGCATCGTGTGGTGTTGGAGGAAACTACCACTAGCACAGCCTGACCACCACAAAAGAAAATAGACAAAATGGTAAAGTCGGATTCTAGCTCTTCCTTGCAGTAGACGCTCTGTTATAGCACTGATGCGCTTTTTAAACACCCACGGACTAAACCTGTATCTTCTGATACAGCTATACTAAACAGACCTTACTTATCGTTACTGGGATGTAGTGAATACGAACAAGAACAGTACGTTTAAACCCTTGGTCACGATAACTTGTGAACTTTGTGCTATCACGGCCATCGACAGATTCCGAACAATATTGTCTCCCAAATTTAATTCACAAACTTTGGTTCAGCCTGCAGTATTCAAATGAATATTAAGAAATCTGCTCATTGTTAAATTAACCATGGTGCGATTTGAAACCGCTTCTCCGGCCAGGAACATTAGCGTTCGAACATCATGTATAATGATATATATAAAAAATATATAAAAATCATAACCTGGAACAATGACGAATTTATTACATTGATAGATAGTTATTGGTGAAAATTTATTACTCTACTGCATCATGTTATTTAAGTCATGGCAATTATGAGTGAAAAATAATATCGCTAAATGTTCGCCAAGGCTTCGGCGGCACACCTCCACTCGATGGTCAAAATTGTTCTATGATGTCTCTACATAGTTGCTCCTCGATGTCACTAATAAGCCTTATTATCTCCTCCTTCAGCTGTTGAATTGTTGTTGGCTTTTTGGCATAGACCTTACTTTTGAGATGACCCCAAAGGAAGAAATCTAAAGTTGTCAAGTCGATCAATCGTGGTGGCCAATCGACTTCGCTTTTTCAAGAGATGATGCGACCTGGGAACTTCTCATTGCATTTCTGTTTAAACGTCCATTTTCGTAATAGGTTTTGAAAGATTCAACACGTTGTTTGATTGTTAATCTTTCCATGGTTGAGATTGCAAAAGATTTAAGTTCTTAAATCTGAAAGAAAAAGACAAAAATCATTAGAAGCTTAAACTTAATTCACATTTAAAATCGGTCCAAGTTATTGGAACACTCTTTATATATATTCAACTTTTATGACTTCAAAAGTTAGTATAGTAGACACTTCTTATTTTAAATAGACGATCCATCTTTATTAAACAATGTGTATTAAATCTATCGGCCTGCATATTCGATAAATCAAAGTAAAAAGAATGTTGACGTAATACACAGTTTAAAAAATAAAAAATGGCGTCTATTTCAAATAAGAATGATCCACTCTAATTTGAAGTAATGAAAACGTAAGATTATATAAATAATATATATTATAAATAAATACATTATTTCTTTATATATCCAATTATACCTATATTATTTTTTTTTTTTACTTTTTTTTTTTTTTTTTTTTGATATTTTAACCTAGTTCGATAGACGGACTAAATACAAGAAAAAAGATGGACAGATATTTGCAAGTGTGGAATCTATCTACTTGGAGACTCATCCTGCCTTTTGACTTTATATTTACACTTTGTATTCATTACTTTGTATTCATGGCCGTCATTGGAAAATAAGCGACTGCTTCAGCCACCAATCAAGTCTAACTTGGTACGCAGAAGCACAGTTTTTGTTTACATTTTTTTCCTCTTTCTCTTCGTCTTATTTGGTTCCATTCAAACTTTAATATACTTAATTTTATTCCACTTTATTTTCCCAATAGAATCATTTACATTTTTTTTTTAATTATATTTTCTTATGTTTTATGTCGGGCAAATTTCATTACTTATTTTCTTCAAAGAAAAGAATTTTGCAAGGATCTAAATGGTCTAATGGCTCTGAGGTCATTAACTGCTAACAGTAAATCGCGCCCCTTTTTGCAGTAATTAATTATAATTGTACGTAATTCTCCCAGAGGAAAACTATAAATCCTGAAATTGTCACTTAACAACGGACATTGTGAGTCTGCATCAATTAAGAATAAATATGGTGCCAAAAATGGCGGCTGTCGTGGCCTGTGGAAATAAGGCGGAGGTGAAAAACTAAGCGAAAATCGACTGTTTTAAAATTAAGTTTCAAATAAATATTCTACCCCAATCTCTCCAGCTGGCATTCATTTTCTTAGTTTTATTTTTATCGTTGTTTTTTATTCTTCATTTCCTCGCTTTTTCCCTCATTTTATTTCTGTTTATTTTATTCATTGTTTATTTAAAGACAAAAAATCCCAAGACATTTCTTTTTATGCAGAACTTGTCGCCATAATGTCGTTTTTAATTTTATACTTGCGAGAATCTATCCAATTTTAGGTTCATACAAATCGAATGTAGTCCGGGATACACTTTAGCTGAAGTAACCGCTGTAGAATAACAAGGAACTATTTCGAAAGAATATAACATTTAGGATATGTAAGGAGGCACTGTGGAGTAAGGGATAGTAGCTCGGATTGTGGAACTGGAGAGATAGAGTTCGAATCCCAGTTGAATACATTACATTCACTTGCCAATTCTCTTCTTCTTCTCCTCCTCCCAGCAATAGGTAAATAGCAGGACAGACCGGATGCCTTGGATGGCAATTGGTCTACCGCAAGAATAAATGGCAACCTACTACGGAAAAAAAATCTGCCTCGTCAGTCATATACCGAAAGATACATGATCATCTATCACGTATGGAACATAACTGATTATACCTTTTTTCCTGTTCAGAATTCTAAAATTTTGTATAACATATCGGAAACATACAGGGAAGGTACGGTATATAAGCCTATATATCTGGACAATCGTGCCTAACTGAATGACAAAATACAAAGAAAGTGCTCTCTTACACGTTTTGTCAGTAGCAGAGACTTCTTCAAGCTAAAAAAATTTATCAATATTAGGTTTTATATATAAGTGTCAGTGGGAGAATTACAATAATCTGACCATAATGGAGAATTACAACAATCTGACCAAATCTTTTACTGAAAAAAAAGAAAGTAATTTGTTTCTGTTCTTTCCAAACTCTACAATAAATACCTTGCTGCTTATTGCTTTTCAGCTTGTTGGAAAACCTCCTCTGATGTTCCATCTTTAAGAAATTTGGTGAAACTTCTGATCCATCAAATTATCGAGACTTTTACTTCTTTTGGGGCAAAGTACTTGAGGTTCTGATCAACTTCGAATTGGTTAAGCGTCATATTTTACACAACAGTATTTCGAATAAACAATATGGCCTTCGTCTTATTTTCCTTTTTAGGTCTGCTTCCGATGAGGTAAGGGTTATTAGTGACTTTGTCTATCTGGCTTTAGATAAGAACGGTGTGCCTCAAGCTGTGGATTTAGATAAATCAAAGGCGGTCAACAGGGTTTGGCAATTTGGCATTCTCCATGTCAAGGCTTATGTTAAGTCTGAAATATTTGGCTTAATCAAATTGTTCTTAACAAATCGTGTAAAGAAGGCTGTCTTGAACGGACACTCCTCTAGATCGTTTCACATTAACGCAGGGATCCAGCAGGTCTCTGTTCTTGGATTCGCACTTGTTCTTATTGCCGATGCTCAATGTATATATAATTCTATAGCAAGACGAATTTTACTTCTTTCAGATGATTTCAAAAGATACATCATTTCATTTCATTTTAACCAATTAGCTTAGGATTTGCACATATTCAAATATCTGATGAATTTTGTATATATTTAGAGATTCTTGATAAAGAAGAAAAATCTGTAAAATTATTCATCTGTCATCTCGGCTTCAATCACTTCCCCACTACCATAACGGGGCTTGCCTGTATATTTTCTTTAAATACTTTCATTCTTCTTATTAACTTTCCTCTATGATGCCTAGATTTTATGAAGTTAAGCGCAGTTCCCGATTGGCAGCAAGGTCCCATCCTTTTACAGTTGAAATGACGAGATGTAAGTGTAAGTTATGTGCTAATAGTTTCTTCTATCGCACTTCAAGCTTGTGGAACTCTCTTCTGAATTCTTGTTTCCCAGTCAAGGTTAATCTTCAAAAATTGCATCCAATGTCAATTGTTATGTTTTTTATTAATTCTTCTTTTATTGTTCTCCCTATTTAATAGAATTTTTTCTCATATATTCTAACACTCAGTAACCCTATTGCATCATAGTGGTTTTATTCACTTGCTTGCGATGAAATGATCAAAAAGAAATATTCTTTCAAATATTCTTAGCTATTTTAGTGGTCATTTCAATAAAGTTTCTCGGAGAGCTTTTTAATTATCTTTTAGTTAAAATGTCGCATCCTGACTGCAACTGTGCATAAAAACATTGTACTTTTTGCCGACTCCAACTTCTACTTAAAATCCTTTTATGATCTGTAAATAATATCAAACCGTCTAAATTCAGCAGAGAAGTAGTTCTTTTCTCGTGAATTGTTGAATTTGTATACGCCTTTAAAATTACGTGAGATGATTTTGAGCCCTATCCTTAGCAAAAGGGAGCAAGGATAAAGAGCTTCAAGATCCATTCATTGCTGGTCTTTTGTACAATTGTGATATCAGGGCGATTGTTAACCAAGCGCTTGTTAGTATATAGGGTCGCACGAGTTTCACTTACTAATTCTCGACTACTGGTAGTGGTGAATGTTCCTGCATATTTCCAAATATATTCGGTGGGCTATTTTATCATGTCATCTTTATTCTTTTATTATTATTATTATTATTATTATTATTATTATTATTATTATTATTATTATTATTATTACTATTATTACAACTATTACTACTAATAATACTTTGCCGTGAAATAGCACATAAGTGTTAATACGCCTTAAGCTTTATCTTAAATACTATGCAACCATTATTATTATTATTAATTGTACTGCGTGTTATTGTTATTATTATTATTATTATTATTAGGAGGACGAGGAGGAGGGGGAGGAGGAGGGGAAGAAGAAGAAGGGTCATTAGAAGGAGAAAAGGGCGGATAAACATGAGGGGCAGGGGGTTGGAGCAGAAGTAAAGCGAGGTGCGTGCAATTACGTTCTGAAGTTATTCAATTTCATAGGTCACAGATTTGGAGTAAAACTCTTAGATTATCTATCACGTGATCTGTATAGCTCAGAAGGAGCCTGTCAATTGCATTTAAAGGACAAGTAAGTCGATTAAGAGTTTATCTCTGAAGGGTTGACTTCTGTGGAAATCTTAACGACATAATAAACCCGTCACATCACCAATATCCTTCTCAAGAACGTGGTTTCATCTCAAACTGTCTTAGCCAGAAGAAAAGGATAGCGTGAATAAAATTATCCGGATACAGTTAAATGGACAGACTCCAGCTGAGTTTCAGAATTAAATATCGCAGTTTACATTATTAAACCTAGTATTCAAACCAAGTATAGAATCCCAGCTGTTATTCCGAAGATGGGACCCAGGTTCGAATCTCACCATGTTTGTTTAGTCAAGGTGATATCCTGATACTATCGGCCTGCAGAGACACTTCCGGTGCGCGATATCATCGAGTAAGACTTGAAAACCATAAGACGGTTTATCCCAAGCGTTGTGATTTAAATAATTATGTAAACGAAGCCATTTGGAATTTGTCGCTGGTTGTGTAAGCAGTAAATCACCTGTCATCTTGACTGAGGGTTTGAACGTACTGGCCTAATTCAACGTCTGATCCCGACAGATTATGGGCTCCACTCAACATAGTTGCAGTGTAACCCGCAAGTTAGGATTGTGGGTGTTAAAGGAATACAAATTGCGACAAGAATTAACTAGCTATCCTATTAGACATCATAACCTCCCTAAACAAATGGATACCACCAATATTCTAACCGGTGCTGCTGTTAGCATGTTTGCGTGACAAGCGTTACAAAGTTCGAGCTTTAGCGTTCAAGAAATGTCGTTAATATTAGGTTGGTGCAAAAAATATTGTCGTTTGTTACGTATTTTTTAACGTCAAAAAACGACAATATTTTTGCACCCACCTAATAATAAAACTGGCTTTGTTTAACAAATATTTAAAACTTTATGACTTACAATATATAAATTGTAAGTCTTAAAGTTTTAATTGATCTTGAACTTATTCTCATTCGTTGACTTTTTTTCTAATTTCGAATCTTGAAGAAATTTCCCTCTCGTGGAAAGACTTAATTTTGCAAATATTGCTTTATGCTTCTAATGAATGTAACTTTTATGTACCCCACATCTCTAAATAAAAAATAGGTATTTATGCAGATGAGAAAACTACTTACCCCTGTATTATTAGTGATTCAGTTTAGGTAAAATTGCCAGCTGTTCTCGAAGAGGACCTCCAATCAGGTGTTAACTAGCGTAAGGATTGACTTGTAAAATTAAACCCCTTCAAAATGAAACTGCTTTATTTTAACCATCATAGAGAACCGATTTTGCGTGACATCAGCATGGCTGATGCTAACCGCCAGGAGAGAAAGCCATTGCACCTTCTTGGGCCATTGTTTTCCACTAAAATGAAGTGGAATGATTATATTGGATCAGTTTCTAGGTCGATTGCTATGAAAGTTGGTTCACTATATCGTGTCAGACATTTTTTCTTGTCATAATCCATCCTGCCCATTTATAAATCTGCCATTCTTCTGTGCATTGAATACTGCAGCCATATCTGGTCTGATGCTCCTACTATATATCTCGTGATTCTAGATAAAATTCAAAGTAGGGTATATAATGTAAGCAATCCTTACATGGCATACCGATTTCAGTCACTTTCTAACTGTTATGGAGAAACACACCTATTCTATAGTTAATAGACTATCCCACCTAATATAAGTAGGAGTAGTAAGAGAAACGATTTCGGTCGATGTGGGACGACAGTCGGACTCTCTGCCTTCGGGCAGAGAGGAACCCGGACGAGGCTATACCGAAGGGCAGCGTTTCGTCCGGGGAGGTAGACAGACCCGATCCCGTTTATGCGGGGTCTACGGGGATTTTTTGGCCGAGCCTACGGGCTCGGGAACCCCACATTAAATTCGGCTTTGTGCCACATATGACTGCGTGGGGCAGTTACTAAATAGCGTCGATGTGGGACGACAGTTAGTCGAATACGAAAGTATCCACGACCACAACAATATTACTCTGCGTAATACCTATTATAGCAAGTTCCTAACGTTTTGTACGTCGAACCTATTTTAGGACCGATTTAGTACAAATACAAGCCTCCACTGCGAAATCACTCTACAGCACTAACAGAACTGACGTGCCTTCCTTTTGCTGAAAAAATTTTCATGACATTTTTTCTTATGAGATTTCCTTCGGGGTGCCTTGACTGTATAAATTTAAGCGTACGCTTCATCTAACTATATATCTATTTCAGTCGGTTCAGATATATCTATCTATCTATCTATCTATGCTTCTCGTTTTGGTTTGGATTGTTTTGTGGCATATCAACCTCAAAAAGTTATTTAATGCCTTTAAAATTTTTATTACTGTTAATCATTTTTACAAAGTATTTCTGGTATTAAAACCTGATAGTTTTCATCGTTTTACTGTTGAACTTCCTAGATACAACCGCCTGTTCTATTCTAATAGTTTCTTTTTCTTGCACTTCTTACCTGTGGAACTCCTTTCTGATTACTTACATCCTTGAATCCTACAATCTCAAAGACTTTAAACAAAACCTCAATCGCCATACTTGTTCCTTTTGCTCACTTCTCCTCACTAAATTCTTCTTATTCTCATTTACACCCTATTATTCCCTGCGTTCTAGTGGGATTATCACCCTAGTTCGAAGTAAAAACATAATTCCAATTTGTTTAACCAGCGAAACACATTTCTAAGAAATATTCTACTTGGAAGTTGAAGTGTTATAATGTTCTTTTATGGATACTAAAGATTTTTCTTTATACAGTGTAACCCGGATATAAGAGACCCGGATATAAGAGAAAGCCGGATATAAGAGACTTCTTCTCCGGTCCCGACAACTCTCTTATATCCAGTTTACACTGTATTTGGAATTTAAATTTAAATTCCTACCAAACAAGAGAGTTTTATGAAGAAATAATTTTGGATTTTGATATAATCGAAACATTGGATTTCTTTCATCCGGCATTCTTACTGCAGCAATAAAAAATATTAATGATCTCAAAAGAAATTATATTCAGTTTTTATTTGATAACATTTTTGTTATATAGGAGAAATCGATTCCAAACACCAGTATTTTACAAACAGAAAAAAACGAAGAGAAAGGAGCAGGCGGCGGTGATCAAAAGGACAATTAAAAAATTCAGCTTTCAACCCCCAAACTGCGGGTTGAAAATGTTATATTCTAATTCAATCTTTAGTAGATTATACATATACTACAGTTCAAAAGTTTGAAGTCACCCCCCCCCCAGAAATAGAATAGGATGAACTTGACAGAAAAGTGAAAAAAAATAAAGGAGACATTTAAAAAAAATGAATCAATTATTACACGTGTATTTTGAGGAAACTTTGGTACGAAAACCAAAAATGTGTGCTGCAGTGATCGAGGTTAAAGGGGAATATTTAACGAAAACAACATTTAATCATAAAATTGTTTGTTTGTTTTTTTTACTTTTTCTCATAACAAACAGATAACTGAAAGTTTTATATGATCAGCTTTCCGTTTAAACATGGTCACCTTGTCGTCAAGTGGGCGACGCTGTCAAAAC